>CM042321.1:20831814-21411814 GCA_023566125.1 Zingel zingel
TTTATACCAGAGACAAATTAATCTATTTAATGAATGTCCGAAAAAATGTCTTCTGCATCTTCTCTTATCTTACTGCCATAACAAACCATAACAATTATCAGCATGGTATGATAATTAGTATTAAGAAGCTTTGGTCTGTGGTTTTGCATGTGCTGTAGTTTGTATAGGGAATTAATATACAAGGAATACATTTGCTGTCAATGGTGGCAGATTTGCTAATAAAAAAAGTCTAATCTAATGTTTTATTTTGATCTTAGGTTTTTGTTCTATAAAAGATTTCTGCAATTTGTTTTTTATTTGTGAGGTTTTTCTTTCTGTGGATTAAGGGAATAGTTCAGCATTTTGGGGAAATATACTTATTTGGCTCTTGCCGAGTATTACATGAGAAAATGCTGCTCTCATGTCTGTGCAGTAAATATGCCAGCAGCTGCTTATCTTAGCTTAGCATAAAAAACAAAAACACAAGGAAACCGCTAACCTGGCTATGTCCAATTGTAATTAAGCGGCCTCGCAGTACCTCTAATGCTGACTGACTAACTTCCTTATATCTTTTAAGTGTGAAACTAATGTGAAACTAATTGTTCCCAGTCTCATCCTCACCATGCGGTTAACAGGTAACCAGCTGAACAGAAAGATACTAGTTCAAGACATAGTTCAGGTGTTGGAAGGCTGTTTACACTGGTGTCCAGTCATCACTAAGCTCTTTCTGCACAAATATAAGAGTGATATCAATATTCTCTGAAACACTGTGTATCGGTTTATATTCAGGCAGCCAAGGCAGTATCTGAGATCTATCTGTCTGGACTCAGGCCAGGACACAGAAACACAACAGGGTAAATGTGCTGCCTGGAGTTGTGTGTTTGTGTGTTATAATTATTCTGTGTTCCTGGCTATACACAGGCAAAAGAGGAAAAATGTGCTGCTGAACAAAATTTGAAATTTGTTATCACTACAGGCCTTCACTTATCTGTGTTTGCACTTCAGCTCTGGTTGAAAGATACCGAAGAGAGTGGTTACACACTTGTCTCTCTCCAACACACACATAGCGAGACAGGATAACATGCACATACTCTAAACACACGCGTGGCGCACACACAACATGCAAGTGCACACATTACATCCTTGATCCATAGAAATCCATGCACCACAGCTACTTTCATCAACAAACCCTTCTATGAGATCATCTCTTATATAAGCTACAAAACTATATTATCTGCTACTTTTTCTTCCAACATTTTTTATTCCTTATTATCCACCCCTAATGAACATCCTCTGACCTACAACCTTTAACCTCTGCATATCACTTTTTCAAAACCCATCCATTAAGTGTCTCCCTCCTTTCCTTCTCTTTCTGATCCCACCTGCAAAGCCAGATAACCAGCTCATTCACTTACACTATCTTCCCATCAACATCTCACACTCACACACAACACTACACTCAAGTATCGAGAGACCGATCCAGAACAGAGCGGCTCAAAAGGACCATCAATCTAGCACATTTGCCTCTGTGGTAGACAAAAAAGGGCAGGCACCGGGGCAAAATCTGTTACAGCTCCCATGATGGAGAGAGATAAAAAGAGTGTGATGGATTGAGAGACAGAAAGTAGGGGGGGGGGGCAGCTAGAAGCTGGAGAAGATGCCTTTATTTCATGCAGGTTTTCTGAGCAATGAAAGAAAACTACAGAGAAACTAGCAGATAGTAATACATAAAATAAAAAAAAGTATTTGTCAGTTAGAAATGCTTGGATCATAATCATGTGAGACATTTCCATGAAGTACTGTACTTTTACTACTGTAGTAATTTATGCACCAGACCCTTTATATGAGTGAAACAGCATGCATATTTCAGTACAGCTCTCACAAACCACATGGTTTCAGTTTAATGTGACACTTTATTGATCACTGTAGGGTAATTATATTCACACCACTCTGCGCAGGAGAGGTCAGAGGTCAGATGTAGAGCAGCTGGTGGAGATTCAGTGATTTGCTTTAGCTGGATGCTGGCTGATAACAGGATTTGAAACTGAAGCATCTGTTTGGAGGACTGTCCCCATCACCATTTATCTCTTGTCCCACACAAAAGCCAGACAGAGAAGGAAATTAAAAACTCACCGACTCCTCTTCCTGAATCATGTGGACCAGGCTGTCCAACACTGGAGCAAGGTTTCTAAGTCAGACAGAACAAAGACAGGAAGGACAATCTTTTAAAAACTGCATTGCACAGATTTTTCTATATACTCAAGTATAGAAAAATCTACAGAATGTACTCTTTCGAGATTATTCTGTGCAATTCCATCTCAAATACAACATTTTGTAGATCTCTGGTCATCTTGATCCCCTCACTATGTACTTTGACTAAGTATGTAGTGGACAACAACAGTTCTCAGGGAGGAAGACAGAGATCAGTGCCATGTGGCATTTGTAAAATCAAACCCTGCCATCTATTTGACTCTATTGATTTCACATTGGTTTGTAAATGGCATCTGACGGAGTAGTCTGTGGTCATCCAGAACAGACACACTAAGGCACAACCAAACCAAACCCAACCCGGGCCTAACCCCTTTATGTTAGCCCTGTTCTGTACATGTCAGTTGTGCACAGTACAGGAGGAGCCCTGTACTGTATTTTTTTTTTTACAATGTCTTTATTGATTTTTCATTGCACTCATAAGTAGAACATTACAACTTTTGTTTAACAAGTCCCCCCCCTGTCCCATCTGTTGTACTATAAGAGCTAAACAAAAACTGCAAATGATACGACAGTATAGCACAGAATGTACAGAACAATGGCATCTCTAGCAAAGTTATGACACGCATAAATACAAAAAATAAATACAGGTCGCACCTTTGCTATCACCCTCCAAGACATGCCTCAGTTCTTTCCCCTTCTTGGGTACACACTTGTTTAAATTTTAGGTATCCTGTCTGTGCTGTATTCTTACTTGGACTTGATGTTGTTGAAGTTCTTGCCCAGAGACAGGTGTCTGATGGATCGGTTCTTGGCCAACCACACCAGCAGGGTGGACAGGTCTGAGTCCAGGCCTGGAGGTAGAGAAAATGGTTTAAAAAAAAAAAAAAAAAAAAAAAAAAAAAAAGTTAACTGTTCAACATTATTTATTTATTTATTTCACATGAGGTTAGGATTGAAAAGTTAAAGTTATCTCACCGTTATCAGAGATGTCTAGGCTGGAGATGTTTGGGATCTCTGCAATGCAACCTTCAAGGATCTGAGAACCTCCTGATCGCAACTGGGAAGACAAGGGGGCACATTTTAAACACACAGGCACACACGCACACACACACACACACACACACACACACACACACACACACACACACACACACACACACACACACACACACACACACACACACACACACACACACACACACACACACACACATATGTGTGACTTGTAACACTTTGAATACATGACTCCTTAATTGCCAGCTGCACTACTACTGGAATAAGACAGCTTTGGAGAACACTCCACCATGACTGCAAAATGTCACAGTGCTTGAAAGGTTTGAACAAATACTGTGAAAACAACAAAGCAAGCGGTTTGATACAAAAACATCTGCAAAGGTGAAACAAGCATTCGGTTTCAAAGGACAGACAACTAATAATCGAAGACTAACTTAAAATGACTAGCATGATGATGGAAAATGACCATACAGTCAATGAAAATGACATAACTTCAAACAACACATATCATCCAGAATAGAAATATGGGCCACGTGAAGAATAAGATCAGCAGAAAATAAAGCATCTGCCAAAACAGACGTGCAAATAAAAAATGAGATGGAGGAATGAGATGTTAATTATTAAGAATGCGCACATTGGTACTTACACAATGGCCAAGCTTACAGAAGCATTAGGGGAGAGAACAGCAACTCAGAGCCAAGCCAACAATTACCAGCAACAAAACACACAGATGCTTAATGAGCATACTTCTGTTTTCACCAATGACACAGACACAGACACACACACACACACACACACACACACACACACACACACACACACACACACACACTTGCACAAACACACTCAACAAGAGTCATATACACAGTCCTTATTTTGCATGTTGTCAGCCCACTCAAAGCGCAGTTTTGGGCTGCCGCCACCAAACGGTTCATTAAGACCTCGAAAAAAGGATGGAACACATCATTTCCCCCGCAGCTTCAGTTGGGAAAGACTTGTATGGGAATCTACAATTAGATTTCCTGTGTAATTTTCATTCATGTGTTATCTTTAGCAATCCCATTGAATCTGCAGCAAGCTGTCTTTTTCTATTCGAGCAGGGGAGGAGATAAAGGCGAGGAGCCGGTGTGTGTGTGTGTGTGTGTGTGTGTGTGTGTGTGTGTGTGTGTGTGTGTGTGTGTGTGTGTGTGGGTGGGTGAGAGTTGTGATGAAACAATTAGGGAAGGAAACTAAGCCCCCTTCCTCCCCCTCTGTTCATCTCTTCCCCTCCACCCCCGCCTGCTTTCTGCCAAGTATTCCATTATACAGCCTCTTAACAGTTTCACTGGCCTGTCAAATGGTTTTGGAGTGGATCCTATAAAACTGATTGCATTGGATGAGTGTTACCTCCAAACTATTAAAAACCTCACTCTCCAAACTTGAGCTGACAACGGCACTTACACAAATGCTGCTGCTAATATGAGTCACAGAAAGAATAAAAGAATACAATTAAGAAAACAAAACCAATGCCCCCCAAAAATCCACCAGTTGCAGTCTTTTGCTAAATCAGGCTTTTACTGAATTTTGCAGCATTGTTTGCTTTAACTGTGTACTTACTTAGCATATTTACCAGCATTATCATCAGTATCCCTGTGCCTATGCATTTAATGTAACTACAGCTGTGGGATCTAGCTCTACTCTCCTCTGCAAAAACACTGTCAGTGCATTTGGTTATACATTTAAAACTCTTTATTCATCTGTAATGAATGTTAGGTGCTTCAGCTCTATGCTACATTAATATTTGATTTCAGTGCAGCCACGAGGAAATGATCCATAATGAGCCATGCACAAATGCACAAATTGTAGAAGACTTTAAATAAAATTATTTATGAGGGGAAATGACTGTGCAGTGTATCTCTGTCAGTCTTACCTCACAGCAGCTGAGGTCAAGAGACACCTCCTTCAGATTGAGATTACTGGCCAGGCCAAGCAGGAGAGCTCTAAAATAATGTGCACAAAAAAAAATGCAGTTAAAAAATTAAAAGAATTAAAAAAAGAATTAAATCATTTTAAAAGGTATTAGGATATAGATTTTAATTTCTGAAAGGGTTTCATTGTGTAACTAAATGTTAGTAGACTGTGCATTCATCCAGGCTTCCCTACATGGGTTATACATTTTGTTCAATTTGTCTCCATTTGTTAGATAGGTTTTTTCCACTGTCAATATCCAAACTTTAAAGGGGTGATAGAATAATTATATAGGGTATTTCACACTGTTCCTTAAGGTTTACAAATAGGGTATGTAACATTGGTTGGGCTAAAAATGGCCCGGGTGCTGTTCTCTGCACCCTAATGCAACCCTGTGAAATAGCCCTAGAATGAAATGAGAGGTTTTCTCCCTTTTATGGTATGCTCATGAATATTTAGATGAGCTGCGCGCTGATTGGTTGGTTTACAACAAGCAAAGCTGGAGACATTAGGTGTTGAACCGTATATATGTTTGAGCCTGAATTAGAGGAAGAATCTGATGTAGAGGAGCAACAAGTCGACCGTAGACTGGAAATGAGAGTCAGAGTGGTTAGTTTTGTCATTTAGCATTTACTTGCACCACGACCACGACCGGCAGCTCGTGGTGCTCTGTACCCAGCGTACAGTCACCTTTTCTGGGGTAACTAGACCACCAACTACCGCTAACCTGACGGAGCTCTACGACTGGCAGCTCGTGGTGCTCTGCAACCAGCGCAGTCACCTATGCTGGGGTAACTGAACCATCAACTGCCAGCATTCCCTGTACAGCCTGGAACACTGCATTTACAACCGTGGTTAATTTTCAATATCCTTAAAAAACTTCCAAACTTTCTTCTTTGTAATTCCCATGGAAGTACACAGAGCAGCGCATAGCTAAACTAGTGTCTGAGATCTACGCTGGTCTATATGTAAATTTTGGGGTGTGGCAAAGGTACAGACTAGAGCCAAATAAGCCACCGAGTTGACGTCAACTATTAGCTTCGTTGGGATTCGCCCGTTTTCAGCGGCAGTTTCAAATTGTGAAATTTTCAGAGGAAAGAGGTCAATGGGACTTTGAGGTTCTCTGTATGCCCATTTTACCCACCGAACTGTCGTTATTCAACTATGACAAGGTAAACTCAGTTTTGCATTCTATCGCCCCTTTAAATATAAATAATACAACTTTTAGTAAAAAAAAAAAAAAAACATTAAACTGCAGTGCCCCAGTTAGCGCAGATAGAGCTGCGCTAATACAGCTTTAAATGGTGATACAGGTAATAAAGGAAGATGAGAAACAAAATGTACAGTCACAGAGAATGTGGGGCAGAAGCTCCTCAGACACATTAAATGTGAATGAATCGTTCTCTCACTTGAGGGCCTCTGGCGGCAGCTTGGTCCCCGACACGTTGATGGAGCTCAGAGACATGGCGCTGCTAAAGAAGTGCTTAAACGACGGAGGCACCTCTTTGCCTTTCCTACAGAAACAAAAAGACAGCAGGACATAAAATAATGCCGGATAGACACACCAATGACTTTAAATACAACATGTCACCAAACTTTCAGACACTTTTAAGCTCTTTTGATCAAACACCATATACGGCTCAATGATGATCCACTTCAACTGCAAAACAAAAGGTGATAGTGCATTTGCTGTTTTATCGCCAACCCTGTGAAATCATCTTCCCCAGATTTGCTGAAACTTTGAACTCTTTTTAGCAGCTTTTAAAAACCCATTCTCTCGTTGTGCTGTGTTTTTATTTTAATATATTTGTGTGTAATTGTGATACACTTAGTAACTGTGTGTTTTAAAAAGTGCTATATAAGTGAAGCATTACTTACTTACTACACTTATGATCTCTACTCCTCTCCCCATACCTCCTCCTCTCTCTCACCTTTCCTCTGCTCATCTTCCCTCTCACCCCCCCCCCACCTCCACCACCACCACCATCATCTGCTGCCCTCTCCCCTTGATGAGGTCCTCAACTCCCCTAAAGGCACACTGCAACGAGATAATAAAGAGAACAAAAACTCCACCCACCGCCCATCTGTTACACGCTCACACACATACGCAGGCACTCAAATTTGAACACACTTGAATCATGCACATTTACAAACCCGATCGAATCATGTTCCAACCAAATGTAATCATGTCTGTAATGGCAATTTGTAACCAGCAGGTGTCACACATCAACATACAGACAGAGTTTTTGGCTAAAAGCAGCTACTGTTAACAAGTCATTTCAGGTCAAATCTGCCTCTTAGGGCAAAACGACACTTTGATGTAGACGGTACTACATTAAGATGGGCCTGAGTGGGGTTACGGGGCCATTTTCCAGTGTGCACATGATGAAGGACAACCATCCCAGACCTGTTTCATATAAAAACAGGTTTGCGATACAACTCAATATCGAGATTGCATTTAGGCCCTGATTTTGCAAAAAGATGCAGGTGACAGTTGGGGATGCTTTGGATGTCATCTCAACCTTCAAGCTACAGCATCAAATTCATTTATTTTCCTCTTTCACTGTTAGCACCACCCAGATGGCTCTTACCTGTGAGGGAAGATGCTCTTCGACACGTTAAGAACAGAGAGGTATTCGACCGAGCCTCGCAGCAGAGCTGAGCAAACCTGGAAGACACAGAATAGATCACCATAACATCTGAGCTTAAATATTGTTTCATTTGTTATGCTTTATTTGGAAACGTGCTTTAATAATCATGAGTTTTGAACATTGCACCTTCCAACCCTCACTCTTCTTGCCATTTTGTGTATGACTCTTATAAAGAGAGAAGAAGAAAGCATTGCATCTATGTTGTGTGTTTAGAAGTGTGTAAATGTATTTATATGTGGCTGTATGATTTAGGAGCTAATCAATGTGTTCAGTGACAGGCTGACAGCTGGCTACATCTCAGACTAATCAATAAGCTGTATTGGGCTCTCAGACCCACATCAATACATCACATACTGTATTCAGATCGCTTCACAAGCAGCGGACCACATCACAGATTGAGTGGGTGTGTACAATTGGATTGGACATTCCCTGCAACACCGATATCAATGGCTGGCACTTCATCTTACAATACAGCATAATGAGTGACCACTCTAAATGCATGTTTGTTTACAGAAAGTAAATATCTTATTCTGTAGGGCCTGTTTTGTTAAAAATGTGTTATCCATTATTATATTTTTCTTTACTTGATTATCTTTTATTAGGCAGAGTATCATATCCGTGTGCCTCCTGACTCACCTGGTCCAATGAGCAGTCGGTGTTGGAGAGGTCAAGGTTTGCCAGGCTGTTGCGTTGACCCAGGAAGTGGTAGAAATGCTTAATTTAAAGTAAAACATGACACATTGTTACAAAAGAGAAGATGAGGCCTTATCTTCTGGAGAATATGTTAGCAGATTAATGTCTTGTTGACCTTTGGTGAGAAATGCTTTCTCCTGCCAACTGCATGCAGCTTTTGTGTACTTCAATGAGGGTCTTTTATTTTATATTTTCTCTTTAATTATCCCACTATCACTTTCCTGCTCCAATTCATAGTTTTCCATCATTTCTGATTTCAAACCTCATTTTGTTTCTTGACAAGATGCAGGTCCTGGGGTCTCGCCGTCCCCATGAGGCTGCCAAGCAGGGGACTCGAGTGAATAAGTTAACTTTAGAGGCTACTGCAGCTGTTTCAAGTCCTAGTGCTAAGCTAAGCTAACCAGCTGCTAGCACTAGCTTCATATTTACTGTACAGACATGAGAGTGGTATTGGTTGTCTCATGTAACTCTTGGCAAAAAAAAGGGGTTAAGCGTGTTTTTGTTTGACTATTCCTTTAAAACAATCTTACGTCTAAATTTTCAGTCACTGCAGCATTTTGGGGCAACAGATGATACTAACCTCTGTGTCTGTATGTATCATGGTTTTGTCTGTATATAAATACAGTATATCACTGAAATGTGTGTAACCCTGCAGTAGAGAGTTTCTCTCAAATCTCAGTCTGTGCTCTGAACAGATGTTGAATTTGCTGAGTCAATGCTCTTATGAGAGAGACATGCTAACTGATTTATAACGGTCTGAAAATGCCTCCACACAACTGCAGCACTGCCCTGTTTCAATCAATTAAGTGTTATTGCTACTAGCTCTTGTACCTGCATGTCGTCTCCTCGGAAGACATTCCCTGAGAGGTCCAGATGGACCAGGCTGCTGGAGATGGACGGGTTGGCACTCAGTGACTGACAAAGGCTGTTCACCCCTACAACACACACACACACAAGCATTATCACAACCCTCAAATCTCCACTTGATGTTTTGACAGCATATTGAAGGAAATAGCAGAGGAAATGAGGAGTGGGTGAAGACAGGAAAGAAAGGGATTGGAATGTAGAGTGAATGCATAGAAAGTCACGGTTGTGTAAATGTAATGCTACGTCGGTGACACACTATGTTATGGATGAGGCATTCTTATTTTTATTATGCCACAAGAAAATATCTAAAAATAAAGTGATTAAAATAATAATAATAATAATAATAATAATAATAATAATATAATAATAATAATAATAATAATAATAATAATAAAGACAGAAAATGTGTGTGCGTGTATGTCTTTGGATGCATGGATTTCTACTGCAGTGTGTGCATGATAGACATTTTCTGCGTACAACTAGTGACTTGCGTCACGTCTATCACATGGCTGATCACACTGAACTAGCAGTAAATCAATGTGTGACTGTCAAGTAAATGACTTGACAGAGCTAGCCAGCTGTGAAGAGATGAAAAAAGGAGGAGTGATAAGGAAAAATTAGAGAAATACACAGAAATAATACAGAAGATTTACAGTGACAACATTTATATTCAAGATGTTTGCAATGGATGCAAATGTTTCAACATATTTAAGTTACATTCAACTGGAATTAAAATTCAAAAGACCAAATGATGGATCTGCTTTAGCTTCATCAAACAAGATCAGTGATAGAAAAGATAAAAATGCCCTCAATCCTCTACATTTGCTCCGAGCACTGGGGGCTTGTGGGGTTCGGATTATGGATTGGGCCTTAGGCTAGACGAGCAGGGCTCAGTTTAAGCAGCGCAGCCCTCTCACTAACCCTACACTGTGAAATATGATAGCTCTTTATTGATTGCCTGAGAGCAGAGCATGTTTACCAAGGGTCCCTAAAGACAGAGCCTGGTGCGTTTACTTTGGGTGAGAACCAAGTAGACATTTCACCTCCAAGTGATTGTTGACAGTGGCTACATTTAATCTAGAAATTATGACAAGAACGGCTACAAATCCCCAGCAGTTTTTTTGCAAAAAAGCAATCAGCCCCTTCATAGCATTTCATTAAAGGCTGTTACCGCGGAAGGATTTTTCCATTGTGCAAAGACGTTACAGCTCTACTGACTGAAGGAAAGTGATCCTGTAAGCAGGGTGTATGCAACTAAAAACATGCATACACTTTATAGATGTAAAGAGCATACTCACACATTACAAATACATATTTTTCTTCCTCTCCTTCTGTTACTCAGTGTAAATAGTGCAATAATAAGTGTCATTTGCAAAACAGCAGTAGGTGCGATCAGATTAGTGGAAGATGTGGATTGCACCTGATGGGGAGCCCATAAATTTAAACTGTAAATCCATCTGATCACAACGCAATATATGTATTATTATTTTTTGTATTTTAATCATTACAACCAACTCCATTTCAAAATTACACATTTTTTCATTTATCATCCACCTGTTTTAGGAACTGTATACAAAGCCAGCCACATACCTTTGGGTGATAGTGAGGTTTTGGAGAAGTTTAAATGCTTGAGCCCCATATGAAGTTTGGCAAACTGAGCACCCAGGGAGGAGATACCTGCAGCCACGGAGAGGAAACAGAAAAGCAAAGCAAGATGTAGAGCCAAAATGTCAAGAACAAATATGGTATCACTTTTTAGATAAAACACATTCAACATATCCTTGTGGTGAATTTTGTATAAGAACAAATAAGCCAGAGATCAGTATACCCCAGAAATCTGTTGTATGTTTACATGAAACTGGCTGCATATTTGGTGGAAGGTATGTTTAATTAATGTGTCCTGGATAGATAGACTGATCGGCCTAAGGATAGAGGTGATGACATTTTTAAACCTGTTGCACTCACTGCACTGTAACAATGGAACCTTAACTGTCAATAGTATCATACTCTATATAACTTTATATACTATGTGGTATAGTATACAATGCATGAATGTCGCACATTTAAGATTTGGCAAGTACAATCTGAATGTTTTGAATATTTCACTTTGGTGGGAGAGTTAACTTCCATACCTGATAAAGAAGAGCTGTTTAGAAAGAACAAAGTACAGCAGAGAGTATAACAGACCAGAGATGAGTACATTAGACTACATTAGAGCAGATATCCTACCTCTGTCCTCCAGTGGGTTGTTGGCAAGATTAATGGTGGTGAGTCCTGAGCTGGGGTTGTGGGCCAGGGCAGCAGCTAGCTTCTGGGCAAAATCACTGTAGAGTGTGAAAGGGCGCTCCGTTATGTGTGTGTGACTCAATGTATGTGTGCAACCTATCAAAAACCTTTGGTAAAAAAATATCCTTTTTTTGCCATGGCAGAACAGCAGAGCAGAATAGAAGTGCAGTATTGCATTTTAATAAAGTTATGGGACTTGTAATAGACTTTTTTTTTAAAGTGCAAAAATTCATGCAAAAGGGTCAAAGCTCTAAAAATGTTCACACACTTGACAAAGCTCTGTCAGTAGTACCCTTTATTAATTAACTCATAATGAAGTAACATGTAAAATTGGTGGGGTGCCCCTTTAATAGATTGTATAATCTCACGTTTTGAGTCCTGCGTTGTCCAGAACCAACTCTTCCAGTCGACTTGAGCGAGACACTACCCGAAGGATCTGCTCACACACATCTGCAGACTGAAGACACACACGTACATGTACACAACACATCACAGTGAGTAGAATTATAACAAGACCGAAAAAACAAACATCTGTAAATGTACATGTGTTAGTGCTCGATAAAACAGTAATAAGTAGTAAGCAAGTGATATGAAAAGTGAGAAATATAATGTTACATATGAGTCTTATGCTCACAGCAGTAGAGTAGATCTTAGCTCACTGATCCGATAATCAAAAACATAAAAATAACATACTAATTAACTGATCCATCTCCGAGGCTTAAAATGCACTTTAATCTAGAACAGCAAAGCTTGGATTGAAACATTACAAACGTTATAAGAATAACACAGAAATCTTTGGGGCACATGATTCCTGCAAGTGTTCTTGTGCAAAATGCTGCGGAGCTACTCTGGAAAGTTGTTCATTTATGCTGTTTAAAGCTGCACTGCAGAACATCAAAAAACAAAACAAAAAAACAAAACAAAACCAGCATACTAGTAAATTCTGTCTATTCTGCTTAAAAACCATTCATGCGTAACAAGTAGAGACTGGGGACAGCCGACTTTAGACACTTTAGAGGAGGAAATGTTTTCTCGCTTCTGTGGTCTTCCATTGCAGGATAGAGTCGAGGGAGCAAAGGCACTCATATATAAACATAACTAAAAATTCAACAGTTGGACGTCCGTGCCCTACCTAGATGTTCACTGAACCAGTTCACTGTGTGCTGCGTCATACTCAAACATGTAGACAAACACAAATCCTGTTTGTCTTACTGCAGTAATTCAGAATTGTCTACACTCATTATCTGCATTGATTCATAACAAACATTTTCCATCATAAAAACACAAATTTACTTGGCCAATGTTTGGTTGTTATTTATGGTAATTGACATTCATGCTATAAGGCCTGCTTTTCTCAGCCAGCAGCCAGTGTGGCCAAAACACTGGTGACTTTGTCCCACACTGTTATCTACAGTGAGGGGGAGAGAACAAGGGGAGGGAAGGAGAGAGGGGTAATGGAGAGACAATGAGACTGTTGTTCACATGTTTACTCTGTGAAACTGTGAGTATTACAGAAGAGGAATAAGAATGATAGAGGGCAGCGAAGGGATGACACAATACAGAAAAAGGAGATATGAGGGTAGTGAGGGATGAAATGGAGAAAAGGAGGGGGAGAGAGGAGACGGTCATAGCATACTGTAGCAGAGAGAGAGGGAGCATACAAAGGAGCCTGTATTTTCACAATAAAACTGTTGGGGACAGCACAGTGACACTGTCAGCATGTGCACTGCACCATTTACCATCTATTAAATAAGAGCCTTGTCATGCTGTGCTGCTCTGACCCTACGTTCTGCTCAAATACATCACACACAGTCACACTTGTGCACGCAAACACACACTGTGTGATCATGAAGTAATCAGGAGGGCAAGTCCTCTTATCACTGCTGTCCTCTCCTCTTCTTCTCCTCCTTTCTCATTTTGGCTCAGCATCTTGATTAGACAACAAGACAAACAGCCTGATTGAACTAAGGATGAGCAGCATAATCCCTCGCTGTGATAGCCGGGTGTGTGTGTGTGTGTGTGTGTGTGTGTGTGTGTGTGTGTGTGTGTGTGTGTGTGTGTGTGTGTTGTATTATCCAGCCCACTGCACTAAGAAATTCCTTATCCGTTTGAGAGGCATGTGTGTTTAATGTATCTCCCTCCCTCTCACTCACTTTTTTCTTTTTCTTCCTGTTTTATGATCCACAGACATTTCTTTCAGATACTCCTAATGCAACTGTAGGCAGTCGCACAGATACAATTGTTCAGGCTCAGTGTTGCCCTTGAGTTGAACTTTCACATGCCAATAGATTTGGCAGGAACATCAACTGACATTCTGGTAGAAGGTAAAGGCTTCATTCTTTAAATCTGATCTCTCTTTCCTGATACCTTCTGACTCATTTCCTTATTTATCTGGCATCTCACCCATTCACTCTGCCCACTGACCTCTCCACTGGCTTTTATGTTTCTGCCCTGTTTGCTGTCATCACTCTCTCTTCCCTTCTTACATATCGTTCTACTCTAAGTTGTTACTGTTTCCATTGGCTCAGGCTCAAAAATAACTCAAAATCACAATCCAAAGCACATCCTTTCACCCCTTGATTCTCCATTATCACTGTATAAACATTCACACAGATAAAACAATGGGAGAATAAGACTGAAGTTTCCTAAAAAAAAAACACCCAAAGAAGTTTCTGCTGCATTAAACAGTGACCAAATACGCACCCAAAATCTGCATCACAGTCCAAAACACAAGAAGTGGTATCTATTGCAAACATCGCCAAAAGAACATTGGAATAAACATGCACTGAAACCTTCCCAACACAGAAGCATTAGGGTCCATTATAATACACACTAATCTGGGATAGACAGGACACACGTTGGTGCACATGTGCCTGTGTGAGTATTTGAGCCTAAATACACACATGGCAAAGTGAGGCGCAGGATTTAAAAATTCAATACAAAAGGAATTGTCTGTGACGGAGGCGTGACATAATTGTTTGGACTGAGGAAGCTGCGTGTGGTAATTGGTGAGACTGAGCGAAGCCTTGAGACGGAGAGTTTGTAATGGAGTGCTGCAGGGGGGCAACAGTCTGAGAAATTGAGCCCCTTTGTCTCGTTAGGATTATGAGTCTTATCACACAAGAACATTGGACTGATCCTCAGTCAACAGACAGGAGGGGAACAGTGGCAGCGCCAGAGATGTTCTTTTGCTGGTGCTTTGGGGTTGCTGGACGTTTCAGTGAGGGTACTCTGAAATTTTTAGTTTTCCTTGACACAAATAGGCTAACGTTACACACACTCGCGCAGATGCCCACCCACCTCCGCCGCGGTTTACTAAGCGAGCGAACGAGAGAGATTGATTTAAAGTTGCCGATACAACAGCACCATAGTACTCTGATTAGCCCACCAAACATATTTCAAATACCAGCCAACAAGCCGTGTTCAAACAATCATTACTGCAGCTCTCATACAGTGGCTCAGAAGATGAATGCAGCAGGCCAAATACACCACCCATAGCCAAGCACACACATAAACACACACGCGCATGTATCCTCACACAGTTTTCACACTTGCACGTATGGTCAAAATAATGTAGTCATATCTGTAGTGACTAAATATATCTAAATAAGCCACTGACGGCAAACATGTTTTCTGGGCTAAAAATAAACCAATGTCCAGTGCGCTGTATAACTTTAGATTCGGTGATCTATTTATTCACATTTCTGTAAAACACATGTTCACTGTAATGCTCTTCTACGAGACAGAGATAAGAGTAAAGTTCTTGCATGGACCCCTATCAGCTGACTCACTGACTTATATTTGAAAAATGAATACAGAAACAGACAGAGCAGAAACCCCCAGTGCAGTAGTAGTGCAATAAGGAAGTGAGAAGTAGGACCTTTACAAATAGGAACAAGCTGACAAACAGGTACACGGGGAGACTACTTAACTCTGAGATGGGCTTATATCTGCATTATTTTGCAATTGTTTGGCAGCACATTAACACTGTGATAATGTTTATTCAACATAGTGATGCACAAACCAAGCAGACATGATTAGTGAGCAAATTATGTGGATTTTGAGAAAAAGGGGTACTAACCAGTTTATAGTCCTTGCTGGAGAGCTTGGTGAACCACTGGTTAAACTCCAGGACTGCTATTATAGCCACCAGATCCCTGAGGAGGAGCAGACAGGGAGGAAAGAAAATGTCATAGCTCCTCCTATATATTGTTCTTCATCAGTACCACCTTAATTTAGTGGTGACGTCAGCAAATTTCTACATGAAAAATAAATCACGTCACACCTGCAATACCTCTTTTAACTTTTATTCCAACAAATGTTTTTAGCCACATGGCCACATTTGTTCCACTTTGCTAAGGTTATATTTTATACTCTATTACTTTTGTGTGCCAACACTCACCTGTTCTCCAGATGGCTGAAGTCCTGCAGGTTGAGTTCTCTGGTGTCTTGTGTCAAATAGATGGTGTCTACATCCTGGAAAGTAAACAATTAACCAAATTGAGTGTTAAACTGTCAACAAAAATGTTAAATGTTTTCATGTTATCATGTCATGTTATGAAAAAAACATCTGTTCTTGCTTGTTTCTATATCTATCTATAGGACTCATCAAATGCACAGAGCAGATGAAACGTTTATAGTAAACTAAGAGTTATTTGGATTATTGGATGATATTTTAGACAAGAAAAAGCAAAAGCAATACAAAAGAGAAATATAAAGACACGAGTGAAACTGGTACAATATTCATACACTGTTGTGGCTATCCTATGTATTAAATGGCTTTATGCTGTTTTATGTCACCCAGCCAACAGCAGTGACGCACATTTGAACCAGGATCATCACTCAATGTTGTGCCACTGCACAAAAGAATGTAAATACTACTGACCCACTGCACCTCTTCTTTGTAAGGCAACCCCAACCAGTCACAAACACATCTGTACATCTGAGAAAACCCACCTAGAGAGAGAGAGAGAGAGAGAGAGAGAGAGAGAGAGAGAGAGAATGAGAGAGAGAGAATGAGAGAGAGGGAGAGAGAGAGAATGAGAGAGGGAGGGAGAGAGAGAGAGAGAGAGAGAGAGAGAGAGAGAGAGACACAGACAGACAGACAGACAGACAGACAGACAGACAGACAGACAGACAGACAGAGAGAAAGCGCAACACAAAAATACAAATTACAGAAAACTTAGTTAAGACCAAAGGTCTGTGGGCTGCGGATTGTGCATGTAATTTGAAATTCCAATCAATTTTTTATCAGGAATGATAATTGCTTTAATCCACCCATGTAAAACTATACCATAAATTCACTGTATAACTGACTATACCAACCCCATGCACACACGTCATACATAATTTCAGGAACGGGATAAAGTAGCACACAGTAATTATGGTAGAGTTATAGATTCCTACCACAGGGTCCAGGCTCAGCAGGTTTGTTGTTCTCCCACAGAGTCTGCAGAGAGGTTAGCCTGTCTGGAGGCTCCATGCAGAGCTTCTTCATCACTTTACTGAGAAGAGAAGACAGATTCAAACATAATTTAGTCATCTCATTTCTACATTTCCCAAATATTGTAGCTGGTGAAATGTTCAAAAGCCTATAATCATTTTAAAAAGATTCTAAAACAAGAAGCTCCAGGCTACTCTCTTACTGCTTTACCTGTTGATGGACAGTTTGAAAGGAGGAAGTTGCTGAGTAGCTACCGATGAGTAGTACTACAATAGTAATTCAATTCAACCCACAATTATGAATTAATGTAAAACAAAAGAATGAAAGTAATGCAGCCTTAAATCGGCTGCAGCTCAAACATACAAACATCAGCCTCTCTGTCAAGTCAATGATATTTTCCTGTTTACAAGATGACGTTATAAATGTTCATGGTTTTACATCTGTGATCATTTCTGCATTTATATTCATGCTTCCTGTTCTCAACAAAAAATATGGTAACACTTCTATTAACTAGTTGCTTATCAGCATGCATATTAGTAGCATACTGGCTTTGTATTAATCATAATAAAGTGAGGTCTTCTGACACGTATTAACCCACACAGGTTCCCTATTCTAAAGTTAACTCCTCTTTAGACTTAGGAAATGTTGTTGGTTTTGACAATGGCTGTCATGAGATCAAATTGTGTCATTAATCTTTCCCTCGCCTCCAACTACGGTGTTACCATTTGGACTTTTTATTAAATTAAACTATTGAGGTAGTTAAGGTGGTGAAGAGGAGGCAACTTTAAAATAGAACCTGTGTGGGTTCATATTAGTTATGAGCAAGATCTTACTTTAGAATGGGTAACATATTTTGAGTTAGAAAGACATAATTTAGAGTTATTTGGACAATAACATTTGTTTTGTACAGGTTATTGAGAAAAAACTCTTAGTTAATAGCCCAGTAGTTTTAGAATATGGTCATGCAGAATAAGGTATTAATACAGTAGGCCTAAGTGCTTTGGAATGACTAATAAAGAGCCAATATCCTAATAATATGCATGCTAAGAAGCAACTAGCTGATGGTGAATATCTGTGTACTTTAATATAGTAAGTATAGTGTAAGCTTTGCCGAAAACTTTTTTTGGACATTAAATACAGTATAGGCTACTGTAGCTGTGACTCAACGACAGCAACTTCTAAAGATTAAGCCAAAGTGCATGTCTGGTTAAACTCTGGGTGCTGGAAACATTTTCACTTATTATTTTAAAGACTAACAAATACATAGTCTGCAGTGTAACATGCAAAATCAAAATGCATATGCACACATAAAACGCAGCAGGAATTGATAATAGAAAATACTGTGAGATGAATCAACTACATCTTTGTTAGGATTGATTCAAATCTCTTAACACGACTTGTACATTTAAAAGAATTCACACAAAAAACCCCACATAAATTGTTATGTTGCCCACAATCACAAACACGTAGAGGTGGAACTCACCTAGGTGGTAGACCGGGACATATCCTCAGCAGACAGTTTCCTATGTGAGCAACCACGTCATTGACCTCCTCTGTAGAGAGCAGCTTCAGGGAGAAGGAGCCACGCTCGTACTCTATGAACAGCTAAAAGGACACATCATTATTTAGTGATGAACAACAGCATGCATGGCTTCACGTGGTCATGCTTCAACCACAGTTATACTCATTTAGATGAAAAAAAGAGTTAGTCACTAGTCATTCTTTACTCTATTCCATCCACTGAGTCAGTCTGGTTTTGAAAAATAAAATCTACTGTATAAGAATAGTTTATTGGCCGTGAATGGATTCAAGATTAAAGCTTTGTGTGTCTATATTTTTAAGTTTTTATCTGACTCCATTGTGTTCCATTTCATATTCCACTTTCTGCCCGTCTACTCCACTGAATCTACCCAGCAATAATATAATTTACAAGAATGAAACCAACACATCCATCTACTCAACCACATCTGCGTCCACATCTTTGTCCTAAGTAAAAGTAAAGATTTAATGAGATTTACCAAGACTGGCTAACCACTTCAACGCTCACTGCAATTATGCAAATGCTGATGTAAAGCGATACATGCCTCCTCTATAGGCCAAAATTAACATAATCCTTGCTGATACTTATTAAACATGGGAGACCATCCGTCAAGATATTCTAAATATTAGGGCTGACATCTCTGGAGATGAGTAGTAGAGAGGTTCAGCTGCAGGAACAGTGTGGTTAGTGACGGATTATCATATTTTGTAGGTAGATCCTGCTGACTGACAGCTGGCCAGTATTGGTCAAAAAGCCAAATGAAAGCTCTTCCCAGATGGGAAACATCATGTGGCTGTTGGTAAAGTACATTTAATAGTTTGACATTTTGAAAAAATACAATGATCTTTCTTGCTGAGAGATAAGTGAGAAGATTGATACCACTCCCATGTGTCTTAAGTGGGGAGCTGGAGTTAGCTGGTGGTTAGCTTAGCATACATAGTGGGAATAGGGGGGAAAACAGCTAACCTGGATCTGTCCACAGCTAACAAATATGCCAACCAACACACGTAAAGTTATTAACAAAAACATTATCCCTTTAATCTGCACACTAACAAAAATAACAAGATGATAATTTGTGGTTTTAGACAGCTGCTAAAACCTAGAAATGAGCCGTTTCACCTGCTTCCAGTCTTTATGCTAAGCTACGCTAGTTTCATCCTGGCTCTACATACTTAATGCAGAGACATGAGAGTGGTATAGATTTTTGTCTAACTCTCGGAAAGCGAGTACGTGTAGTCTCCAAAATGTGGAACTATTCCTTTAATTTTTGTTCACTCAGAGTGAGCTGGACACTGTTCTGGTGATAGGTACTGTACCTGTGTAGGCTTGTTACAAGCAATCCCCTGGATCTCCAGATAATTAAAGGAGTGTTCCACCTAAAAAAAAAAAAGAAGAGCAGGTGAATCTCCATTAAAATACTTCTACTGTGTCAGATATCGGCAGACAGCTATATTCAAGGACCCACGCTGTGCTACTGTTTATTACAGGACATAAATTTCATTCACTCACTCACACATTTACATGGTTTTTCTGGGCAGCATTAGACTCATTTGTGGGTTCAAAAGAAAACTTTTGATGAAAAAATTGGGGGATGAGATACAGTTCACTGTTCATTTTCGTACTCATTTGCAAGTGTTTGTTTTTTATTTTAAGTGTTTACACACTTCCTCAATTGTATGAGTTGAGAAGGAGTTGATTTCAGCTTTGATAGAAAATGGAAAGTGAATTGAAAAAGGCCTCCTCCTCATTTCTCTATTCACATCCAAAAGACAGGCTTTTCAAAACAAGTCCAGCTAAAGAACAGTCTTACATCCACATTTTCTATTTCTTTTTCAAGAGAACATTTTAGGATAAAGAAAACAAAGAAAAGGCAGCAGCCTGCCTTTCCATACCTAAAAAGGAAAGGAAAGATTCTCCTTTAATGTGAGAGGGGGGAACCCGTGAACACAAATGGCTACTACTGTGTACGGAGCACACAGTTTTCCTGCACTCCCTCTCTCAAACACAGACATACATACAGTACAATGCCTGAGGGCAGGCCAGGGAGCGAAGCCAGACTATTCCAGGTGGGCTCTGTGTTCCTGAGGCTTGGCTCAGAGATGAGAGAGGGAGAGGATAAGCAGACTGTCTGTCTACTGTCTGACTACAGTATGCAGTGTGTGTTTATTTCGCCTGTTGTTACTCACTCATGTTCAGTGTACAATCCCAAAAATCACTCCTCATGTAAACATGCACACACATATGCCATCATTTCCATTTCATATTTTGATTGTGTGGACTGATGATTTAAAAGTAAATGAGTCTAATAGACAATAACACAGATGAGAAGAAACTCAAAGCTGAGTCAGATAAAACAAAGAAACAGACAGAATGAGCTATTAGCGAGGACAGAGGCACATGACAACAATGGAACTAGGTATGATTTTGTATTGTGGTTGTTGAAGGACAATTCCAGCGCAAAACGAACCTAGGAGTTAATCACAGATGTGTACCCACTCGATCGCTCTCTGGGACATGTTTTCATGCTAATAGAATGAGTTTGCAGCTTGAAAGAAGCTAGCGTGGACCGCTGATTAGCTTACAACGCTAGTATTTGGGGCACAGGGAAAGTAAAAACAAATCGCTATTTTGTACCACTAAAAAGACTCCAAATATCATCAAACTTCAACGGTAGCATAATGAGGGTCCCTAAATATTAACCGAAGCATTGAGAACATTGTAAGTGTACAGACAGTTTAGCATTACACACTCACCCATCTATTTAATGTGCAAACACCTAGGTCCACCTGGTACAGTACTACAGTACTGGTACAAGTAGTACAGCAGTATATATTGTGTTGATTTGCAAAAATATTTGCTGGACGTTACAATATACAGTAAACAGTGTCCAAACCTAAGTTGAACGGGGTCAATCAGTTCATTTCATACAGACAGTAAATGGCACAGCATACTGAATTGAGTGCCAGCCAATTATAAGTGAGCGTGCTGATAAATATGAGCTCTAGTCAATGGCAATACCTCATGCTGGGAAGTGTAGAGGAACCAAATGCCAGAGTGACTGCATTGTTCACTCATTCGTTTACTGGCCGTCTGTCACTTTAACCACTCTACTCCACTTTTCTTTTTGCTGTATTTTCAAGGAGAAACTCAACTTTTAATGTGTTCATGCAGAGCATGGCTTTATGTACAGGGATAGGATGCTGTTGCAGTGAGCAGCAGCATACGAGGAAAATGTAGATGTTGGAATTTTTAAACATGTGTCTGTAAGCACGACTTAATGTCAGACAGCTACATGGTTATGTTAACTTCAGGTTTATATAAGATAGTTTGCATTATGTTATGTCTGGGTATCTAAAAAATTAAGGATGTATACTTAGTGTGATCTTTTGTTTCATAAACGCCAATATTTCTGAGCAAAGAGAGATAAAGAAAGTGTACAGGTGTGTGAAATAAACAGCAACAAGAGGCTACAGAAAAAAAGAGGCCAAAGGGAGGGAGCGATGAATGAAAGTCTGTTTGTGTGTGAGAGAGCATGTTTGGGAGGAGACACTGACAGACTGTAAGGCCCTGCAGCTTCTCAAGAGGAGCCAAACCATCAATCGGAGGCATGCAAAAAAGAAAAACCCACTGAGAAGTACCTGAGAGAGCTAGAGGGATTTCAACTACTACTGAGAGAAGAACGATACACAATGAAGTGTTTAACTGGGGGTCTACTGCTACTGCAAAACATTTACTTTAATATTAAAGCCTTGGGCTCAGAAGAGCATTATCCCCTCCTACTGATTGTTCTCTTGTGTGTTTAAGGTGCATCTCTGGGATTCCAGATAAAGATGCATGTTAAATATGATAAATCAAACACAGCGCCTACAATACATTCAGATGGTCAGCATACATCAACACCCAACACTGCCTCAGCTTTGATTTAACAAAAACATATTTTAGCAGAAAAGATAATCTACAGGGGACGTAAACAGTCAATAGCGCATGTGTTGGAACGGTGAGCAGAGGCTTATCTTCATTTGTAGTTGACTCATCTCCACTGTAATATGGATTTCACATCAACAAAATCAAGACAAAGAGAAACACTAACAGTCAACTTTTTTATAGATGTTGCTGGCAAGATTCATCCTTCAAAAATGACAGTATGCAGTAAGAGAACCCATGCAGCACTTGCAATACTGTTAGCATTGTAAAAAAAACTAAATAAAAAATATCATAAGGCATATAGAGTAGACAGTAACCATATAATTTAAGAATTTCTGAACATCTGAGAATGTTAATATTAAACTTGGGTTGGACTGGTTGGAATTTCAGTTGCATGACTTAAGAAATAGTAGGGGGTAAGCCCTACGCAAAACGACAGCGACGGGTCTCGCATCATCCAATGGACTGTTGCCGGCAGGTGAGGAGCGCCGGGCGCCGGCAGCATGGAGAGGCGCTGTTCATCTGCATGTATGCCTACTGCCTGTGCTGCAGTGAAATAGCCAGAGGTTTAAAAGTCTCCATATAATCAGAGCACTCACATAAGAACATAGCAGAGTCTACATATTTTTAGGAACTTCATCAAACACAAAAAGCAAGCAGGCAGGAAACCGAACAGCGCCGCACCTACATATGCATCCCCTGGCGCACACACACACACACACACACACACAACAAACAGTGCCACCCATGTGAGAATAGAAACTAATAATAGTTCATGTTGATGCATAACGAATAATGTTGGATTACTATTCCTTATTGCATGGCTGAATTTTGGGATATTGCATTATGTAATTATGTACTTAAAGTCAACAACAGCGAAGCAATCGAATATCGATTTGGACGTTGATTACCATGGCAACGGTCGAAGCATTCAGGTCAGCCCTAAAAAAATATTGAGAGATTTATTGGCAAAGTTAATTTATTATTCCATTATCGAAACCGATTCATCTCTTAAAACATGAATCAAGCAAAAATGGCAAACTGGCTCCAGCTTCTCATATATGACAGGATTACATCTTTGTAAATTAAACATCTTTCAGTGTGGGGGATTTTTGGATGCAGAAAAGCTATTTCAATCATCGTTTTTGGTTCTGGGAATTTGTGATGGGCATTTTCACTCCTAAAAAATACCTGCAGATTAATGGATAATGAAAACAATTCTTATTTGCAGAGAGTTCCTTGAGAGAAAACCAAACATTGATTACTTTTAAGATAAAATCTATTAGATTAAATAGGATTTAAGACATTGTAGGTTATCCCTGATGACCTTTGGCACAATGGTGAGTGGAGGAAGAAAACCAGATAGATAAAAGGGAGAGACAGGGATGAAGAAAGAAGGAAGTAATCCAGATTGTTGGAAAAGGAGAGGATGAGAGTGAGAAAGCTGAACAAATGGCTTAAGGAAAGAAGGAGAGGAGAGCAGAGTGTGATCTGTGGTTGTAATCTGTAAAGCAGAGAGAGTAGAAGGGGATAGGGGTTTTCTAAAAGCCCTATCTAAAGGATGGCTTCTGCTTCCGGTGTGCAAAAACAAGTCCAAGACAAGACAGACCTACTTCATGCTTCATCACCTATGTCTAAAATAAAACCTTACAAAAGTTTCATGCTTCCACAAAATCAAATTCATAAGATGCACCCTCAGAAAGTTCCAGAACTTCTCTGGAAAGTTGCAGCAAGAAGCAAGTACAACAACAAGAGTAGCATCTACAGTAGGGAAGAGAAAGTACAACAAAGAGGTGTAGAGGTATAGAAAAGAAAACCAAGAAAAAGACAAGAGTGGAAACAAAGAGACAGAGACAGACAGAGACATACAGTAGAAGCGAGGAGGGTTTTTAGGGGGGTCAGTTCTTCATAAAGCAGGTGTCTTATCCCTCCAGGTCAGAACAGAGCACCCAGAGAGAAAGCAGATGCAGAGCAGCTACATAAACAGATCCTTAACCTGCAGCTCATAACACTGGAAACATATGACGTAATGTGAAACAGGGCCAGCGTGAATGCTCTTTACGGCCTCTTGTAACCCCAGTAAACCAATGAATCACTTTTCAAGCAACCAATCAATCACCTAAACTGTCCCTGGAGGCATCTTATTGACTGGAAATCATACAGCCATTTGAAGGGCAACTGTAAAGTGTTTCCTGGACCTGGTACAAGAGATGATGTTACGTCGTTACTCAGGGAAACTACTGGGAAGTTACTTCTTTCCTATCACATGAATCGTAGGTCCAGATACTGCAGGAAAAACACTGGTTTGCAATCTGTTTCAATATACAATTTATTGTACAATTATTGGCTTTATCAATCTGTGCTTTGGCTTGTGTGTGTAGTCTGACGATGGGATGTTGTGACGTTTTTTAACAACAGCTGCTGCTACTGAACACACCTGTTCAAGGTCAAGAATGAACTTTGAAACTGAACTTTTAAGTCCTTAAAATGCTCAGAATTTTGTATTTGAATATCTGCATTGCATGGCAACATCTATGCTGATGAAGATCACGGAATATGATCAAACCCTCTTATACAGAGGTGACACCGGTCTGTCAACTGCTTTTTTCAAAACATAAAAACGAACTTTGAAACTCTTAAAGCAAAGTGATTTGTAAACTAACCACTCCGATACCTGCATGTACAGAGATGCCTACAAACAGGCATTTCTTTATGCACAAGCTATGAGAACTTCCCCCCAGTTTTATATCCACTTATCCAAGTTCAGGAACTAGTCCAGTTCTAAACTGTGTATAAATGCTAGCAGGCCAGACCCGACCAGTGGGTCACAACACAGAAGCTTATGTCTGATGTTTAATATTGGCGGTGACGATAGTAATAGTTGAACTGGTGCTGCAGCTGCTGCAATGCTGTTTTCATGTGGCAGAGGTGACAATGATGCTGGTAAAGATGATGACAGATGTTTCATTGCTGGTGATGGTGCTAACAGTTGCCATATGCGCTGCATTATGGCACTGCTGTTCCAAGTTAAAAAGAAACAGGCATTTCAACCAACTGTATAACTTCAATATAACCAGACACACACAGAGCCACTACTTTAGCCTTAATCCACTCTACTCTACAGTACATACACACAAACCAACTAGGATAGCAAATGTGCTGAGTTGGGTAAACTTCTAAAAGAGGGCACAAAAATGTATATTGTTGTTAATCATTGAAACCTTATTAAACCTAAACAATATGAGGATCAAACACATTCTGCCATGTTTTTAGTGTGACAACCATTTTTTAGTAAATCTAATGGTTTTTAAAAAAGTTTTCATTTGACACTGACAGAATGAGGAGATTTTTGAAGTAATTTCTGACATTGTAATTTGTGATAAAAGCAAAGAAATATTTTGCAATATCTGCTAACCTAATAGATTTAAAAGTGGTATAATGGTTTTCATTGTCGTTCTTGGAAAACATGTTAAATTCCATCGTAGCGGCTGCTCTTACCTTGGTGGGAATGCGTGCAGTCAGCAGGTAGACTCGGTGAGACGCAAGTGCCTGAGAGAGAGAGAGAGAGAACAGAGAGAATAATGAGTATGTGGCTGTAAATATACACTCTGACCAACAAGAACAAGGGAATGGCAATGAGCACAGAGAGCTCGCCTGTTGACTCATCCAGATGAAAAGGCTTGTGACTCTAAAACATCTGTCAGTATGGAAAGAGAAAAAAACCTGAGGAGAAAGATTCTTCTCTACATGAAAACGAACATATAAACAGACAGTGACTTTACAGAAGTACCCGCTCTTAACCAGCACAACCCACTGAGATACTTATTATATGTAGTCAAGAAGCCTTCATTTTTATTGGACCACCTCCGGTCTGCTGTGTGAGGCTATTATAGGTCAGTGTGTGTTCCTTTTTTGTTTCTGCCTGCTGAGGAAGCTGGACAGTGACTGGCAGCTATTTAGAGCACATGGTGAGGACTAAGCTTGTGAAAGAAAGAAAATGTCAGTGCTCCATACACTGAACAAGCCAAACCAATGAGTCTGTTGTAGTCTTTTATCATATTACATGGGTGCACATTGTCATAACAATGAAAAATTCTGTGGTCAAAGTTTTGGTGTACCAAAGTGGATTATCACAGGACACCATAAAATAATTTAAGGAAAGAAGGTCAACACAATGAAAAACTACAACGTCAACGTCTTATGGAAATTGATGTGATGAAGTTGAAATTGTGCAGGAACGTTACCTAAGGCTTTTATATTAGCTGTAATGATGCCAACTGTACAGAGTGTGCTGTCTTTACCTTCAAGTGCCATCACACTGGCTTTTCTTCTGTCAAATAAAATCACAACACAACCAAGGCTGACCTTTAAAACAATGAAACAGTCATCTACCTCCTTGACAAAAAGCACCCTGATTGGTAAGCAAAGGCTTATACAATGGGGCACCATCATCATAGCTGAAACCTCATGACCCTCGTAACAAACAAATCTCCTTTGTCTTTCCGTTCCCTCGGCACTGACAGCAGGCTGGAATAAAACTGTAATGTTACAAACTGCCTAAACACCACCTTAACGGCTCCAAAGATAAGCAGTGTAGGCTTGTTGGTTTTCAATGTTACAACATAAATATGAAGGGTATCGGACTCAAAGGGAGAGATGCCAGTGGATGAAAGGGAACACAAGGATAAAATGAAGAAAGAAAAATGAAGCTGTATTTAGAGTAGATAAAACATGCAAAATGGAACGTGTAAGGGCAAGGAAGCAACTGAGAAACTGAAAGCAGGGAGACGTGAGGGAGCAAAACGATCGATCAGAGGTCAGAGAAAACTGAAGAGAAAATAAAAGTAAAACAAAGGAGGGAAGGAAAAAGAAAAACCCAGACAAACATAGACTGGCATGAGGGGCAGGGAGGAAAAGGAAGAAGAAAAAGAGGTGAAAAGAAAGAAGTCTTTAAGCTGTCACAATCTTTTTGAAAGATGTGAAAAAAGAAAAAGGTGTGTCCCAGCCCTCATGTGGCTCAGCTCCACAGGCAGGCTCTGTGTGGTTTGATATGATGGAGACAGACAGGCAGGACTGTGTGGCCGAAGATAACCTCTCCTAAAGAGCACCAGTCACCACTGCTACCATCAACTCTCCCTCTCTCTTTGACTTGGTCTCGTTTCTGTAGCAGCACCTCTTGTTTACATACTATGTGCGTACAGATATGCTGGTGATGGAATTGCCTAGTTTCATTTTAAGGTCATATTTTGATCGGTTTGACCATCACTTAATGATATCAGAGTACCAGTTGATGTTATCAGAGTTATTTTGGACCAATACTAGAGTCTGAAAGTCAGGATATCACAACCTCTGTTGCACAGATTTTGACCTTTATGTTTTATATTATATATTGTCTCTTGCGACTCCACCAACTTTATGACTTTGCTGTTGTGGCCCTTTAAAAGCTGTATTATCATCATCTGACTTCCCATGACGTGGGCTGTCGGTAAGCACGTTATCATAACTAGGCTCAATTGAAACTCTGTTCTAACCTTTGAAAATAAGTTCCTAAACTGGAATTATCCTTCAATTACATTTTTACTGCAGTATTATATACAGAGCAACAGCAGAACAGTGGTCAGTATAGTAAAATATGGACTTCTGCAGTCTGTATGATCTCAGAAGTGAAAAAATGCAATTTGTGGACATTTTTATTTTCCATAGAGGGAAGCCTTGGTTGTGTGTTTGTGTCTGACAGCATAACATTGTGATTTTATCAAAAGAATGCGACACATCAGTCGGTTTCTAGGAGCTGAATAGCTACAGCTGCAGTCACAAACAGTAATGACTAAGAACCTGCTGACTCTGAGTGGAGGGGAGGCACCAACTGACCCCTGAGGCTTCATCTTTTCGGTCCAGTCTAGAGAGGGTTGTAAATCATACAATACCTAGATAATCAACCAATGCATTGAAGGACACTTGTATGACTCCCTGACAAAACAAATGCAGTGCACTTTATTACTAGTTTAAGCAGTTTTGAACATACACTGATTCATGTTGGATTTTCCTTCAGTTAGTCATCCTCCCAAACTCCTCCTGGCAATGCATGACTGCCCCACTGCACTCTACAGGCTCTCTCCATCTGTTCTTTTGAGTGGACAAAGCCATGTCCACTCATGCCATGTTTTATGACCCCCTCCTCTCTGAAACTGCCCTCCTACCTCTCTCTCTCTCTGCTCTAAATGGACTTAAAGCCTTGAGCCTTCCCATCAGCCAATGATTGCACAGCAACCACCATCCCGCC
Source organism: Zingel zingel (assembly GCA_023566125.1). NCBI lineage: Eukaryota > Metazoa > Chordata > Actinopteri > Perciformes > Percidae > Zingel > Zingel zingel. The sequence continues at coordinate 20,860,653 of CM042321.1, forward strand.
TTCAGCTCCACTCAACCAACCAGATGGCAGCAGCATTGGAGCATGTCAGAGCAGAGAGAGCATCTGCGCTCTCTCTCTCTCAAACTGGGGGCTCACATACAAAATAACTGCCATAGGCTCTAAAGCGCCATTTGTGTCATAGACCACACACACACACACACACACACACACACACACACACACACACACACACACACACACACACACACACACACACACACACACACACACACACACACACACACACACACACACACACACACACACACACACACACACACACACACACACACACGCTTTTATCCAAAGCAACTTATAATTGCTATATATCAGAGGTTGCACGCCTCTGGAGCAACTGAGGTTAAGTGTCTTGCTCAGGGACGCATTGGTAGATGTATTGCAGTGGGATTCGAACCCAGGTCTCCCACACCAAAGGCATGAGTTATATCCACTGCAACTCATACACACATTCTGTTACTATGGCAACATCTTGTCCATACTGCGCACACACACATTTGTGAATACATATACGCACACACACAGTGATAGACACTCGATCACACATGAAGGAAGCACGCTGCATTGCCAAGTCCTGCTTGAGAATGTCAATGAGTTTTCACCCCCCCCCCCCCCCAAACAACATTCACGCTGGCCTAACAGTTAGGCTGAATCTCTGTAGGAACCAAAGCAACACAGAGCAGTGTTTCATCTGCAGTCATTCAGCTGTGGCAGCACTCAGCCACAGGAAATCTACCCCCACCAAAAATGCTTTCATTCATCCATCATGTCTTGGGGTGCGTTTACACTTTAATATATCTATCTATGACACTATTTCACATCTATTTGTTTACCGTTTGGGTAAAAGTAGTCTATATCCACGACTTTCCACTTCCAGGATTGCTCCGTTCCCGCCGGATTTCACTTTTTTTGGCCGGATGTCGGTTACCTTCCACTTTTTTTGAGTTGCCATTTTAAACTGGATTTATGAGGACTATGGTTAACTGCTCCTCAAATCTTTGCAAGTTAAATCCAGACAGATAGAGACAGATAGCTAAACTATCTGTCCAGTCTGAGTTTTCTGTTGCACCAAAACAAGTTCCTTCCTGAGGCTATTTTGCAGCAGTACCGTGGCTCTGCCCGGTGCTTAGCGCCGGCCATGACGATTGTGATTGGTTTAAAGAAATGCCAATAAACCAGAGCACGTTTCTCTCCCATCCAGGAATGCTGTGTGGACTAGCCAGACCCTCCTCCGCAGCGCTGTGGAGGAAGATCTGGCAAAGCGAGACTAGGGTGCAAGCAATATCTTTAAAACATAATCAAAAATGCTACAAATGCCTCAAATGTTTGACCACCCTCAGTTATGCTTTAATTTATCTTAAATTTAATTTAACAATTAATAAACAAGTTCCTCAATCAGGTAAACTCCTTCTTTCTTCTTGTGTACTTGTAACCTTCTGGATTTGAAGAAATAGTTTGACATTATAAGAAATGCACTTTTTTGCTGATATTAAAACAGAAATATTAATACGACTCATATCTGTTAGTCAAATATGAAGCTACAGTCAGGAAATTATATCTTGGCTTAGCATAAAGAATGGAAACAAGGGGAAACAGGTAGCATGGCTCTGTCCAAAGGTAACTCTCTAAAGCTCACTAATTATCTAACTATTATCATTTGTTTAATCAGTACAAAAATTAAACTGTAAAAATGACAAATTGTAGTGTTATAGGGGGTTATGTGCTGGACCCTTGAACAGAGCAAGGCTAGCATTTATCTCCTGCTCTCAGTCTTCATTCTGAACTAAGCTAACCGTACATGGCTGTAGCTTCATAATTAAAGGACAGAAATGGGAGTGGTTTCAACCATCATCTCTTCTAATTCTTGGCAAGAAAGTGAATAAGCGCAGTTCTAAAAATGTCCACCTATTTCTTTAAGCTGTAATATATTTGAACAACAAATATATAGCTTGAATACGTACAAAAAGGACAAGACTTGCTGGTGAAACGAGTCCGTGATTTCCTGTATTAATTAATCACTTGACTGTTTGTTGACATTTTAAAACCAAACCAAATAATTGGAAAAACAAACCAGAGATTTATTGAATAAGAACACAATCATCTGCTGCATCACCAATACAAATAGCATAGTGGGATAAAAACCAGCCACAATTACATTCATCCCCACACCGCTGCTGACACAGACTCTTTATTGCATAACTAATGTCAGCATGTCCTGAATACGCATGCAAGGGCTATGCAGAAAAAGAGAGACAGAAATAGAAAGAGAAAGAAAGAAAGAAAGAAAGAAAGAAAGAAAGAAAGAAAGAAAGAAAGAAAGAAAGAAAGAAAGAAAGAAAGAAAGAAAGAGAGAGAGAGAGAGAGAGAGAGAGAGAGAGAGAAAGAGAGAGAGAGATCAGCCATTGAGACAAGCAGAGTAGACACCAGAGAGACAGAGCGTGAGAGAAGAGGCGGCTGAAGGGCAAAGTTAAATGACTTAATAGATTCTAAGTGGTGTTTTGCTGATAAGGAGCCAAGATTTAAATCCAATCAGTGGGGAAGATATTTAATGAAGGGAAGTGTTTAAAAGCTGTTTCATCTCTGTTAAAACCAAAGGTGCTCGGACGATCCCATCTTAGCTTTAAATACACTGAAATCAAACAGCTCACCATGGATCCAATGTAGTGCACTTCTCTGCTCTTATCCTGCACTTCTTCACTTTTCCCTCCCACTCCTTCATCTCTTAAGGTCCTCATCCTCCTTTAACCCCATGCTCTCTTTTCTGCATTTTTAACAATGGCCTAAAAGCATACTTACACTACATGACTACAAAAGGTTCCAAAATGTTAAATAAAAAAGGGCCATGATGTCTATATGTGTTGGATAATCGAACCATAACTGGACAGAAAAATCCCTTCTGTGAATGAAGAAAAATGTTCAGTATTTTTTTCATCCCCTGCATTCTTGCTCTATGTCTTCCTTATCTCAAATTAGATGCCATGTGGACTGCACCATGAAGAAATGCATGCTGGACACGAGGCACAGTAATCATAGAAGATACTAACAGATTGTAAAGTGTAGCCTGAAATAGTTTTCTATAATTTATTTCTTGTAGTGTTTCCTTGCGTACCATCTCCCTGTTTTCTTGTTCATACAGTACATATTATTATGTGTGTGTTGCATTTGCTTGTTTGTGTGGTGCGTGCGTGGGTGAATGTATTCAAAAGAGGAGGCATGTATGAATCCTGGGACAACGGAGCAGAACACACACACACACACACAAACACACACACATCCCGCTTTTATCTTTGAATAATTAGGGATGGTGTAACTCAGTGTAAGGGAGGAGCAAGAATCTCGAGGCTGCTGCTCAACAGGCTAACATACTGCAGCAATTACACAGGGAAGAAATACTGTACAATACCATTTTCAAGGTAGGGGTCTTCACAAGTCCATGCAGTTGATGTGAGGTTTATGCTTATCAGACATATTTTGGTTTTGCAAGAGTAAAGACTTTAAGGATGAGGACTAACTGGTTGGTTTGGCAAATGTATGTCTGGTTAACCACCCATTAAGGAGAAGTGCACAGATGCTTCCCCGAGCTTTTCTATGGCATTTTTCCATTCATTCCTTATATCAATATTATTATATTGCCATTCTTTTCAACCATGGTTGCTTGTTGCTGTTCTCTCTCTACTATGCTCTGTTAAGGTATCCTTCAGATCAGCTCTCTCTCCTTTATGTAAATTAATTATTTTGTGTCACGTTCGGATTGGTTTTCGGTTTCCGAGTCTGTCCCCAGGTTCATTTCCAATTAGGTCCAACATTTTCAACCCATGAAGACTTCTACTGCGAAGTAGGGTAAAAACTAGAGACTTTTCTTGAGAAGCCATTTATTTAGCTATTAAAGTTTATGCATCTAGTAGTACTGCGTTTAAGTAAGTCTTTTTTCCAGATATCATCAACTCCTGACAGGTTAGTTTGACATCAAAAAAATCTTGTAATAATCCAGTTTTAATTAACCTCTAGCAGCCTCTGAACTGTACCTTACACATAGCCATCAAATCTGTCAAAACATGTCCTTCCTGTCTCTCTCAAAGCTATCACTATCCAATAAAGCAGAAATGCCAGGGGACAAAATCTGTCAAAACATCCCAAGAACAACCCTGAGCAAAATTTGACTGTTAATCCCCTCAGCTGCAGAGGAAGCACACTCTTCTGTTTTCCTGTCATACACCTGCAAAGGGAATTGGCTCAGAAGCCAAAGATAACCATTTATCTTGGTTGATAGAGAGGAAAACTGAAAAAAGAACCTCAATCGGGCTGACAAATCATGGTGGGATCTGCTCTGAGGCCAAATGAACTTAATCTGGTTCCAAAAAAAAAAAAAAGCTTCCTTACCTCTCTTAACTCAGGCAGAGAAATCATTTGTTTTACAATACATTGATTCTCTGCTGCCAAGACAAGATGCTGACGGTGCAGCTGAGGTCTAGTCTTGTAATGTCTGCAGACTCACACTGCGCCAAACCACCAGCACAATGTGAGTATGTTGCACTCTTTCATAGTACAGCATGGTTTAGGCATAGAACAGCTAACAAGATGTACAGTCTGGTCTCTTTCTGCACTCTCAGACAAGACAAAAATCATGATATAATTGTGTGGACCCTTCTACAAGACAGCATCACACAAACACAACAGCCATCAGACAGTGTATTGGTCTGCCTGCAGCATCCTTAAATGGCAAGTAAAGACATCACCTTAGTCTCAAATGTTTATAGAATGGTTTATAAGATTTTTAGGACAATTACAACACACTACAAAAATAAAAATCGCTCTTGCTCAGGCAGCAGAAATGCTTAATAATTCAAAAAAATTCTAGGAAAGAGTCAGATAGCTAAGCTGCAAAATCACTTTGCCAGGACACTTCTTTTTTTAATGGATATCCCATTTTGGAGCTCTCAGCAGTGCAAATTCTCCCCGCAGTGCAAAATCAGCCGAGGAAAGAATTAAGAGAGAGACATCAATTTTCTTTTATTACTGCCCTGCTCATCATTATGTGTTTTACTGCTGAGGAGAAGAGCATGGCGGGGAACAAAGGCAGCTAACAGTGGTACTTCCCGAACATATTTGATTGGCTAGTCTCATCAGACCACAGCTGCAACGAGCCGAGGCATGAATAAATGTGGTGTCCGATTATGTTATATGATATGCTTTACTTCCAATTTGTATTTCTACTCTTGCTTGTTTTGTTTGCAGTTAGAATATAAAGTGCCAGCGAACATGCATTGCACAATGTGTTGAATAATAAATGAGAAATATAATGTACGTTTGATGATGGAAATTGATGGAAACACATTTAAGGCAATAAAATTCAGTCGCTGACTGTCTTCTGTTCTGAGTGAAAACAAAATGCTTTTACTGAATTAGGCAAGATCAATAACAGTAATTCAATGCACGTTACCATATCTCTGCATGCTGCATGTGTATCAGATCAGTGCCTCACTAACAAGCTTCAGTTAACCTCCAAAATGTGTTCCACACGACACAACTGAGGCTGACCAAGCATTCAAAGGGCTGGGCAGAGGGAGTAAATGATTGAGCTTTCAGATTAGGGTTATAGCCCAGGTTGGCAAGACACCCATTTAAAACTGGGTAGATAGCAGGGTTTTTACAAACTGGACTCTGGTGCGAGTGATAGGGCGGGTACCTCTGACAACAGTGTGAGCCTGCAGGGCGTCCTCTGAAAACCCTGTGTGTATTTAGGTTACAGAGATAAGGAATAATCACAACGGTTCATTCATTCATCAGAATGCCAGCCAGACACAATGGGGAGGTGTGTGTGTGTGTGTGTGTGTGTGTGTGTGTGTGTGTGTGTGTGTGTGTGTGTGTGTGTGTGTGTGTGTGTGTGTGTGTGTGATGGTGAGCCAAGGTTTCTGGGTAAATAGGATATTGCTGTAGACCACAGGGATGAAAGAGTAAGACAAAATAGAGAGAAAGGGTGAAGAGATAATTTTTTTACAAGTCAAGTAACAAAGGAACCCAAAGTGGAAAACCTCCTTAAAGTGAAGTGCATTGCTTTGTCAAGAAGAGAGATGTACACAGGTAAGACGTAGGAAAAGCGAGAGGAAAAGAAGAAAGGAATGACAGAGACAAAGGCAGGCAGAGCAGGGAGAGGGGAGGAGGGAGGGGGATTTTGATCTGGGCTGGCATTGGCATTACCCGTGGTTTCCCTCTGGAGTGGGTAGATAACATCAGTCGGCACTAAAGCACACACAAACACACAGTGCTGAACACGGATTTCAATGGTAAAAACACAATTAGTGTGGTGATTTAGATAATGATGATCAGATTTATATAATCAAAATAAAAGTGATCAAAAGGAGATGTAAATTATGTAAAACTAACAGCGGGTTGGACTCTAAAAGGATGCTATGCATTTCAGAGTAAATAGAAAACAGAAGACCTGATAATGGGGAAAGTATCTTTAATTAGGTGGATGCTGCTTAATGGGAAAAACAGATTATTTTAGGAGGAAAAAAAACTACATTTCTCCCAACTTAAGCACAGAATGTGACATATCTAAGTACTGTGACAATCACTGAAGCTATACTTTAAATAAGCCCTAAATAAGATTTAGAAAAAAATGAGAGGAAGGCACTGCTACTGTGCAAGTTTCACCCATTTAAGCAAAACAGTGTTTAGCATTATATTTCATGGAGTCAGGGTCACAAAACATCAATACCCAGTTCAACATATTGCTGATCCGTCCAAAACTACACGCATGATGAGCACACCCACACAGGGAAACATGGAAACATAATTGCACACAAAGACCCAGTGACCAGGGAGGGTAAAATGATGGATATTTCCTTTACAATGTATGTTATATGAGATTTGAACCCACTATAAGCTATTATTTCATATATATTCACATAAAACATATAAATGAAATTTAAAAAAAGTCAAAGGCAATAAAATAGAACACTGGAGGGTAGAAGGTAAGCAGTTAGCAGAACGATAAAAACCAGTAATGCAATATCAACTGCAAGGACACCATGAAAACCAACCATGCGGCAAAAGCATATGAGAGGACTGGTAGAGAAGTCACTGCAGTTCTGCTGAAAAATAGCTGCATGTGTGCTGGTAAATGTCTGTGACTGAGTCCTTAAAGGCAGAGGCAAACTCTCTAATATACACATGCTTCCACCATCCTCTGATCTGTATTGATCTGGTTTAAAACGGACGGTCTGAATAATGCTCAATATTAAAATATGGGTTTAAAGACTCATCATGCAGGCAACCAAAATGACAAAATAGCCTCTCTGGAGGAGATTAACTATGCAGGTTGTCTTTATTTTGATCACTCAGGCTTCAGTGTTTCGACAGAAAACATCACATTGATTAGGCCTTGTTGTTGTGGTTGTTTACTATGACATAGTGCACAAATGTCATCATCATTCAATCAATGCTGACTGTTGTCTGTGACCTACAAACACCATTTAATTACATCCAATGAGAGCAGACCGACACTGTACCAACCAGGCCACTGCACATTAACACCAAGCCAAGGACCTGAGGCAGGGTGAATTATATTACTAAGACTGTCTGAGTGACAATGACCCTGACCTATGAGATAATGAAGATGAATGACTGTGGGAGGGGCTTGCGTGAAGCCAGGATATGTGTCTGGTTAATATCTCTCTAGGGAGGCTTTAGTAGGGCATTGTGGACTAGAAACATTTTAAGCTTTGTTATTAAAAATCCCCTATTCAGCTTGGTGGAAAGCAAAACAACACAGAGTGAGACTGATAGATACTCATCTTATAACCGTGAGACTATAGGAACATATAGAACAGACAACAGGACATTATGAGCATGTTCAACCTTAATCGGAGAACAGCCACACTGAGAATGTTTTCTCTCTCTCACACATTATGGACAAGGAGTTACATTATGCATACACACCACTAACTAATGTTAGTGCATATGTTGGTGGGCTAAATAATGAACAAGGCATAATAGATTATTGTAAAATCCTATGTGGATTTAGGTGAGACTTTTATTTTGAAAAATATAGAAGGCACTCTTTGTATACCTGACAATACCGGTGTTATGCTATTCATATTGATTTCCCACGAAAAGATTATTTCTATAACAGTATATTAACAACACTTAAGTGTTGTTAATATACTGTTATAGAAATAATCTTTTCGTTCTGGACTTTCACTGAGAAGGTATGCATCTTATTTGCTCTGTTTACTCTAGCTATTTAAAGTGAAGTTATTTTAAAGGCTCTGTACTCGATGTACTCAAAAGAAAAAACACAGGCTGGGATTGCCTCCACACGGCTCTCAGAGCTCAGCCTTGAAGTCGACGTTGGGGGCTTAAAACACCATTGAGCCTCAGAGACTGTTCCCCAATACGTGAAACCCCTACGTTTTTTTCATGGCCACATGCACTAATATGCACATGCAGCCAGACCGGCTATCAAAACCAGGAACACACACACAATTTTCCTTCTTGACTTTTCACAGAAAGGCACAGAGACCATTGATGAAAAATAGATGGTATGTATCTAAAACGTGAGGACGCTGGCGTGAATATTGCCGCTTCACAATCCGCGAAATAAATATAAATATACATTTTGTTGTCTAGTAAATTAAGTACCTTAAGTTTTAGATGAGGTGTTGGTCATTCTCAACACCTTTCTATCCCGTGCTTTAACTCATCAATATTGGACTCTGTGCTGCTGTGACGTACGTTACTCACCGTCGATTGACTGTTAGCTTCAGCTGGCTAACATTAGCTGTCAACCTCCCGACTAACTGTTACCGCTAGCTAGTGATCTAGCGAGGATTATCCCTTCAGACCACAGTGGACTTCAGTGGACTCTCCATCCAAACTCCTGACTGGAACTCCGTCTGCCAAGACTGCCGGACTCTTTCAAGTTCATGTACTCCCTGTCTCCACCGATCACTTGGTAGCTTTGAGACACCTGGTCAGCTGTTTGCTTACGCCGGCTAGCTTCTGTTAGCTTCCACCGACTGAGAGCTCGCAAAGCACATCTGTTTGCTGTAGAGCTCTTTTAGCCCTGTTCCCGGCTCAAGCAAATAGCTAACACAGCTAACATTAGTGTTGGCCACTACCTCTCTGCACTGCCGAAAATGGTGCTACTAAAATTTTCCTCACTGCAACTTCTCAACGTCATCTGCTACGTCGCTCCAGCTTGCATTGCCGACATGAAATCCCTTGGACTCCTTCGTCATCCTCGTTATGTCCACAGTGCTACGAGATGCTTTCAGTACACAATGTCACCTCTCTGGAATGCCTTGCGTTCAGTCTAACTGGGTCGGCTCCACTTCAGATTGTCCTTATATACAGTCCCCCTAAAGCTTCCACCACCTTCATGTCTGAGCTATCTGAGCAACTCAACTCTGTCTGCTCCAGGTCTCCTTCCACACTCCTCCTTGGTGACTTTGATATCCATGTGGACTCCACCAGTTGCACACTAGCCACCGAACTTCTATCTCTACTGGACTGCCTCAACTTCACACAGCATGTCCAAGGTCCCACCGACACCAAACATCACACATTGGATCTTGTGTGTTGTTTTGTTATAAATAAGCTGTTAAAAGTAAGAAGTTAATTTTCCTCAAGTCTTAATGAGTTCTCTATTTACGTTGCTGTCACTTTAAGACTCTCAGCTGGTAACCGCTATGTCGCGTGAGCGGTAGTTAGGAAGGAAACGAACGCTACAAACAAACGGTTCAGTGATTTATGGTTGTAGTGTAGCAAGCCAACTACAGCTACATTTGCCTACATTTATGCCTAGAGTAGCATCGTTGGTATGTATTCATTCACTGTTTTTAAATAATTACATAGGTTCATAGATCATTAGTTTGATGTCAGTGTTATTTTGTGTTAAGTCTATATTAGAAATGTCCGTGATCGCTGGCGTTGGTGCTGTGACTAACGTTGCATGGTTATTAGGCAACTATAAGTCACAGGACGGGCTACACTCGTATGAATGAACGTAATATTGTTTACATGTCAAAAATGTCTTTGTACAGCATAATCACTATCAGTTTAATAGTTATGAATTATATTGTGTAACGGTAGAAAGGAAATATTTGAATTGATGAAATTACATTCTGAACATAGCTATATTGTATGTTAAAAGCTAGCATAGAATTGATTAGTCTGTTTTTGTATGTTGCAGTTTCACACTTTCCTTGCAACGTCAATAAATCTGTGGACGTGGGAACAACTGTCTTCAGAGTCTTGATGTTAGGAGAGAGTTTAGCTGGCTGTCAGTGTATAGAGCAATACCGAAGACGGCACATGTGTTCCACCGGCAATACACCCCTCCATCTACAGTGCCTAGACCTTGCTGTCTCTGATCATCATGCTATCCTCTTTACTATCCCCACCTCTCTCCCTAGGCAACGTACTACACGTACAAGTACATTTCGAAACATCAAATCAGTGAGCAGCCCAGCCCTAACAAATGTGTTAGCCACCCACTTGACCACAGTAAATGCCATGGAACCCACCACAACACTGCTCTGTCTCTGAGCATAGACCTTCTCGCCCCCCTTTAAACCCCTACTGTCTCCGTCACCTGTTCAGCTCCTTGGTACACCACTGAATTTCACTCCATGAAGCCTCTGGTCGCCGACTGGAGAGACTTTATAAAAGAACTAACCTCACCGTCCACCTGGGGGCCTACAAAGAACATGTGAGCTCCTACAAAGAAGCTATTTCCATAGCCAAGACAAATTATTACACCATACCAATTATACCCATCTACTTTAAAACTGCCTCAGTCGCACCTATCCTCAAGAAGCCAGGTTTGGATCCGGAGGATACAAACAACTACCGGCCAATCTCCAACCTTCCATTCCTAAGTAAAATCCTGGAAAAAGCAGTTGCCGCCGAAGTCCATCAGCATATGTCCAACCATGAGCTCTATGAACCCCTTCAGTCAGGATTCAGACTGTATCATAGTACAGAGACCGCCCTCATCAAAATCACAAATGATCTACTCACCACTGCTGACTCATGACACATCAGCACACTCATTCTCCTCAACCTCTCTGCAGCCTTTGACACAATCTCCCATACCATTCTCCTCAACTGCCTATCCCATCACCTTGATATCACTGGCACAGCTCTCTGCTGGTATCCGTCTTACCTCTCACACAGGAAGCAATTTGTCACCATTAGCAACTCCCGCTCCGATCCAGCTCCGGATCCAACAAAGGCGTGCCTCAAGGCTCTGTGCTTGGACCCATGCTCTTCACCATCTACATGCTCCCCCTTGGTCCGATTATCCGGCAACATGGTCTCAGTTTCCACTCCTACGCCGATGATACACAGCTCTATCAGCACCAAACCATCCACTCAGCTCCCCCCCCCCTCCATGGTCAACTGTCTTGCATGACAGCAAAGCCTGGATGTCAACCAACCTACTCAAACTGAACAGAAATAAAACAGAGCTCTTGCTGGAGATCTCATCCTGGATGTTGATGGGTGCGCATTCTGCCCATCCTCTGAGTTCTGCAACCTTGGTGTAATCCTGGACTCCACACTCTCTTTCTATACTCCCATCAAATCCATCACCAAATCAGCCTTTTTTCATCTCAAAAACATCTCCAGACTTCGGCCATCGCTCTCTGACTCCGTGGCAGAAACCCTCATTCATGCTTTCATAACCTCCCGTTTGGACTACTGCAATGGAGTCCTGTCTGGGGTCCCCAGCAAAATCTTAGACAGGCTGCAGTATGTCCAAAACTCTGCCGCCAGGGTCCTCACCCACACCAAGACCTGACAGCACATCACCACAACCCTCATTCACCTTCACTGGCTCCCAATTAAGTCCTGCATCACATATAAAATCCTCCTTCTCACCTACAAATCCCTCCATGCCCTGGCCCCACAGTACCTCTCCGACCTCCTCCATCCATACACCCCAACCCAAAACCTGTGGTCCTCAGACGCTGGCCTGCTCTCCATTCCCCACACCAGACTCTGTACTTTCCGAGACAGAGCCTTTAGTGTTGCAGCCCCATCCCTCTGAGACACGCACTTTAGCTAAGTCTGTCCCAGCACTTTACAGAAGCCAAACCACTCAGAAAGAGGTTGCAAATATGGTGTGGATGCTCAGTGTGCTTACAGTAGACTCCCTGACTAACCTAAACTTCTTCTGGCTGCATCTGCATTCAGCCTACTCTGGTCCTGGTTGAATTGGTATGACACAGCAAATCAGCCTCACATTGACAGGAATCATGGTGTTTTTAAGATCTTTTATCCTATTTAAATGCAATGAGATAACACATTGCTCCATTTGAGCAGAAGTAGATAAGTACTCACTAATCCCTAATGGGATTATTTCAGACTGACAACACTAAATGTTTAAATATATCCATATTTTTATCTGTGTGAGGGAGGAAACAAGCCACCCTTGATGTGTCACAGCTGGACTGAACTATACTTGACACTGTCGCCTCCCAGCAAAAAGGTGGATTCAATCCTCACCAGGGCCAACTGGGACCTTTCTGTGTTGCCGTTTGAATGTTTCCCCTCGCACGCGGAAAGTAAGGGGAATTGGAAATTCTAAGTCGTTTATAGGCGTTACTGTCTTTGAAAGGAAAGTGGGTTACTTAATGAGTGGTCCAAAAATTACATCCAAATGCACTTCAACGAAATTCTTAGTATTGGATTTTTTGATCAGCCGGGAAATGGTACCTGTTTGACACATTTCTTCTGCCTGGTTAGCTCTGAATGTCAGCCCAATTATGTTAATAATCACCACAGCATGGCATGATAGAAAACACAGAGAACCTTCAAGCAGAGTTAGCTATTGAATAGACACAATGATTATGTGCCAAACAACATCATAACTGTTTAAACTCGGGCTGTATATTACAAAATGATTCCAAGCCATAAAGAAAAACTAAAAGGGAAGCCCCTGTGAGGTCACGGTGGTTTTTGTCAGACTGTTATGACCACAAATCCCAAAATACAAAACACCCACTGCATGACTTGGAGAGAAAAAAGAACCATGACATGGCCTAATACTTTAAAGGCACAGAATAGAGATACAAAATGATGTAACTTCTGTCATATTAATAAAACACTAATCTATCTCCCTCTTCAATTATTCTTTTCCAGCACTTCATTAAAATGTAAACTTTGCAATAATTCACAGCTATTTAAAAAACTTTTCTGTAGAGAAAGTAGGCAGACTATAAAAAAACCTCCAACAGCCTACAGCAAAGACAGGATACCATAGACTGTTATCAAAGGGAATTTAAAATGTGGAGGATACTTGCTCTGCAGCCTTCAAGGAAGTGGTTTTAGCACCACTAACAAGATACCTGTGCAGGTTCCCATGAGAGGACATTGCAGGTGATCATCAGGGAGTACAGAACTGGGTCACTTCCATTTTCTTACTTCCCCTAATGACAGACCTCCAGGTTAATGTAAAGGAGAGAAGGACAAGTTGGACAACATTCTAGGCTTTGTTCTGTTCTCAGATGTGAGCACGGCTTCTTAAACAGTTTCTACCTTGGGATTACATTACAGTACATTTAGTCTCACTGAGGGGACTAGAATTAGCAAGACATAGTATGCTTAACAAATGCACAACATTTGTACAATGCTGCAATTAATTTGCAATAAAATACAATTACTAAGGCTTAATTCTTCTTTTGTAACAGCTTGGTTCCTATAATTTTGTTAGACTTGGACATGGCTTGGACTTTAGACTTTTTGTTGGCCTACGATTGAATTATTCTTCTGTAAAATGGTCTAAAATACCATTTTCGTCTAAGTTGTCATCAGCAGAGTCATGTTAGGACGTGCTAGAAGTTTGAGGAATCTGACAAAAACAGAAGGGTCACTACAGTTACAGTTTAAAAAAAAAATCCATATAGCAAACTTTTTGATATATACAATAGGGGTGTAAAGATTAACAAATCAAAGTCAAAATCAAGGCAAACTGAGGGAGAGAAGTGGAGTACAGTAAAGTACAGTGTGGACAGAATGAAGCCACATTTCAGGACAAGGAAACAAATATAAAGAGCTACTATGATGCTGTGAAGCACCATTTCTCACTATTAGCGACATGCTGTTTCTTTGTAAACAGGTGACTTAACAAGATTAGAACTGGGACCATGTCTTATCTGTGATACATAAAATCCCCAAGGCCCTAGTTTTGTGTGACACAAGAAGATTGTATGACAGATTCTATTCTCTGCAGTGTAACATAAACATGTGATGTAAAGAAAACCATTGTCATCTAAGGTGTGCTAAAGTGGTGGGACCCACAAAATGGTGTGAATGCTGACATCCTATAGTCAGATATTGGCTCGACCCTCTCTATCATCAAGTACAAAAATAAGATTAAAATATATGCTACTCTAGATCTAATTGTGTTGATGTGTAGCAGATTTGTGCTAAGTTAGGGCCACTCCCATATACGAAGCAAACAATGAGATGCAATAAAGCAGTTAACTAATGGTGACAGTCTCTGGCTAGGACAAACACACATACACCTGTACACTTCCCTTTATTCACACCAGGAGATAAAGAGGAAGTTTGACACCACGCCAACCCTCCAGTGTTGTACTTTTGAATGGTAGCCAAGGATCTGTGAATGAGTAACACTGCTAAATGAGTTATGGCAGGGCAACAGAACAGAAAGCATTATGACCTCTAGGTCTGAAAACATCTTTCAAAATCAATCAGTCAAGCTTTCATAATTTTTTATATTGAATGATTTTACATAGCAGCGTCATTAGCAATCCTATGCCTCTGTATACACTTTCATTGTGACACTACGTTGTGTTAAAATCTTTTAAATGTTTGCTGGGTTGTCACTATTCTTACCAGCGTCACACTGTCACTGATGATGAATGTCTGGCACACTGCAAAAGCTTTGAAGTACACAGTTATTTTTCTTTAATTCTTCTCTTTTCCCCCCTCCATCCCGTCTGCCCTGTACAGTACATTGCCCATTTTCCTCCCATCGCCTCTTCCTTAGGGTGTGTTTGATGGACTGATGTTATTATCTCTACCTCCTTCAGCCCTCCGTCTTCAAAAGGAGGAGGATGAATGTATCTATCAAGCTTTAGTGTGCTTAAGAGAGGCCTCAGGCACTGTAGTGCTCTACTCCCAGTCTGAGCGAAGCTCCGCGGGAAATAGGGGGAAAGCCTTGTGTGTATTTGACAGACGAGCAAAGTGATAGAGAAAATAACCATATTCTTGCCTTGATTATCAGTGTAGTTACACTGTAGATAGATGCCCTGTGTTTTCTGAAGTAAATCAAACTCTCTACTGTGTATGGCTGCAGTAAGCTGAACAAGGGAAGTTCAATAAATGTCAACGAAAACATCAAATCTGGACTGTAAATCACAATAAGAGTTAGACTGGTTCTGTGTTTGACATTTGAGGGGATTTATTTT
Organism: Zingel zingel; assembly: GCA_023566125.1. NCBI lineage: Eukaryota > Metazoa > Chordata > Actinopteri > Perciformes > Percidae > Zingel > Zingel zingel. The sequence continues at coordinate 20,876,117 of CM042321.1, forward strand.
TATACAACTTATGTATCAGGCAGCTAAATGTGTAATACTGTTAGACAGATGCTCAATATTTATTGTATAGTTGTTTAAAATCTCTAACATGCATTGTCATTGGCAGAATATATGTAAGAATAAAACATGTACACTGTCTTTAAAGTGATATCTGTGTGATTTTAACTATATATTACTTTTTAGGGGGACTATGTAACATCCATTTAGGGACTACAGATTTATTTATTTTTTAAAAACCTCCTGCACATTTACAGCAATGTTTATTTATAAGCACTGTCCCTGCTAAATAAACCAATAAAGTATCTGAGCTAATGTAACGTAATTATTATTTCTCTCATTTTATTACATCTGTGATCACTGTAAAAATAGATTACGATAAATTAAACTGAAGCTGAAACTGAGTGTCTCAAGTTATGTTAGAATATACATTTATAATCGTAGAGGTACTCCTGCAATTTAGAATTTTACTTCCATGAAGTTGTAGGACAGATTTTAAATAACCGGACAAGATTATACAACAGTTTTCACAGGCTGAACACCCGTGACGAGTGATTTTCTTGTGTAAGAATCGGTAGAGTGGTCCTTTAACATTTTGCTGCATCATGCTTGTACACGTCTCAGAAACACTTAAGACTGTGTTTCACTTCACAGCCAATATTTATTTGATTACAACATCTGATCTCAAAAACAATCTGTAAATTTATTGTTCTTTCATCATCTCTATATACAGTGAGGAAAATAAGTATTTGAACACCCTGCTATTTTGCAAGTTCTCCCACTTGGAAATCATGGAGGGGTCTGAAATTGTCATCGTAGGTGCATGTCCACTGTGAGAGACATAATCTAAAAACAAAAATCCAGAAATCACAATGTATGATTTTTTAACTATTTATTTGTATGATACAGCTGCAAATAAGTATTTGAACACCTGTCTATCAGCTAGAATTCTGACCCTCAAAGACCTGTTAGTCTGCCTTTAAAATGTCCACCTCCACTCCATTTATTATCCTAAATTAGATGCACCTGTTTGAGGTCGTTAGCTGCATAAAGACACATGTCCACCCCATACAATCAGTAAGAATCCAACTACTAATATGGCCAAGACCAAAGAGCTGTCCAAAGACACTAGAGTCAAAATTGTACACCTCCACAAGGCTGGAAAGGGCTACGGGGAAATTGCCAAGCAGCTTGGTGAAAAAAGGTCCACTGTTGGAGCAATCATTAGAAAATGGAAGAAGCTAAACATGACTGTCAATCTCCCTCGGACTGGGGCTCCATGCAAGATCTCACCTCGTGGGGTCTCAATGATCCTAAGAAAGGTGAGAAATCAGCCCAGGACTACACGGGAGGAGCTGGTCAATGACCTGAAAAGAGCTGGGACCACCGTTTCCAAGGTAATACACTAAGACGTCATGGTTTGAAATCATGCATGGCACGGAAGGTTCCCCTGCTTAAACCAGCACATGTCAAGGCCCATCTTAAGTTTGCCAATGACCATTTGGATGATCCAGAGGAGTCATGGGAGAAAGTCATGTGGTCAGATGAGACCAAAATAGAACTTTTTGGTCATAATTCCACTAACCGTGTTTGGAGGAAGAAGAATGATGAGTACCATCCCAAGAACACCATCCCTACTGTGAAGCATGGGGGTGGTAGCATCATGCTTTGGGGGTGTTTTTCTGCACATGGGACAGGGCGACTGCACTGTATTAAGGAGAGGATGACCGGGGCCATGTATTGCGAGATTTTGGGGAACAACCTCCTTCCCTCAGTTAGAGCATTGAAGATGGGTCGAGGCTGGGTCTTCCAACATGACAATGACCCGAAGCACACAGCCAGGATAACCAAGGAGTGGCTCTGTAAGAAGCATATCAAGGTTCTGGCGTGGCCTAGCCAGTCTCCAGACCTAAACCCAATAGAGAATCTTTGGAGGGAGCTCAAACTCCGTGTTTCTCAGCGACAGCCCAGAAACCTGACTGATCTAGAGAAGATCTGTGTGGAGGAGTGGGCCAAACTCCCTCCTGCAGTGTGTGCAAACCTGGTGGAAAACTACAGGAAACGTTTGACCTCTGTAATTGCAAACAAAGGCTACTGTACCAAATATTAACATTGATTTGCTCAGGTGTTCAAATACTTATTTGCAGCTGTATCATACAAATAAATAGTTAAAAAAATCATACATTGTGATTTCTGGATTTTTGTTTTTAGATTATGTCTCTCACAGTGGACTTGCACCTACGATGACAATTTCAGACCCCTCCATGATTTCCAAGTGGGAGAACCTGCAAAATAGCAGGGTGTTCAAATACTTATTTTCCTCACTGTATATATATGATGATATACAACTCACATGACATGTTTGATTTCTCTCTGAGCCACTTCCTGTATAATCAGTCTCTCAAACTGTGTTTTTCTGCAGACCAACAAACAGTGGTTTATTTGTTCAGTCCGGTCAAGCAGAGCGTTGATACAAACTCAGAGTCATTGTCATGCTCTGCGTCTGGATGAAATACCAGAACCACTCCACTGGAATTCCTCACTTCCCAGTACTGACTCCCACTTCTTTGCATTGTTTTGTGCGCGCGTGCGTGCGTGCGTGTGTGTGCTCGCACTACTATAGCTATGTTTCCAGCTTCCACATAATGACATTGTTGTCATCACCACGTCAAGAAAATTACCCCCAATCCAAGCACTTGACTGGACTAGACTTTTTTTTTTTTTTTTTTTTTTTTTTTAAATGCAGTTTTTTGTGCTGCCTTGTGTTGGCAGATCACTGGGCAACCAGAGGGCGTTTTCACACATACCTCATTTGGACTTTCAGACTTTTCAGTTTGATCCAAACCAAAATTACAGGTGTGAAATCTCCCCCGGACCACAGCGCGGATCAAAAGACCAAATTTTGGTCCGATAAAAAGAGGTGGTCTCGGTCCAGTTCGTTTATAGTGTGAAAGCATTTTTTGGATGGTTCGGACTTTTGGACCAAATACAAGAAGCTCTGGCAGGCTCTCCTTGTGTTACAAGACTGTGGAAGCTCCTTTAAAGGAATAGCTTGGTGCTTAGTGTGTAGGCTACATGAGAGAGTGTGCGACGGTGAATGCGCTCAGAGCAGACAGCTGTCGGCTATAAGAGCAGAGATAACATCAGCAGTTTATTTGTTAAGTGGTAGTAAATGTCCAGTGTAGGTTTCCGTTTGTCTCTGAATAAATGCTTAAGAAAGAAAGTTCCCGTGTCTTGCTTCTCAACATCAAAACAAAACAAAAAGAGACACGGCAGTAGGAGAGAGGAGCAGTCAGTTGAAAAAAACTCCAACACAGAGAGAGAGAGGATACGAGAGGACGGGGAAGCCCGTCTACAATCCAATCAATTATAAGTATCTTGAGACGCAACTCACGTATGTGATGAGGGCAGGACGTAGTTTTGTCACGTATAGATCTTTAGTGCGCTTGCATAAGTGCAGTGTAAAACCAAAACTTACCGGATCAAATGTTAAAACGGACCTTGGTGAAAACGCCCGGAAACACATGCTGAATAGTAAAAACATTGTTCAACAAACAACCAAAAAATGCATCAAATCCACTTAAGCATTAGTGTACAATCAAGGACACCACAAATCAGTATGGACGACTCTCAAAGGTCTTTACAGGGAACTTATTCTCAACGTTATCGCTAGTCTGGCTATGGGTCATATATACAAGGCAAATACAATATACTGGCAAGTTGCCCAGAGGTACATCCCTACTCAGTTAGCTACAATAGTTAACTGACTTTAGATTGGATCTAGAGACAAGAGTTTGAAAAGATTTAGCCTATGTAGAATTCAAGTTGATTTAGAAAGTTTTAGGGAGCTTGCACTGCTTCCACTGTTATAGGTTGTTTTAGGTGTTTTAAAGGGTTAGTAGGGATTCACCAAAGTCAAAAAATAACACAAACTAACCAATTGAGGCAGCAGTAAACCAGCAACTCCCAGGTTCTGCGAGGTAAAATGTATGCTTTTGTCAAAAGGAATCTGGTGGCTTTAAAGAGAGCATAGATGGATATAACGGCTTCAGTTCCCTGTCGGTAAGGGCTGCATGACGGCAAGGTCAAGTGCCGAAAATATTCTAAATATAAAGTCCAATTAAACTGATGTTTTTTAGGTGAGCCTTTGTTTTGGTGGCTGAAATAAGTTTTGCTGCAGCCCGTGCTACCACCGACCACATCAGTTCATTGCTTAGCTTTCGTGTGGGGACGTACATCTGCGACCGACATCTACTGTAGGTAATACACTCCGACTATGGATAAGTACCTCATACAACCTCAATTCAAAAGCATAGGAACTAACTCTTTGAGTAAACATTTTCCTTTAAGTCAAGATTTTACATTATATTGGAGTAAATTAGAACACTGGTGAATATTAGAAGTCAACATTTCCCTGAAATCTTCACATAGAGCTTTAAATGAATGTTGCTGTAGATCTCCATATTCCTTGGTGATATAACACTAATAGCTCCAGACTCCAACAATAATGATGCATATCCAATTAATGATTATCTTACATAAACTGACAAGAGCAATGTTCTTGCATAGGAACTCGCTCTCTCCTGCTGTGCCCCCCTCAGCGTGCTCCCAGATCATTTAGCGAGTACAAGACATGTGAAGCTCGTCATTTCTGTCTCTCACCCCTCGCTCTGCTTATGTCCCCCGATGACATATTTAATTTGCTACAGTAACTACAAATGTCTAGATATTAAAGTAAAAAATGAATAACCATGTTAGAGTTATCATGCCTGGGGGTCTGGCTGATAGTTTTGTTAATGTGACACAATATCAAATCCTAAAGCAGACAACCTGGCTGTGCAGGTCTATCCACAGAGCTTTTAAAAGTTTCTCTTCAACCTAATTTATGTTATGTTAGCTGTATAACTAAAAGCTTCTCATTCCTCTTCAGTGTTGGAGAAGTAAGAAGCTGCTGCCTTTTCCAGCGAGAGCTACACATATTAAATGTTGTGCAGATTCATTCACAGCAACTAAGGCTTTGTGATTCAACCATCACACTTTATGGACCCTGCTCATTTACTGAGCAAACTTTTCTGTCTAATTATCTTCAGCTTTTTATCCGGTTTAAGCCGAGAAAGAGGCCCCATATGCATTTTAAATGATCTACCAGGTATTAATTATTTAGCATTCAGTGGATTTACTGCTCCGTGGCCTGAAGTTAAGGGTATGAGATGCTATTTCCACCTGGCCAATAGACACACTGTGGGCTGATGTGGATTTATAGTCAGAGGTGTGACTGGATGAATGAATTCCAGTATTCTAAAAACAACAGGAAGGTAGTTATTGTATTTGGCCTTGAGTAGCAGTGGCACATAGTTCATACAGGCAATTGTGGTACTTTAAAACCTTAGCGCCCGATTGCCGCAATTTGCTTCAAAGTCATACTCTCTCTTGGAGTCATAACCCAGTCAAATTTTGAAAACACACACATATTTTTAGATTCAGGGTGACTTACACTTTCCAAGGCTATTATTATCTCTGATATCCGTTGTGATACAACATCCAAAAGTCTGTTTAGAAATCACAGAAAAAGGACACTCCTTAAAATTTAAGAAATTTTCTTCATTATCAAAGTAGTCCAGTGATAGTTTGTACATCAATGGGTACATTGCAATTAGGAACTGCTAATAGCTATTTCAGCCAACTTTTAATGGTGCCAATTTAATGTAAATAAATATAGGCCCAAAAAACAGGGCGAAGTTACTGAAACCATGGCTCACATCTACATTTGAGCCTGATTGATCAAACTGCAATAAATTAGTCATTAATATCTTGTGCAACACTTTCTTGCGTAATTAGTATACTGGCAATCTTTTACAAAACAAAAAAAAGGAAGTGCTGGGAGAAACCTCTCTGCATGTAGATGCTGGTTCCCCTTGAAGTGAATGTGACTAGCGGGACTGATAGATAACAATGCTTTTTAAAACCGTTTTGGAATTTTCCCATTAGGACATCCCTATAATGCCCAGTCCTCAGACTAAATGAGACAGGAGATGTTCAGGGTGATGTTAATACTTTTTCTTACAATCTCTCTAACTTTGATTTGCAGTATATTACCCTAAGTAGAACTGAACTTGAAAGAAGGATGAAGTGATGCTCATTGAGATGGATTAAATACTGAATGTCTTTCAAGTGCTGAAAACAAGAGAGGGAAAACCAGGGAGGTGTTGATGTTCTTAAATGGAGATTGTACATTTCAAGAGCAGAGAAAAACCTGGGAGAAAAACCCCTTAATGAAGAAGTAGCTTGAAAGCAGCAGGAGTTGACTCACCAAGACTCTGTTCTCCGTCTTGTCTCCTTTGATCTCCAGTTTGACTCGCCTCCTCAGCGACAGTTTCACCTTCCTCCCCACTGCATCCCTCACACTCTCTACACAGAGAAGATGAGAGAGGAAATAAAATGAGGAGAGACTTAAACTTGGAAATATTTGCATTAGGGCTGGGCAATATGTCGATATTATATCGATATCGTGATATAAGACTAGATATCATCTTAGATTTTGGATACCGTAATATGACATAAGTGTTGTCTTTTACTGGTTGTGTAAAGTGATGTACTTTTCTGAACTAACCAGACTGTTCTAGCTGTTCTATTATTTGCCTTTTCCCCACTTAGACATTATGTCCACATTACTGATGATTATTTATCTAAAATCTAAGTGTGAAGATATTTTGTTAGAGCACAAATTGTCAACCCTAGAATATCGCCGCAATATCGATAGAGGTATTTGGTCAAGAATATCGTGATATCTGATTTTCTCCCTATCGCCCAGCCCTAATTTCCATATCTGTGCATTGAATTAGAAGAAGACGAAAATAGCTGCCAAGTGGTTTATCATGCATTACAAAAAGGGATCCCTTTGCTTTGTAGGCTCTTTCCCACAAAGTCTTAACACAGAGCCAATCTGAATCACAAGCTCAAGTTGAGTCAGAATTTCAACATTTTGACTTCCACAGCTCAGCAGAGATCAGTGCATTTCTACCACAGGGGAAACGATTCTTCATATCCACTGATTAGAAAAGAACATTGATAAAAAAAAAAAAGTATCAAGTCCAATTTTAACACAGCACTGCAGGAATTACTTTCTTCTAGTTTTTATTTAACATCACGAATCCCTCTTCTAATTCCATTGTGTCAGATTTTGTGATTTCTGTGGTGAAATGTGAAGCAGTCATCAGTCATCAGTTATTCTGACATCAAATACACACACAGTCAGTCAAACGAGTAAACTGAACAAACTGTGTGCATGTCCTCACATACATAGCCTACTTGGGCATCGAGAACCGGTTCCAACTTGGAATCATTTAAAAAATTACGATTCCAATGCGAACGTTTTTTTATTGGAATCATTTGGAAAAATTTGGTTTTGAATCCGATCATCGGTTCCAAATTTAACATGCGCAAGTATTGTTTTCTGTAGTGGCCATCGTATTTCCAAGCTTGTTGTGTTGCAGCCATGGAGCACAGTAAGCGGCATTCTAGTGTGGCTTTACTTTACATTGAAAAAGCCTGGTAAAACTGTAAACCACCATTGAATCAAAATAAAATATTCCTCTTATCTGTGAAATAAGCATGTGACCCGTTTCAACTCCACCCCTCAAAGAATCAGAATCAATAAGAAGCGGAATCAAAATGAAGAATCAGAATTGTTAAAATCAAAACCCGACCCTACTTTTCTACTGCATATAAGTGCTAAAAAAAATGAGTTGGATCAACCCGAAATGAATTAAACAACAATTTTGATAATCAACTAATTAGTCAGGACATTTATCAAGCACCTCCGTGTAGTGGTGGTGGTAACTTTAGCATGCTAACAAGTTTACAAAAGCAATGCTAACATGATTATGTTTAGCAAGCATACTGTTTACCATGTTCGCTGTCTATATAGTGTGTTAGCATGCTAACATTTGCACTACATTTGCAGTACTAAACACAAAAAGTGCAACTGAGGCTGGTGGGAATATCATTAATTTTGCAGGCATTTGGTCATGAAATTAGTTACTGGACGAAAATAATATTTTTGTTAATCTATAGGCTAAGTATATCTACACTCAAATTCCCAATTACAAACACAAACATACACACAGAGCAATATGCTAAGTTTGTGTTGCGCTGTTCAGATTGATTGTTCACACCCAGTGGAACCTTCCACACCCAGGAAACTGATTTAGAGAGCAGAACTGGGTCAGCAGCCTCTCCACGCTCCTCACTCACCCAGCAAACAGCGGCTGATATAGTATAGCACACTGCACACATGTGTCTGAGACAGAGAGGGATTCTGTGTGTGTACATCTGCGCTGGCAGGCATGCATGTATCCTCGACTACAGGCTTCCACAAACCATCATCAGATCAAAGTGAAACTAATAATTAGGCAAAGTGATTAATCTGCCAGCCTTTCTGAATAAACTCTGTGAACCTATTCCTACTGCAGCATTTCCAATAAGTCACATATTTCTAGTGGGTTTCTACACAAAATTAAATATAGTATTTTTAATGAGCCTGGGCAGTTTTTGGTCCCAGACAAAAAAAAAAAGCCCCTGACAGACTCTCATATATCACGTTTCTACTAATTCAATTTTTTCTGCTAATTCATTAAAACTGTGACAGGAGTGGAAATTTTACTAGCCAGCTGCCCGGTGGTTCAAATTAGGCAGTTGAGGCATGTGCACTTGGTCACACTGGGGTGAATTTCAGTAGGGACTCATGTGGAAGGTGGGGAAATGGGGGGGCCTTGTAAAAAGCTCAAACAAACAATTCACAAGCCCATAAAGTCAGTCTCCCATTTATTGACCTTCAGCCAACCCAGATCGGTGTGTAGATGATGTAGTTTTTATCTTTCACTCTAGAGAGTTGCTTATAGCAAAGATTTTGAAGGTGTTAAGAATATAAATACCATGTAAAGTATTAGTAGTTGTTGTGATGGGTCAAATTAATATTACAAATAGAGGTGAAGATAAACCAGGAAAATGTATTTATTGATAATCAAACGAGTTTATTGGAAAGTTATTTATGTCGTCTCATCTATCAACATTTCTCTGTGTGTATGCAAAGAAATCAAGAAAGAATTTAAACACTTGACAGAAAAAAAGAATTCTAGGTTCTTGCATTTAAAGCTATAGTGCATAGTTTCTGCCGCCCAAATGAAGAATTCTAAGTAACAACAACAAAACTGTTGGCACGTCCACATGATAAAAGCCTTCTGTGACCACGAACCATTAGCTTTGTAGCAAATCATTTGGCAATGGCTTGAATGTAACGGACGTTCATTAATATCAAGAAGTTACGCACTAAAGCTTTAACGCCAGCTAACATATTCTTGTTATTTTGTTGTTCTGATGACAGGCACTGACAGGATCACAGAGATGAAGACTAAATTGTTCACTAGTATCAGCTGTGATTTGCTCTGCTCTTCCTCCTCAATCTGACATTTCCTCAAAGCTCTCCCTCATGAACAGAAACTAGTTTACAGACAAACACATAGGGGAAAGGCATGTAAGCATCCTTAGCATACCAAGAGAACTCTTCAATGTTTCGACAGTACTACACAACCTACCTGTTTTGACACAACATGACACCACTAACTGCTCAATAACACAGCTTTAAATGCCTGTGAACTCTGATGGGTCATTTCTTTGCCTTATCACTTGAAAGGAAAATGTTTCCTTTGTCTTCCACAAAGTGTTTGAGTACATCTCAGTAAGATATCTTCTTGGCACACAAACACAGTTTCTGAATGTGTGCATTTTCTGCAACTAGTATTTCCATCTGCAGCATCATGATGAAATGCCTTGTATGTGCTGGAAGCCGAGAGTGATCTTGTATGATACTGAATCACCAGCACCAGTGAATGTTTCAAACAATGGCTGGTTATATACTCATCCAGACAACACCACATGCCATGTAATACATGATCATGACAAGTGTGCAGTGTTGGGAAAATTAGACAGCTCGAATCAGGAAAATCCTTAAAGCGAGGGATGATGATAGAGAACTTACTGACTCTATGCTTGAGTGGACGTTAGACCATAAGAGAATCTGTTTCTAGTCCTGGAAAAAGTCAAAAAAACAAATGATGTGCGAGTGTCCCAGTTAAACAGGGTTTTAGTATGTCAGCAGGCAAACCATGTTGTTTGAACTGGTATTATAGGAACTGGAAGCATTGGTATTGAGTTCCCTGGGCCTTGTGATTACCTGAATGGTATTTACAGAGCTATAAAAAAGAGAAGATGTGCACATCCAAAATACTTTCCAGATAACTGAGGAGAACAAGCTATTTCTGTGACCTTAACCCCTAAAATAGCATTGACCCACCGGTGGGTCGGTCATTTTAAAGTCCACATCCCAAAATGTCAAATAATACAGAAAATGTTATTTTTAGGAAAATGTGTATACAATTATGAATAAGACATGGAGAATATATCCAGCTGATACAGCATATGATACTGTGAGGTAGAGTTGAATAGGATGATTTTAACAACCTTAAAAGCTACTTAAGGGAGAATTTAAGGTTTACACTGTATATTAACAGGTTAAAAGATACTATTCTACATACACTATAACATCAAGGGGCTAAAATTCTCACAAGGAACATACTTTTGTCCTCTAGCTTCTCTTCCTTTTTAACTATTGAAGGAGCTTAAACAACAGGCTTGATAACATAGAAACAATTGTATGATAGTTGTGTGAAAGTACAAGGATATAAATGATACCACAAAGCGAATGGCTGGCTGTAAAATTCTGTGACTCAGTGAATGAATGGATGCCTGACTAAGTGACTGCATGAGCCAGCATTTTCCTTTAAGCCTCGTCTACATTCTGCACTATTTCTGTCTCTTTAAGAAATAAATGGAGCCAAAAGAACACTGTAGGCTTGTGAGTGTCCACAAGAGATGGATAAGGAGAAAGAGCTTGAGCTTGTCCAACATTGCACTGAGGTGTCAAAACCTGAGCTTCTTTGCCAAACAAAGAGACCCTAAGCTGGAACCAAACAGCCTGCAGGACTCTTCAAAAAAATCATAAGAAACATGGCAGACTTTAGCCAAGAGGACAGACCAACTGAGACAATGTTAAAACTCCAGGCGAGAGATATGAGAGTGGACCAAGGTTACTGTGGGGAAAACCCTGTTATGTGTGTTGACAGAATGGTCACTCATACCTTAACTATCTAGCTTTTCTTCCAAATATAGGCTGTAGTCCACATTACATTAACAGTGCCTGGCACCTTTATCTACAGCAATGGACCATGTATACACAGCTTAAAGCTTTACTACATGCATGTATAGTCTCATTTAAGGGGAGATATCATAAACAGCTATAAAATACTAATATTGTGACCTAATATTGTATAAAGTAAAGTCTGTGTTAGACCGTTTAGTAATCCCACTGTATACTTTGTTAAGGTATAGCCTACTAATCATTGCAATTACAATTTCACAACAAAACTGTCCCTGTTTATGGATATGGGTGGATACTATCAACACTACAGGAGATACTAGCATTAATATTGTGTCTCAGCCACAATAAGTATGGCTATAATATATGAATGGAATGTATTTTAGTGTATCAGTTCAATAAGGACATTACAAAAGTCACCGAGGAGCACATGCACAGGGTGAGTTGGGAATGTGATAGAAGCAGTTATCAGTGATTGTTTCAAGCTGCACACATGGCTACAAATGATATGATCTTACCCAGGAGCTCTTTGGGGACCTCTGACACTTCTTCGCTCATTTTACTGAAGATAATATCCAAAACAACAAGAAGAGTTCAGTCAACACACCGAGACGCCTCAAATTATGAGGAAACAAGGAGCACGAGAGAAAAGTGTCAGGTGGTGCCGCCGCCGCCGGTGCGTTTCTCCCGGTTACATGCTCCTCTCCTCCTCTCGCGGTGTCCGGACAATGTATCCGCGTTTATCTGGGCGCATCTCTTTTTTCGGTTTAAACAGGGTTTAGAGGTTGTATGCTGGAGATTAAGAAGGAAAAACGCCCGCTAAAGTCGCCTTAAAATCATGTTGAAACCCAGTACATTTTGCGCTCCAGGGAGATGAGAAGACAACCGCTCGCGGACATCGTCGCTGGCCGTGGCCCTACCGTAAAGCTCTCCGTAATACAGTAGCTTAGCAGCCAATAGTGGAAACCGGGGCCCCTCCCCGCTCAGTGATGCGGCAGCCCACGAGCCGATGCGATGCCGGGACGGTATGGCGTGGCAGCAGGGGGCGGTGGTGGTGGTGTCAGCCAGATATTAATGAGCAGGCTACAATAGTGGTTGCCAACCTGAGAACTATGGACCTCTAGTGGTCTCACGGGGTCCCAATCCCATGATGCAGCACAGGAGGGGGCTACATGAATCTACCAGTCCCAATGGATAATATCCATAACATGGGAGATTAATACAGGCCTACTTTAACTAGCCTATAGTAACGTCAATATTTGACATCAATAATAATAATTGAAAATACCAGAAACTGCGCAGCTGTACAAATGATGGGAATACATAGCCTATGCATTGTAACAATGGGAGAATAAAAATGCCCTCTTTAAATATTGTGCTGTATTTTAAAATGCTTTTATTGAGACAATCTACAAGGCGAATTTTCTCAGGTCACTTTGTTAGCTGTTTGATCTAGGATACATGTGCCCATACATCTGTCAGTTGAAGCTATAAGTGATGTAGAAAAGTATACAAGAGCTCCACCTGCTGGATTCTTGTCCTTTGTGCATTTTATTCACAGTATTGACTGACTGCATGTATGTAATACGCTTTGTCCCTTTATTGCATTTGGAACACAATAAAATAAAAATGATGAATGGAAATAGTATTACAGTAAGTAAGTAAGTAAAGTTTACAATAGACACGCATCATGAATTTCCTTAATGTTAAAATGAAATATTATAATTATTCTTTCTGCATTATTTTTTATCAATTTATTAAATCTAAATATTATTAAAATATATAATTTAAATATTTCACTTTATTCATTTTTATCATAAATATTTAAAAAAAAATCGTATGTATTTAGTTAACATGGACCCTTCCTTTAAGAACTTTTCTCTCTGTCTAGGTTTGATATTATTCATGACTAGAAAGGCTTGCACTCCTCTCCCTTTAAAGCACCGTACAACTGTTTTCTTTACAACTGGATCAGTGAAGCATCATCTTTCTCCTGTACTGCATGCAAGTCGAGGCACTTCAGTTTCTATCTTGAGAATGTTTAAAGAACTCCACCAGACACTGAATCAGTGCAGCAGAAACTTCCCATATGGTGAAAATGGGATTATATGGGACTTTATGTGTGATATAAACAGCCTACTATCTAGGGAAATGATTTTGCCTAATTGTGGAAATCTTTAGAGTCTTGACTGACATCATTTTAAAACAATGGGATAATGTCTGATATTAAATATATATTTTGTTTGCACTTTAATAAACTGTACATTTGTCAAAGACTCTTTAGTTTAGTTTGTTTGTATCTAGATTTCCCTATTTAATCATATCAGCATGTAATATTATGAGTATTGTAATACTTATTTAATACTTAATACCAAATTATTCAAAATAATAATATTTAACTATGACATATATGACTATAAGACAGTTAAAGGTTATACTTGTAACATTAATACCTTTGAGTCAAATGAAAACCAGAACACAGTAAATCATAATTTGCACAGTATTTTATTTCAGTTATACAGTGTCAGATTTCTGAATGATACATACATTGAAGTATATGATATTGTGTATACATAATAACAAATATTTAGAAGGTTTGTCTTACACTTACAGTATTGCATTGCACTATTCAGAGATAAACAGTTTACATATTGTACGAACTAATTACTTTTAGAATTGTTTTCATTCAGTCTCACATGTCTGTGGTGACAGCTTCCTGTGTGTGTGAGGAGCATCCCGGACCCACCAGCACAGAAGAAGAAGAAACAGACGGTAACAACGTCCTCTGTGCTGGTCGGACTGGGGCGGTCCTCATCCTCTGGGCAGGTGAAGGTGGTGTTGGCGGGGGTCGGGGTGGAACTGTCCTCACTGGGTCTTCAGACAGGGCTTGGTGCCTGGAAGCAGGTAGAGTACTGAGAGTGGGTCAGTGGCCTGCTGTGGCCCCGGGCTGGGTCTGCCTGGGATGATTGGTTGGTTGACTTCTACTCTCAGCTGCCCGGGGTGTGCCAAAAACACAGAGGAGTCCTGTCCTGTGAAACAGAAAAACAAGTGAATAATGTTGGACACACCTGTACAACCTTTGCATTGTTGGTAGCTCTATTGTTGGTCTAAAATAATGGAATGATAACTTAAACAATGGATTAATAATAATATATATAATAACAACCTTCTCAAAGAGAGGCTTCGACAGCTTCGATGTCGCACGTACCGCTACAAGAAATCATTACTGCCTCATTCCATAATACTGTACAACAATTCATAGCTGTCTGTGAGATAATTATCTCATTACCTCACACATTACAATATTGCACTATTATGCTACTTGCACACTGGTCACTTCATATTTAATATCTAATATTATACATATTTTATTTTGTGATGATTTATGGATGTAGGTTGTAAATTGTATTCTACACTTGTATATACATGTACATTCTTTTTCATTCATCCAAGTATATTTTTCAGTAGTTGTTCCGGCATTTTTCTTTTTTTCTTTTCTATCTTGTTTTATTTTAAATGTTCTTATTTTTTATGTTATTTATTATTTCTAGTATATTTCTTGTATTTTTTGTTTGTGTCTGAGTGAGTATGTATGTCCTTGGTAACTTGTTACTTGCTGCTTGTAACAGAGTAATTTCGCAATTTGGGATTAATAAAGTCCATCTATCTATTTATCTAATATTCAAGAAGGGAGCGGTAATAAATGTAATCCACATGTGTAAAGTGATCACCACTTTACGTCACTACTGGTATTTTGGTAATCTTAGTGAGGGGTGTTCTTACTTAGCCAACTGAAAGAAAGGCGGCCGCCGCTCTCCTGCTGGTCCTGTGGTCATCCATCCTTCTCATCTGGTCCGGAGTAAACACGTCTTCTCTTTCATCAAGGAAATCCTGAATGTTGAGTCTAATAGAATATGAAAAAAAGATAATTAGCTGGGGACTTTTCTTAATGTTTGTTAGTAATTATTATTTTTTGCATAGTTAATGCTGTCATTGTTAACTTACCTCCTGTATAGGCATCTACAGCTTAGTTTAAAAATGAAAGAACAAGTACTCTTGGGTAAGACACTGAACCCTGTATTGCTCCCAATGGTCAGGTCAGTGCCTTGCATGGTAGCTTGCTGCCATGTGTGTGTGTGTGTGTGTGTGGGTGTGTGTGTGTGTGTGTGTGTGTGCATTGTAGCTTGCTGCCATGTGTGTGTGTGTGTGTGTGTGTGTGTGTGTGTGTGTGTGTCTGAATCCCGCATCCAGATATGTACAAATGGCCCTGGTGCAAGACGCTGCCATAGGCTGTGTTAGCATTGCCAGACGCAAACGCTAACTGAGGATTTATCTGCCCTGCCAGACGCAAATGTTTTCCAATCCTGCAGCAAACAGTCCCAAACTCTGTCCTAATCAGAGTCACTGTCTTCAGTTCCTCTCAGGTAATAAAAAGGGCTTATCCTGTATTTCCTGAATGGGGAGGAGCAGAGGCCTGAAGTCGAGGGTGCTGAGTTCCAGTAACTGTCTTCCCTGCTTCTGGAGGAGCCGCGGCCTGAAGTCGAGGGTGCTGAGTGCCAGTAACTGTCTTCCCTGCTTCTGGAGGAGCCGAGGCCTGAAGTCGAGGGTGCTGAGTTCCAGTAACTGTCTTCCCTGCTTCTGGAGGAGCCGAGGCCTGAAGTCGAGGGTGCTGAGTTCCAGTAACTGTCTTCCCTGCTTCTGGAGGAGCCGAGGCCTGAAGTCGAGGGTGCTGACTCGTCATGGCTGTCCTCACAATTCCACTTATGCCTCTTCATACTTACCTCCTCTGTGTCGCTCTCTTCCCTGCTCCTCTTCGTGGAGGAGCCGAGGCCTGAAGTCGAGGCCGCTGACTCGTCATGGCTGTCCTCACAATTCCACTTCTGCCTCTTCATACTTACCTCCTCTGTGTCGCTCTCTTCCCTGCTCCTCTTCGTGGAGGAGCCGAGGCCTGAAGTCGAGGGCGCTGACTCGTCATGGCTGTCCTCACAATTCCACTTCTGCCTCTTCGTACTTACCTGCACCGTGTCGCTCTCTTCCCTGCTCCTCTTCGTGGAGGAGCCGAGGCCTGAAGTCGAGGGCGCTGACTCGTCATGGCTGTCCTCACAATTCCACTTCTGCCTCTTCGTACTTACCTGCACCGTGTCGCTCTCTTCCCTGCTCCTCTTCGTGGAGGAGCCCAGGCCTGAGGTTGAAGGAGCAGACTCTTCTGACCTTTGAGAGTCTGAGGGTAGACCATCTTCAGCACGTTCCACTTGCTGCGCAGGAATCTCCTGATGCTGAACATCAAAAGTGCAGGGCCAGAGAAAAGCACCAGCGGGAACAGGGGCAGACACTTGTTCCCATCCCTGCCAAAAGCTTGGAGGTGGGAACCGCTGGATGAGAGGGGAGCGAGTTCGGATGTCGCCATCGTCATCGTCTTTAACATCCTCTTCAACATCCTCTTCAATGACCTCTTCATCCTCTTCATCTTCAGACAGGGAGTCATACCCGGAATCTTCGCTGACACTGTCAGACCAGTCGTCCTCATCACCTGTGTCTTCATCCTCATCCTGGTCGGTGTCCACCAGTTGATCGTCATCTTCTTCGTCCAAGGAGAGGGGGGGAAAGAGCTCATCTTCATCTACAACAACAATCTCATACTCACCTTCCTCATACTCACCTTCATCTTCAGGGAGGCCATGTTCTGCAGGACGCTCAATGAAGGGGTTTACACCACCTGAGGAGGAAATAAAATCATCAAATTATATATATATATAAGAATTGCTCATAACATTAACTATACTGTATACACACAAGTTTTAACAGTAATATCAAATATTGTGCAGTTTTTTTTTAACACGAGGACATAACAATCAATTTAAGCAGCATTCTTGTGAGACTTACAGATAACCATGATTTACTCTTCTTGGTCACTTGGAAAAATGTAACCTAACAGTTAATGTGTCGACCTTGGAAACATTTTTAGTTGATATTACAAGTATTTTAAGATATGAGGTTGAAGTGTTTAACTCATACTGGAGCTAGTTGTTAAAAATAGTTTGGAAACTAAACATGTTAAACGTGTTTTCTGGTCTATTCTTTAGAGTTGCTGAACAGAGAACACATCACATAACAACAGCAACAAAAGTCATTTTAATTATAATAATACAAATAGTAATCATCATTAATCATAAAGTGTACATGAACAACTGTTTATAATTGTTGGGCGAGGAGAAAAGTAGCTCGACACGTGATTTTACGCACGGAGAATAATTTACACCAACGATCCCGGTGGAGAATGCAACTATACCAGACACAGAGCTCGGCAAAAAAAAACGTGATCAGTCTTAACAACATTAATCTATCTGAAAATAAGTTTATTTAATATGATAGCTACATTTTGAAATTAGAAGGACACACGTCATCAACCAAAACAAACGAACTGGGTTCCATCCACACAGAACGTCCCCTGGTTTGATTCCACCTGTGCGTCTTGACGTACCGACGTTCGCTCCAATAGTTCCATCGTTTCCATGGTGCACAACTAAAACATTTTTTTGGCATTTTATGAAATTTGCCCCGGTCGCCATCTTTTTTCAATAATTTCGTTGTAACTAACTAACCATGGATATATATACCCTATGGTAACTAACTTTTGGAAGATTTGATGCCCTCAAACCAAAATAGCAATGTTTTCAAATACCCACACTAGTTGTTAATGCATTCCACACATGTCCCGGGATATTTACCACATTCTGTCCAGTAAATAATAATTTTACATGGAGAAATGGCCGAGTAAATGACTGTTTTCACCGGATCTGTGTTTTTCCAACAGGCCTTTAACTGTTCACCTTTAGCTACATTTTAAAAGTTGCATTGATTAAGATAATACAATTATACTTTTCCAAGGGATAGCCTAAATTAAATAATCAGACATAAATACAATAAAATAAAAAATCTAAAAGGTGTCTTACCTCCACGGATGTCCAACTGTGCGACTCCCATCAGCAGGTGTTCCTCAGGTAGCCTACAGAGGGCCATGTTCACGGTAGTTGAGTGATTCAGTAGTTTTGTTTTTTCAACAAGATCAGTTTTCCAGTAGTTTGTCTCAAGCGGTTTAAAACTCAAAGAGTTCGCTTTCCACAGGTTAGCTTTGCAAGAAGTCCAAGACCAAGAGCAAAGTGAGAAATCAGAATGTTTTGCAGACCTTATATACCCATCGGTTCGGTCATCACCGGTCTGTTTCCATGACATTACTTGACGCACGCGCGTGCGTGTGATTGAGCAATAAGACCCCATATTTATGCTTGTATGTTTCATTTATGTAGTTGTAGTTTTTCTTATATTCTTACTTAGGCCTACCTGTTTCAACAGTAGCCTATCACAGGGGCGTAAAATCATTTTAAAAATAGTATCACGCCAAATCAAATTGGACTGCTGCAAAGGGTAATAGTTGAATAAACAGGAACAAATCAACCCTTTTGCAGGTGCTCCAATTGTAATTATTCATGGAAAGTAATACAAAAGTTAACACTAAATGAGTATCCTTGTTCATGTTATATCTATACCGTAGCCTATCGTTACTCTTTCAGTGAACCAAACCTATGGTCATGGTGGTGGTGATATGTAACGTTTGTGTGTTGGTATCCCTAAAACCACATGTATGTCTCATTTTAAATCAAATCAAAGAGTTACCTGTGATGCTATTCTGTGCATTTTAAGGAGTTTTACACTGTAAAAAATTACTTGAGTCCATTTGAGTTAAGGAGGAAAGTAAAGTTTGATAGATTGTTATCCATTACAATTTTCCAATTTGAACTGAAAACATGCAGATGATCCATTAAACAGTCTTATTAAGGCAGGTTTGCTGTGGGCCTATATGTAATAAGGTACATCTTGGAATTATAGGTAAAGCCTAAATAAAAAGTAAACCTCTGTCATATCACTTCCCGTGCCTACATTAAGCTTTTATAAATGAAAAGCTTGTAAAACTTAAACAATTTTAATTGTTTAATTGTACAGTAAGTTAGCTACATATTTATATTTATCTGAAGAAGTCAACAATGCAAACCTAAAGAGATCATGTCTCTGCGGTTTTGAAATGGTAAATTTAAAAAGCTTTAGTTAAAGAAATACTACATGAAAATGAGGTCATTCTCAAATGTATATGGAGCCTCATCATTTTCTATTTGTTCTTTGCTTACTCCTGGCATGTTTTATGTTACTTTTTTGTTTTTCCTTTCTTTTGCTTTTATGCATTTAATATATGTATGTATCTGGTTAAAAATAAGAAATGTATTACTGTGTATTTACATAATTGTAATGCTAGCTGAGTTAAAAAAAATGCAGTCTATGGTTTTAGTCGAGAATGACTGAGAGGTAAAGAGAGAATAGAGCGACATCTTGTGGTGGTTTGGCAGACAGGATTATGCATACCGGTTAACTTTATTTAGCTGCTGCACGTGACACAATTTGATATCACACAATATTACAGAACATTTATTTTAGTTAAAGCTCACCTTCAAACATACGTTTCTATGTACTACTTGCCACACATGAGTAATGCCATGATGTTGGAGATATTTACATAATTCTCCCACGTTTGAATACTCGTTTTCCTTCTTATAAATATGAAGTAAATAGTCTGGCCTGGGTTTAAGATACACAAACATCTAAAAAAAAAAACATCACTAGATCAACAATGCATGCACTCTCAATTGACATGTAAATGGAAATATGTTCAAATACTTGTTTTCAAATGGGCAGAAATGCCAAAAAATGAGAAAGAGGTATCTGTTATCCTATAGGCCTACTGTGTGTACCACCGACAGTCTACATCTGAACATCTAAGAATTGTAAGCTACAGTTTGGGCTATGCTGCTTTATGTCACTGAGTATCTTCTCTAGTTTTTCTTGCATGGAGCAGAGCTGTGAAGCCTTCAGCATCTGTGGCAGTTTCTTCAGCTCCTCCTCTGGAGCCTGGGCCAGCCACGCTCGGATGTGATCCATGAGAGGTCCTCGGTGGTTGGGGAGAGCCTCTTCTGACTTATGAACGTACCTGTTGGAGGGGGATGATGGTTCATTAGCATTAAATGAATTAAGAGGTGAAGGGAATAGTCGAAAAAAGGTTAAAAGACGATTTACAGAGTGAGTGTAGGCTCACCTGGCAACAAAATTCTTCATTTTCGGCACACGCATCTTGTGCACACTGAAGAATCCTGAGAGGAATGTCCTGAGTGTCTCACCTGAGAAAGAAAAGTTGTAGGATACCGCGTGAGTTTTAATTCAAACTTGTTGTTATCATTGTCGTATAGCGCGAAATTACGTTGACGCCTTCACATTGTGTCATGACTGTTATTATTGAGTGCTGGGTGGTTACTGTACAGATTACAAGTACAAACCTCCCTTTGCAAGATCCTCGCAGGAGCCACACATCGTGTCGTGGTTAATTGAGCCGGGAAGAAGCGCAATCTGTCCGCCTACGCATTCCTGGTGTCTTACGCACGACTCCAGCGCAGAAGATGAGGTGGAGAAGTAGCCCTCGGAACACTTTTCACAAACAGTGTTCATCTGTGACGTACCTGAAGAAAACAACAATGCATTTGGGGTCATTATAATGTTTTAAAATACCGTTGTGGCTCCGGAGAGCCCAAGTGATCGCGCGTATTTCAGCAGCGTTTCCGCGTACTTTGTGGATTTCTACTTTAACCTTAACTCAATTCTAAACATTTACAAATGTAGACAAGAACATTGATGTTTAATTAATTGATGCTCCCTCATGATGCAGATGCGCTGCGAAAATGACCCAAGACATATCAGGTTAGAAAATAGATGTCAGCATATAACACTGTGATAAAAGCAAATCGATGACGAAGTAAAACCAGAAAAGTACCGTTGGTTTGAACACCGTGTCCGGGCCCACACTCTGAATGTCTCATGCAGAAGCCAGAGGTCACGAAGAAGCCCTGTTTGCACCGACAGACCCTGTTATTGGTCGCTCCGCACTCCGTCTCCACCTCCTGGTTCTCAGTGCAGAAGTTGTGGCAGTACAGACACTTAGGCAGGTAGTTCCAAAACTCGGTGTAGTGCTGGTTTCTGCACGGCGCGCACACGGTGGGCGTTGTGGCCGTGCAGTACGCCTCCATGTGCGTGCCGGGTGGACACTTGTCACAGATGAAGGTTTCCAGGGTGATCGGGTCTCGGTACTCAAAGGTGGGAGCGGGTTCCACCGCCGAGACACCGCGGAGGACAGCAGAGAGCAGGACCAGCACCGGTAAAAGAAGCTGAGGAGAGGACCAATATTTCTGTTAGGTACTGGTGCTGCGGCCTCTGTGTTTTAATATAACGGTTACTGTTGTCTTTTATTACTAGGCCTGCTACAACTAGTGCATTTACTACAGCTTTTTTGATAGGCCAGCAAGCCCCCCAGAAGAATACACACTACAAATAACAAAATGATGAAAAAAAAATGGATTGTTCATAATACTGTTACTACCTTTTCAGTTAGTGTTTTCAAACTTATTTGTGGGTGAATCTCAGCAAAGAAATGCAAACTAGGAATGAGGTAATTGAAAAGGATAACGTGTCTGCAATATTATATTTCAAGATTAAATATGTCTATAACTCCTCAGAGTGATATTGACTTGGCATGTCTCTATGTTAAAAGCAAATATACAGTGCTTGCATTAGTTGTAAGACAATCTGCTACAAGTCCATGATTAGAGTGATACAATGTAAGTCCATTATCCATAAGAAAGCAATTTCCAATCAAATAAAAATCCACAAACATTTCTGAATTCACTCATATAGATTCCCCATCTTTCTGATTATAAGGTATTTATCCTATGTCAATTTACAGTTTGATCACTTAAGAATTTACATAAAACCTTAAACATTTTTTAAACCCTTTATGTGATGATAATTTGAGTAATTTCCATATTATTTTCATTAAACATAATATAAGGCATCGCTTATCATCACATCTTTCTCTGTCTTTTGACACTCTCAGCTGTGTCTGATTGTATCTTAAACTTGCACAGACTATTGTTATACAAAATGACTCACCATGCTGATGATGTGCATGTCGCCACTTCTGTAGAAGAGGATTTGACAGTAGCACCAGTGTCATTTTTATAGTGTAGTGTTAATAAGGAACTGTACCTACGTGGGTGTTTGTGGTTTTGCAAAAATGATAATGAGTTAAAAAAAATACACTATTTAAAAGGTCAAACAACTTCCATGTGTAGAGAAATTTTGGACACCTAAACGAAGGTGATAAAAAGCTTTAGGAAGTATTAAATGAGTTTTTATTTGTCCGTGATTAACTTACAGAGCAACATCAAACTGTTTTGCTTCATCCAATGCAGGCTGTTTCTGGATCTCTCTGGTCTGTAAGAAGAAAATGGTATTTCCACTCCACATAACCAGCTTCTCATTTACTGGAATGTATTCAGACTGCATCGAATTTGACATCCAAATGTCCTTATGGCCTGGGCGTCTAATCTAATTACAACACACATCTTCCCCTTGCCCTCTCTCCTGATATTTCTCTCCAGCTCTACTACTGTAAGTACTGCCAAGTAAAGGGACAAATAAATAGATAAATAAAACAAAAAATAAAAATCATCAGCACAGTGTAAGGTCTGTGATCATTTTGTATCATTCCCCTTTGTGTGTTTTCTTTCAAGACCAATGTCAATGCAATGTCATACAATTTAAAAGCAATTGTTGAATTTTCAGATATCAGATGAGAAAAGACATTTCCACAAATGCTGCATCATGATCTTGGAATTATTTGTGGTAATGTAAATGAAAAAGTAAAATGTACCTCTGTTATCTCACTAAATGCATAGTCTACAGTTATTTCCCCGTGCCTACAATAAGCTATTATAAATGAAAAGCTTTTACAACTTAAACTTTTTAGTTTTGTTGATTTGTACAGTGATTAAGCTACATGAAATTTATATTAATCTAAAGAAATCAACAATACATTAATACTTTAATAAAGTAGAGCTCATGACCCAGAGGTTTTGAAACCATTAAATCAAAGTTTTAGGGAAATGCAACTTGAAAAAGACCTCATTCTAAAAATTCCCATGGAACCTCATCAGGTAATATTGGAATTAAACCTAAAATATATTTTAAATATGGTTTCCAATTGCTGGTTGCTGAAACAGCCTCAAATATGTCAACATGACAATAATTCATTTTCCCCTTTGTAATCTGTTTCAGTAAATTAATGAGTCACTAAATATGAGTACAGTGCAACAGTGTACAGATTAGAGAAATGAGTATTAAAATACTGTAATGAGTCAAACAAGTATCTACGTGTCGCTCATCTCCTATTTCCAGAGAATACAAGAACATAATGCAACCATGTTAGGGTGTGTTTATAATGAATAAAACGAGAATACATTACACTTGTTGTGGGTCAATTTTAGTTGAATAAAAGCGCACTTAATCTCCTTTTTATCTGATGATCTCGTATGTAAAACCAGGATATAATAGTGTCCGTGCTCATTATTCAAAGGTCTACTTATAGCTTTTGGAGCAAGATGTGGTATAATGGAAAGCAACATTACTAAGTGGACCTGGATATGTTATAAAAAGGCCTATAGGTCAAGATAAACTTCTGCGCTCAGCAATGCTTACTTTGGAAAGACTATGATGGGTAGAGCTGGGTTTCTCGTGGGAAAATGTGTGCTGCGGAAGACGATGTTTCAGAGCCAGAAGACAATGATGATCCAAGATGTGAAGTTTCCTCTGAGGAGGATTCAGAGTAAATTATGCCTACAACGTTTGCCAGCACTTCCATCCATATCCATGACATTAAATTGGCTTTTGAGCTCTTTATTTCCTCACCCATAGAGAAAATTATACTGGACATGACCAATGTGGATGGAACATTCTTAAACCTTTACTTAAATATGGCTTTAACCTAAACATAAACACTTGGACCCTGGTGGGATTCATAGTTTTTTTTGTATGAATGAAAGACACATTGACATATTAGCAAAGTTTGACCAATGTGAGGTAAAGTGGCTGGAGGAGCATTAATTTAGAATATCTATCTCAACAACTCACATCTTTGTGAGAGTTTCTTACATTCCTGTGTTTAAATGTTTAATTTAAAATTAAATAGACCAACCAATCATGACACAACAGAGGGTCACCATACAAATGTAAAATAAAGCTTCCATACGTTAAATATGTATACAAATTCCAATACTAGGTGACAGACAAGATGAGGGTGAACGCTCCGCTCCAATTCAAATCAAACCAATATTGTATTATTGTTCTGGGTTTTTGGCAGGCTAGGCGCTACTCTGGTGCATTGAAATCTGAAATACCCCTATAAACAAAAGTCCGGTCTACTTTTCAAACAGCAGGAGTCCTGCATCTTATCGGGCAGATAGCCAATGGGGTGGCACATTGGGTGGCCGATCAGTATCAAAGGGCCATCCCAGGCCACTCCTTGGACTTCCCGGCCTGTCAGCATCATAGGTCAAATCCAGTTGCTTATTCATGAAGAAACAATACATTTTTACAAACTGATTTTAATCAGATAAATTGACATTAGTGTTAACAAATTACTCAAACTTAAAGAGGACCAGTCAGGCATATATACAAAAAGATCATACATTTAATAATATAAAAGTGATAAAACAAAATATAAAACAAATATCACTTCACAAACTTGCAGCATTTGGAATCCAGTATTTCTGATAAAGTAATAAAAAAAACAAGCCTTTACATATTCAGAAAGTAGAATTATTTTTTAAATAGAAAACAATTGCACTCCTTTGTACATTCATATAGCATATTTAAAAATAATTCAGATGAGCTTTACTTGCCAGCAGTCCAGAACAAACCAACAAACAAAGGAAAACTGTAGGAAATACATGTATTTCATTATGAAACCAAATCCTTCCTCTCAATCAGCGAGAAAGCAATAATAATAAAACACAACATCTGCCTGCCTATCTTCCATAAAATAGTGTGCTATTTACATCTTAAATAGTTTTTAATTTTTCACAGACTCCGGTCATAAAGTTCCCAGGAAACCCTTTATTTCTTTTTCGGCCTACCTGGAGTACAGAGATGTGTGATAGTTTTTCTTTCTTTCTTTTGAGGCTTATTAGATTCATCACTGCAGACATATACTTTAGACTGAGGGTGAAGTTATTAGCATCCCCTGGTACCTCATATAATCAAAACCTTAACCTTATTTTGGCAGAGGGTTTGGCTGGAAAATCAGAGAAGCAGTGACAAATCTACCCTCCCATCTTGCCCCTGTGTTACAGTTAGGCACTGTATGCCAAGCTTGATGTCATTTGGTGATATCTTAAAGACCGGACATTATCATGTTACCCATGTCTGTGGCTCTTTCACATACATTTCTCCACTAAGTGTGTGTCTTTATGTGTTTGTGTGTTCTTTATCTGACAATGCATTAGTGTCTGTTTATGCTAGATACCATATGTTCCTATTTGAACCTCCCAAATCCCTATTCATTTAATGGCTTATGAGCCTTAAAACAGGACTCATCGTGAAGCACACTGACAAACATCTTCTCATACATCTTGTGCGCCGAGGTGGTTCCTATGATGCGGCTGATCTTCTTCAGGCCTTTCAGGAGATGGCGTGGCGCCCCCTGGCTGCGCAGCACCCTCAGACTGTGAGACAGGCCTTTGGCTAGATCCAGGTCATAGTTTGCTGTCTTCCAGAGGTGAAGAAGCTGCAGGATGTACTGCCTGGGCAGGCAAGTAGAGACCACGGCCCGGACATCGTCCTGCTGAACTCTGACCCCCGGCAGGCTGTTGGTTATCTTCAGGAGGTCATCTAGGGTCAGGTTTTTTAGGCTGTTGCAGCGAGAGACTTTCCTCTCACAGTGGTTCACACCTGAAGGGACAGGGTGCGACCATTAATACACAAATCCAGGACTTGAATAAGAACTGACTAAAACATAAAGTGTAGAAGAAGACATTCTGACTTTTTTTTTTATTTCTTTTTTTTTACCTTGTATGATGCTGTACATCTTGTCCTGGTCTTTGTTCTGCTCCCTCCACAGTCGCAGCAGCTGGAGGACCTGCTGCTGGGGAGAGCAGGCCTTTTTCAGCCTCTCCAGACTCTTACGATCCACACTCCGCCCGGGGAGACTCTCTAACAGCCGCTCCAGGGGCACCGAGGACAGTCGCAGGGAGGAGAGAGACTGGAAGACTGCCTCCTCACACAGGGTCACATCTGGAATACATTAGAGTAAGACGGACAGGGAGAGTGGGCTTAAAACATTTGTATTAACATTATCACAACATATAATACAAAGCTTCATGGCTTCATAGCAGTGGGCGCATTATACAATCTGACCGAAGACCAAGTGAATCAAAATGTATTCTTCACAGAGGTTTCATTCATGGTTCACAGGTGACGTTCAGAATAGATTTGGATCACATGGTTCGGTCTCCGCAGAGTCCCATCGGCCTATTATATGTCTGGATTTGTTTATCCTTGTTTGTGTGTGTGTTCAGACTGTTGGCTTGTAATTTGTCCACAGCAGAAACAAGGATGTGCTCTCTTTCGGTTGTCAGCACATTAACCACCATTGACATCAGTCTGACAAACTGAGCCCATCTGTGTTGCTCTGCAACAAAGCAACCAGAGCTGCATGTTGAACTGAAGTGAACAGAGGTGAGCTGCGCTTTGCTGCTGAGTCACACTGCACTACACAAACACCTACTCTATTTCATCATTACATGCATTTCATTTCTGCAAGCCACGGCCTCCTGCGTCTTCCTTATAAGGCAAATGCATTTTGCAAAGAGCAGGGCTTTCATATTACGCAGAACAGAACAACTGAAAATTATGTGAAACTGTCAAAATGAAATGGCAACTTTCACACAATTATGAAGCATTTCTGTATTCATGTATGTGAGAAAATGTTTTCTGATTGCTTTGCAGAACACGAGGGACACCAGTGAATTAAAAAAATGAAAACCGATGTCGGTGTTGTATGGTTGAGTTTAATTTGAAAAGGATATTAGGCTTGTTTCTCTGATGTCTGGATAATTTAAGTGTGGCTCGCTCTATAACTGACATTGACATCCTGGTGGTTTCTCCAAATCACGTAGCAACTTTTGGAATCCCAACTGCATTCAGTTTTCCAATTTTTTTTGTTAAAAAACTGCTAAACTGTTCCAGGATCTGCTGCAGATAATCTGTGGTTGTGTAGCCCTCAGGAAGACAATTTGTTAATGAATGTTTGAAGAGAGCATCACCCTCCCTGAGGGACAACAGCTTTGTGTGTTTCCTTCTAAGTGTGGTACACAGTATGCCACGAGTGTGCCAGGGTCTGTACATCTGTATCGTGCGTGCGCTCGTGCGAGCGTGTGTGTGTGTTCCTCAGTAACTGTGGTTTCTCAGGCTTGGGAATTCAGTCATTTTTTAGGCTTATCTTCTAAAATTAATTGTCAGCATCTGTCATAGTTAAAGTCTGAGTAACAAAGACTTAACCAGTTCATCTTGTGTCTCTGTGATTGACTCATTTTCCTTTGTTATTGTAGATTGAGGAGTTAACAGAGTAATTGATCCATCATGGGCCATTATGACAGTAGTGGCATAAACATCCCATTCAACCCTTCGCTTTGGCTTTTTTCTCTTGTGTTGGTTTTCAGACATGCAAGAAATTTGGAAAAGAATGGAATCTGGACAACGAACCTGACCGAGGAAATCCCCTGCCTTCAGGAATGAAAATGACCACATGTCTGAAATAATTCAGCTCTGGCTGATTTTAAATTGTTGACAATTGAGGTTTGCTCAAAAACATTATCACATGGGCGTGAGTGTGTGTGTGTGTGTGTGTGTGTGTGTGTGTGTGTGTGTGTGTGTGTGTGTGTGAGTGTGCAGTGTAAACACTGTACAAACAATCTCTAGCCTGATTCCAACCCGCATTAGTCCTAAAGCCTCCCATACGATTCCTATTAGTGATTAAACCCTATACTGCAGAGTGTATGTCTCACCAGTGTGGCACAAAGTGTGAGGCTGAGAGCAATCCAGCATTGCCGTCTTGTCCTGAGTGCCGCAGAGGCTGTCTGATGTGGACGTGCCCCATCTCAGTGTCTTCAAGCCCAAATCGGAGCAGTTTCTGTGGGGCTGACATGGCTCGGTGGAGGAGTCGCCACTGGAGAAATGACCAGCGGGACAACGTTCACACGCCGTGTCACTGACCGGTGTACCTGGAGGAGATACACACAGGTTCATGTGTTCATTTTATGAATGAAAACATGATTGTGATTATACAGTTTAAGTTTGTGTCATATTTTACCCAGCGGTACAGATTTTTCCCATTTTATCAAAAGTTTAATCTGTAACATCTCAGCCTTTTTTTAGTGTGTGAACGGGACCTGCCGCATATACAGAACCATAGCTGATCAAAGACATCAAGATGATGTGGCGCCAAGAACTATGACCACAACGACATGTGATGACGCATCAAGATGACAGATTACTATGATTCTGGAAATTACTCACATCTGGCTTACTCAGTACAGTTTCTATATCTCGTTTTCAATATGGAAATCCATAACCACAAAAAGTGATTTGTCAGCTGATTTAGCAGATTGACTGACACATGTAAATGTATAAACATCTGTCAAAAAGCAGTTAAGAACTTCAGCTTTTGATGAGAAAGACGTAGAAAATCTGAGAATTTTAAAACATATTTTACTATGATTTCATAATGCATTAAGAGTGTTTTTAACAGATGATGTAACAACATTATTGACTAATAACATCTGAAAAAATAAAATAAGAATTCATTTAAACTATTTCATCACTTAGAATGTTGCCCTCAAGATGTAATAATGCTGTGTATTGTAATAATGTAACATTTTTTCTTCACCCAGCATTTAATCACATTTTCACTTACCCATTTACGTGACATTTTACTATATTTCAACATGTTCTAACCACACCTGACATTACAGAAAATTATAGGAACTTCTGGTACATGACCTGCAGCACGCATGACCGTATGATGATGTCTATGTAGTGGAACTGGTGCCGTATTACATCCTCTTTTTATTTTTATCTCTAAAGCGTAGATGTGAAAGTGTGTGGGAAGAGGACGAGCAGTGCTTATATCAGATTTGACCTTTGATTAGTTTCCCTCCATCGTGTCACAGTTTCACCATTTGGCATTAAAAACATGAAAAAGCAAGATGATATGCGTACAGCAAAGTGTGAATGTTTCCTACACCACTGATGACAAAGCATGTGCAGTCAATGAGAATGTAACCGTATGGTTTCATATGCTGGCATTTATCTTTTTTTCTCAGAATTTCCTGTCGATGCAGAATCAGCTGCACTTTACCATCGTGAGATATAGCTTCAGATGTCATCTAAAGCAGAGGTGCTAGCTCTGCTGTCTACATAATAAGGGATTTATTGATTACCTAATTTGGCTGAAAATCCATAGATCAAAAACAAATCCTTTAGTTTCAAACCCTCAACTGTGACGAATTGCTAATTTTCTGTCTTGTCATGGTATAGTAAACTTATGGTAAATGACTCAGCACTAGTTCTTAGCCTACTTTTAACTTTATTTTAATATTATTATATCTTTTTAGTTGGCTACTTTTGTATGCTGTTGTCTTGGACAGGTCTCCCTAGAAAACAGGTTTTAAATCTCAGGACCTACCTGGTTAAATAACCAATCTTTAGATTTTTTGATTTCTTGGTCAAAAACAAATTTATTGTATCATCTCGATCCTTTTTGACTACATTTTATAGAGATAATCGATCAATCAAAAAAATAACTGCCAGATTAATTGAAAATGAAAACAATTGTTGGTTGCAGCCCTAACATAAAGCTAAACATCACTTGTATTGTTGGTTATTTCCAATATACAGTGAGGAAAATAAGTATTTGAACAACCTGCTATTTAGCAAGTTCTCCCACTTGGAAATCATGGAGGGGTCTGAAATTGTCATCGTAGGTGCATGTCCACTGTGAGAGACATAATCTAAAAACAAAAATCCAGAAATCACAATGTATGATTTTTTAACTATTTATTTGTATGATACAGCTGCAAATAAGTATTTGAACACCTGTCTATCAGCTAGAATTCTGACCCTCAAAGACCTGTTAGTCTGCCTTTAAAATGTCCACCTCCACTCCATTTATTATCCTAAATTAGATGCACTTGTTTGAGGTTGTTAGCTGCATAAAGACACATGTCCACCCCATACAATCAGTAAGAATCCAACTACTAACATGGCCAAGACCAAAGAGCTGTCCAAAGACACTAGAGACAAAATTGTACACCTCCACAAGGCTGGAAAGGGCTACGGGGGAATTGCCAAGCAGCTTGGTGAAAAAAGGTCCACTGTTGGAGCAATCATTAGAAAATGGAAGAAGCTAAACATGACTGTCAATCTCCCTCGGACTGGGGCTCCATGCAAGATCTCACCTCGTGGGGTCTCAATGATCCTAAGAAAGGTGAGAAATCAGCCCAGGACTACACGGGAGGAGCTGGTCAATGACCTGAAAAGAGCTGGGACCACCGTTTCCAAGGTTACTGTTGGTAATACACTAAGACGTCATGGTTTGAAATCATGCATGGCACGGAAGGTTCCCCTGCTTAAACCAGCACATGTCAAGGCCCGTCTTAAGTTTGCCAATGACCATTTGGATGATCCAGAGGAGTCATGGGAGAAAGTCATGTGGTCAGATGAGACCAAAATAGAACTTTTTGGTCATAATTCCACTAACCGTGTTTGGAGGAAGAAGAATGATCAGTACCATCCCAAGAACACCATCCCTACTGTGAAGCATGGGGGTGGTAGCATCATGCTTTGGGGGTGTTTTTCTGCACATGGGACAGGGCGACTGCACTGTATTAAGGAGAGGATGACCGGGGCCATGTATTGTGAGATTTTGGGGAACAACCTCCTTCCCTCAGTTAGAGCATTGAAGATGGGTCGAGGCTGGGTCTTCCAACATGACAATGACCCGAAGCACACAGCCAGGATAACCAAGGAGTGGCTCTGTAAGAAGCATATCAAGGTTCTGGCGTGGCCTAGCCAGTCTCCAGACCTAAACCCAATAGAGAATCTTTGGAGGGAGCTCAAACTCCGTGTTTCTCAGCGACAGCCCAGAAACCTGACTGATCTAGAGAAGATCTGTGTGGAGGAGTGGGCCAAACTCCCTCCTGCAGTGTGTGCAAACCTGGTGAAAAACTACAGGAAATGTTTGACCTCTGGAATTGCAAACAAAGGCTACTGTACCAAATATTAACATTGATTTTCTCAGGTGTTCAAATACTTATTTGCAGCTGTATCATACAAATAAATAGTTAAAAAATCATACATTGTGATTTCTGGATTTTTGTTTTTAGATTATGTCTCTCACAGTGGACATGCACCTACGATGACAATTTCAGACCCCTCCATGATTTCCAAGTGGGAGAACTTGCAAAATAGCAGGGTGTTCAAATACTTATTTTCCTCACTGTATATATATATATATAAAATGTTCCTTTGTCTTTCCCAGTCTATACCAACAGTTCCAAAACACTGTAATAAACCAGCTAGAAAGATTTCAAATCTTGTGTTCAGAGAGCGAGAAAGAATCACAACTAGAAACAGACAAATCAGGAGATCAAGGGGAAAGGAATGGAGTCACAAAGAGTGTTGTGTTGTTGGGAGACTGAACAATCAGTTCTAGCATTCTGTGGTTTAAAGGTCCAAACCAAAACTCAACGCATTACATAATAAGTCCTTCAGCTTCAGGGAGGGGAATCCCCTGAAATGCTGTCTCATGTCTGCAGAGCGTCATGAGGCTTTCAGGTGTGATTGTAGATCCCATGTTGGATCCATGAGGAATTCATGGAAAATTTTATCTCATCTTTAGAGCGTTGTCAGCACTACAGGGGTCAGACAATAACCAGAATCCATGGAAAATGTTGTTTCATCTATGCAGCCTCTCAGGTCTAAGATGAAGTCATGAGAAGTGCAGTGCCAGTTTGGACTGCGGTTCCAGTAGAAATGTTAGGCTCTGTTCACTGGAATGTTGAAATTCAGCATCAACCTCTCTTTAAGTTGCCCACAATCACTACTGACGCACCAAGGAGAGAATCTGACAGGAATACCAGGTCAGATATCACCATGATAATGACATCCTTGGCTGCATCTGGCTTAAAATAAGCCAAGACTGCATTTTGGTGCTGTATTGTGAGTAAAAGGATTGGACTCTGTGCTAAAGGGAACGTAATAACTGATGTTGAAAGCAGACAACCAGTGATTCCCAATTTACATGCATCAAATGACAAAACATTACCCAAATATTAACGATCAGTTTACAGTCTTTGTCTCATGTATGGCATTCTAGTCTGTTTAGTAAAATGTATTTAATTCTTCAGAGAGTGAAAAGTTAAACCATGAGATTTTCGCACAATGACTAAGTTAGCCCAAACAAAGAAAGAGTTATGGAGTTTGTGCCAGACAAGCTGCAATGAGTTCAAAGAGGAAGCGCAGCTTTAGGAATGCAGGGGAAAGGTTATACCATTTTATTGAGACAAAACAAACTGTTGTTCTTGTAAAATATGCATACTCATGTATGAAGAGGAATAAGTGACAAAGCCCTTTGCCAGGAAATGCCATGTCATTCTTTAATGCTAGTTTCATAACAGCTAACACTCCATTTGCCATTCCTTAACTGACAGATTTGTACGATCATAACTAAAGACCTATTATATTAACAGCTGTGTCTGTTATCCTGCAGACAGGAACTTTTTTTTTTAAGATTATTTTTTGGGCTTTTCCGCCTTTATTCGACAGGACAGCTAGGTGAGAAAGGGGAGAGAGAGGGGGAAGACATGCAGGAAATCGTCACAGGTCGGGGCATAAACCTCTCAGTATATAGGCGCCTGCTCATCATTTAGGATTAATTTGTTTAAGGTTGACACTGTTGCAGAACAACAACTTAGTATTAAACAGGTGGAACCCACAATATAATCAAGTATTGTGGTCAAGAGGAACCAGGAAGAGAATGCGAGAATATGTAATTAAATATTATTTAACGCTCCCATAAAAACAAATAAAATAATTTAATTTATTAATAAAATAATAACAAATAAACACAACCTGATTCAATCAAAATTAAACCGACGGATTGACTTTTGTACATACAGCGTTATGAGGAAGTAAGCCTTGGAATCAAAGGATGAAATCATTTGGGAACTTTTGAAACAAATTACACATTGACGAAATATGTTAAAATGTTGAAATAATCTCCTAAATGATGTCAGCAGATATGCCCTGATGGTGTGAGGATCTATGACAGCATGGAATAAAATGGATAGTCATCACATGCTGATTACAGTGACAGAAGTTGTAGCTCAATGGAATTAAGTGATGCTGTTTAACAATGACAAAATGCTGTATTTGTAAAATAATGGAGTTCATGGAAAAAATAAAGTGAACCTTTTCCACACGCCGATAACAACGTGAAGATGACTTTTTAATTCCCAAGAGCACTGTTTCCTTTAGAAATATCCAGCACCATATTTCCATTAAATAGATATTTACCTCTGAGTAAAAAACCCTCAACTGTGACGAATTGCTAATTTTCTGTCTTGTCATGGTATAGTAAACTTATGGTAAATGACTCAGCACTAGTTCTTAGCCTACTTTTAACTTTATTTTAATATTATTATATATTTTTAGTCGGCTACTTTTGTATGCTGTCGTCTTGGACAGGTCTACCTAGAAAACAGGTTTTAAATCTCAGGACCTACCTGGTTAAATAACCAATCTTTAGATTTTTAGATTTCTTGGTCAAAAACAAATTTATAGAGATATTTATCTCTCAGTAAAAGGTCTACTCCATCAGTCCAACCATCATAATGTCTTTCATTAATGATCATTTCAATTCAAGTGACAAGCCATTGCTCCCAACTGTTCAGTGTCTGATTACTAATATCAAAAGATAAATATATACAAGTGCTGTGTTGAGATAATTATTTGGATAATGGTGATTAGAACTCTTTCTAAAAAGAGTTGAAGTGCTTGCTAAAATGTAATTGTAAAAGACAGAATTAAGACATGACAATTATCAGTGCTGCTGCCACACTTAAACTATAACTGTAAAACAATCTGAAGTTTCAGGCCACACTGCCCCAACTCAGAACAGGCCAGGTGTGGAAGTGCAAGAAAGGCATGCATAAACGTGTGTTTTATGATTACCACACACACACACACACACACACACACACACACACACACACACACACACACACACACACACACACACACACACACACACACACACACACACACACACACACACAAAGAGACTGGCCATGACATATTTCTTTTCTTCTATATGTTAAACTATTAAAGATCTGTGCAGGTTCAAACGAGAAAAATGGTTCTGTGAAAAGAGACGTCTGCATCGGGAACATATCTGATTCACAGAATTAGAGTAAGATGAAGAGAGGGAGAGGAGCTTTCAGTGATACAAGGGAGAGGACATCTTAATGTGAAAACTCTGATCTGTTTCCTGTAAACCGTCCTTCTTCCGG
This sequence comes from Zingel zingel, assembly GCA_023566125.1. Lineage (NCBI taxonomy): Eukaryota > Metazoa > Chordata > Actinopteri > Perciformes > Percidae > Zingel > Zingel zingel. The sequence goes on from CM042321.1 coordinate 20,910,884, forward strand.
CACTCTTATACTCTCCAGGAAACTCTCCTACTGTACGATACACAAAGAACATAGTGGTTAGGACTACTCTCAAAATCTGGAGGCAATTAAAACTTAATTTTGGCATTCTTCCTTCCTTGCTTCATGCCCCTATTAAACAAAACAGATATGTAGCTTTGTTCAAGCTGAAAATTCCTAATTTTCCTCTTAAAACCACAAGATACAACAAGACATATTTCTAGAACCAGATTTTAGAGAGAAGGGTTTCATTTCGTACATGTATGGTAGAATCTTTTCTGAATACAATCATTCCTTGTCTTCCATTAAGACACTCTGGGAACAGGATCTTGGAGTGTTTGATGAGGATATTTGGAAGAGAATATTGTATCGTGTCCATTCCTCCTCTTTTTGGGCCAAACATGGACTAATACAATTTAAAATGTTCCATTGCACTCACTGGAGCAAAGAGAAGCTCTCTAGGATTTACCCTCACATAAACCCCCTATGTGACCAATGCCAGCAGGCTCCAGCTTCCTTAATTCATATGTTTTTAACTTTCCCCAACTCTCCATAATTTTTGGACTGACATTTTCAATACCCAATCTACTATATTAAATGTGCCCTCTGACCCTATCCCAGTAACTATCCTTTGTGGAGTGTTTGCCCTCTACCCTAGTGGTGCCTAAATTCAAGGTTGACTTTATAGCATTTGCCATCCTATTGGCTAGGAGATTGATCTTACTCAGATGGAAATCCTCCACTCCTCCCACAGTTTATCACTGGCTGAGAGATCTTTTGTCCTACTCCAAGCTAGAGAAGATGAGAGCTACATTGCAAGGTTCCACCACTAAATTCTACAAAATATGGAATCCTTTTCTTGAACATCTGAAATCAAGTCAGTTCCCGTCTGCCAATCTGGAATCTGTATTGTACACTTCCAGATGTGTGTAGTTTATGTGTGCTATAAGTAAGTGGAAATAACATCTAATGTACACTTCCTGCAGGATCGTGTCATTCACAAAGGCCTCTTTTTTTCTCTCGTTTGTTTTTACTTTGTTTTGTTTTGTATTTTGTGTTTTTCTTTTCCATGTGTGAGTCTTTAATTGTAATCTGTACTTTGTCTATAAGTGTGTGTGCGTGTGTTTGTGTATTCAAGTACAAAAATTAGACCCAGAATTTAAGCAATGAGTTCCAATGAGTAATGCTTTTTGGGTCTTATGATTCTAATGTTGTCATTTGTAAGACATTCTGTGCATTGATATCATCACTGTATACTATCAGCTTGAAAAGAAAACCAATAAAAATTATTTACAAAAAAAAAAAAAAAAACTCTGATCTGTAACTGATGTCTGTCTCTGCTTTGGCAGCATAATGCTTTTGACATGATGTGAGACAGTGAAAGAGAAAAAGCATGAGATGAGAAGATACAATCAAAGATAAAGTATACAGTGATACTGAAAACACATATGTACATCACTGTATAACAATGTGCACACATAGTAACAAACACTCATGCACATATATCCCATAAAAACACACACACACACACACACACACACACACACACACACACACACACACACACACACACACACACACACTCTTCTTACAGTAGGTTTAAGTGAACATTGAGGCAATAGGACTTTAATTCACTGAACTTAGCCAGTGCTTCCTCCCAGGCTTTGTCCTAACTGAATTCCTAATTCTCTCTGGTTTTAGTATGGATGCCTACCCTTAATTCAGCAATCTCCAATTTAAATCAATTTTTTTTTCTTTACCAGAAAGACAGAAAACCCACAAAACCCACAACATAACTAATCAGCTTCTTTATCAAATATCTTCTGTAAAACAAAGGCAGTTTGCCAATACAATACATAATAAAAACAAAGATAATCATAATGTTGATCTCAGTCTTACCTAAAGCTGTCACTCCATAGCCAGGTGAACAGGTACTGTGTGTGATGCAGAACTCCACCACTAGGTGGAAACCTGGAGCGCACTCACACAGCTGGTCGTGAGTGCTGTTGCACTGCTGCTTCACAAGCTGTCTCTCTTTGCAAACCTAAACACAACAAGCCACGGTTACACACCCATTGAAACAATGCAGCTACATGCACACAATAGCATACAGTAAAAGCTGATTTACATGCACACATATTAACAGAGAGCTTACTAATTTATTTATTCTTATGCTGCTGGTTCACAAGCTGTCATTAACATACATTATCTTGAAAAATGATAGAAATGGCATACTAGAACATAAAATAAAAACACAGCAAGGAGGACATGTTAACGAAATATATGACATCATTTATTGAGAGTGGCGAAGAGTAAAGCATCTAAACTGCTGGGGAAGATAACTCTACCACAATAAGCATATTCAAACTTTCATTTTCAGTAACAACAACTAAAGTGGAAACACTGGTTTAAAAAAAATTACAGATGCTTTGCCAAAATGTAAACAAATCATATTGCCGTGCATCTAAGGAAAAGGCACAAGGACAACCACAGAGGAGTAGATAAACACATTAAAGGGATATTGAACTTTAGTGGAATTCTTGACCAAGATATGAGCTCAGATTTTTATGATTTACTTAAATGTGAAAAGACACAAAGGAGATACGACACACACTGGTGTTTCTCATGAAAACTACTGTCTGTCACACACTTAATGCAAAAAGAAGAGAAACATGCCTGCAGAAAAACAAATGCAGCCCAGGTATTAAACCAAAGAGAACCTTTGGTAAACCTTTTGGCCTTGTACATACCGAGGTGCAGTATTGACACGTATCCCCCCAGTGCCAGTTCTCAGCAAAATGCCTCTCAGGACAGGCCTGGCACTCTGTGGGTGTGTCAGCGGTGCAGTGTCGCTTCACGGCTGTGCCAGGAGGGCACTGGTCGCACAGCAGGAGGTCAGATGTCACGGGATCGCGGTACTGGTACTTTGGCAGTACGGCCTGCTGCTGGAAGGCCCAGGAGAGAGAAGCTGTGAAGAGCTGCAAGAGAAAGAAGTGGGTTTAGGACTGAGTCAACTGCAGTGACAAAATCTCTAATGAAACCCATCTCGTGCACAGCTCCTCTTTGGCTTAAGGTTCAAATATTTTTATATTTTTGGAGCACTTGCCAACCCAAAGCTTCCAGTAACAAGGAGTTGAAAGTGAGGTCAGAGCTGTAAAGTTGAAGCTCCTGGTGGACACACAGTCCTAAAGTGATTTCCTCTGCTTTATAGAGATCCGTTCAGGGAGTTCAGAAAATTCAGCAGCAGTTTCATGGATATAGATTACTGCACAGGGCCAACGTTTTAAACAACAACTGTACATTTTTAATCTTAGCTTGTTTGCAGCAGGCAATATCGTCCCTTTGTGTAGCCTCAAATCATGATGCTGAATGCTGTGAGCAAGATTTTATCCTGACTATTAGTTTGATTAAGGGATCATATTTATTTTATTCCACTTTTTCCATTGTTTTTTATGTTAACAGTTTTCCAAAGCTTTTAAATGAATTCAGATGTTTCAGTAATTCCAGTGTTCTGCACATAAAGTGTATGACACAGGATTATAGACGATAATTTTGCAGCCCTGTGTTCTCTGACCTCACCAGCAGTCTCCTACTCTTGTCAGCAGCTCTGTAAGATAGGCTGCTTTATAGCTCAAAAGCATCTGACGTGATTCAACACTGATCTACAGCAGTTTAATACCGCCCTGGAGCATGAGCGCACCACACCCATATATCTTTTCCCCCGCTAAAAGCAACCCATCCATATGGACACACTGTAAAGTGGGTGGCTGTTAGCGAGGCCTCTGAGACGGACATATGTAGCTATTGCCTCAAAAACAAGCCCATGTATCATCGCTTGAGCAGGAACTGAAAAGCTTTGGCCTAAAATCCAAGATATCAGTTCGTGAGCAGCATGCTTGACATGCAGCCACGCATCTGGTCGAGGCCACATGCAGACCAGATGTCACACATTTGGCTCCTTCAGTCCGTCAGCCATTGGCTCTGTGGACTTTCCCATTGGCCGGGATACATCCTCACTGCTTGGACAAACTAACAATGGGCTGTCCTTGCATTGTATGTGTGTATGCTTGTATGTTATATGTTTTCTGCTGTCCACCATGTTTGTTAGTGCCTCTTCAAAAAGGAATGAATTCATAGAACAAACAAGTACAACACATTCCTGCATGTATGTGCAAAAGTGCACACATGGAGGAATTATGTGAGAAATGTGTGTTGCTGCATGTGTGTATGTGTGTGTGTGTGTGTGTGTGTGTGTGTGTGTGTGTGTGTGTGTGTGTGTGTGCGAGTGCGAGTGTTCATGTCCAATTATTGTCTTGCTCAGTGCTCTGTGGTCTCCTCTCCTGGCTGCTGTTCATACAGGGAACTGCTGGAGGTTACTGGGCTTTCCCCATTCACCACCAGAATACAAAACACTCACCCACTCTGTTCTATAGTTTACCCGCTACACACCATTGATCTCCTTCCTGTGTGTGTGTGTGTGTGTATATTTGTACTTATCCCATTTACCTTAAGACTTGCAACCGCAAAACACAATGTACTATGTGTATGTGTGTGTGAAACAAAACAAAAACCAGAGCGAAAGAGGTTTATTTTCAGTGTATGTGTGTGCACGTATGCGTCTCCCATTCACTATTATATTACAAAATATTTAGTTACAGAAATCTTTTCATCAGACATCTACATGTGTTCACGTAGAGCTGTGTCTCCCCCTCATCTGTGTTCTCCTTCAAAATGTTTAACATTGTACATATATTTCTGTTTTGAGCACAACTTATATTTAAGGAGTTATCAACCTGAAATGATGCACGACAGAAAAAAATGTGTAGGTCATTCTATTTCTGTTTTCCTTTTGCAACGGAGGTCATTGAATAAGATAGTAAAAATAAATGAATGGGTTTTACACACCATAATAGAAACCTAGCTTCAAACAGCCTGGCGAACGCAGTGGTTTTCCCGGCAAAACCTTTTAACCTCTGAGCACAACATTTGGTGGAAGGCTTTCATTTGAAGCGACTCGCTGAGCAGTACCATGGCTGCATCTGTTTGTTTGTAGCATGGGTGGCCTCAGCAGGAATCAACCCCATAATCATATTCTTGCTCTTCAAATTAAGTAGTGTATATACACACTATTAAGCCGTGAGACCACATCCAATCAATTTGGAAACATCAGGAGGGTGGAGTGTACCGAGGGACTGCCAGAGGGTCACCTGGGCTTTTGCTGATCTGGGTATGGTTACACTTGTCGCTTCGACTTTAATCTTGGGTTCGAGTCAGGGTGAGTTTACAGGCAGGACTGGAATCTTCAGTCAATCTGCAGTTATGAGAGCTGATGAGCATGAGCACATGTGGAAGTGGTCAGGTTCATATTGTTTTTCATATCTTTCATACAGCACAGTAGTTTGGCTAGACTCCAGCTACAATAAAGAGTCAGCGCAAAGCAATTTAAGGTAAGTGATGTTGGTGAAATAAAGTGACAGCACATGCATGCTCAGATATGTTGTTTTATGATATCACATCTTCATGATCAGATCTAAAAATCTCTTTGAAACTGTTAAAAAACACATAATGGTTGAATGCACCCTCACACACTGTGAGCTACCGGTTATTCACTCTTTTATCTTTTCCAGTTTAAACCTGTGCAGGAAAGCAAAGCATTTTATACTGTAATCAATTCCAGCCACATCTTAGAACTAAGACTATCTGTCATACATAGAACATGTTTAAGATGAAAAAACAGTTCAATGTCTTAAGTCAAACTTATTTTTTTTCCCAGTCATATGGCACACTTAAGGCAGAACCACACTTTTTCAAACCAGCCAGTACAGTAGCTTTCTGCTACTGAGGAAAAGAAAAACTGTCAACTTTTTAAGAATTAACTTATTGGTAAAAATGTCTTGTGGTGTGCGTGAATCCGTCTATCAGCAGCTAAAAGAGATACTGAACTTTTCACCCCCTCTTGTCGCCGTAGAAGCTGCCATCTGACGACATCTCGCACGACCGCTGGAAACCCAAATTACACAGCAGCTAGGGGCAACTGACAGCCATAATTATACTGTTTGCATCATCAGAGCGAAGCTCAGCTAGAGGCATATCCTACTTGGAGCACAGCCAGCTCAGGGGAAAGGATGAACGAAGGTATGAAGGTAATGATAATGTTCTATCTTTCCTAAGCATGATGCTCTTGAGCAAGGCAGGGCAACAAATCATTGTGATGAGAACTGTATGTGAAGCTATTTGTTAGAAAAAGCAGGCTCACTAAGTCGCCTTCCTCTGGTTATATAATGGTTAAAATAAAAACACTATATAAATCGGCTTCATCTGATTCGGTTTGCTTATGTAATCCATGCCAGTAAATCCCATTTGAAGTGAGTTGAAAGAAAACCTTGTGTTTATATAGAGCAAAGACGATCGTTACCAAGTCTTTAACAGAGAACATGTGCTTTTTAACAGATGTTATCCTCTTGGATGAAACAAACAACAAGTGTATTCCAGTCTGTACAGTGCGGTGATACACAAGGTCATCCTGGATCAAGGAGATGGGCCGCGTTTCTCACAACAGGCAACACAAGAGAGACATTGAAAAATATAGTCAGATGTTATTGGTGGTGAGATGATGAGCAAAGTTACAGTTATTCACAGTGTGTTTATCTATCACACATGTAATATCTCTGACATTCAATGACATCTTTCCTGAAAATAATGCCATTTGTCATTTGGTTAGACAAGGTTTATAAGACTTATGAGGGTTTTTGTTTTTCTATGACCTCTCTGCTGTGAAAAAAGGATATCCGTAGACAAGTGTTATGATGACAAAGTGCTTTGGTGAAACAGGCTGAACTGCACTGTAAGCGGTGCATGACAGATGGGCTGTAGCGAGTTCAGACACCTGACAGAACTAGCCTTTAAATAATAACACATGCTTTCCATATGGGCTTATAAAGAGAGCCCCATCTACAGATAATAGGTGGGTCTTATTGATTTTACACACATGGGTAAACACCGAGACCAGCTAAAATGCTCTTCATCAGAAGCATTCCACTGAAGATACAGTAAAAAATAAACAGAGCAAGTCAGGCAGCTTGATTATGTACAATAAAATTAACAGATTGGTAGGGATTGGGAAATATATTTTGATTTGTTTTGATAGGATACAAAAAGTGAAAAAAATAATAAAACATGTCCAGGAAATCGGGCAAAAATTAATAGCATCTGTAAGCAGACAACAACTTAACCGATTAAATTTTGAAACAGTAAACGTGCCCTCCATTGTGTTGTTAGTGGAAATATTAAAATGCTTCCAGAACAAATTAGCCACAATATTTAAATAATTTCCAGCGGATAGAGTTCAGGCTTAGAGTTACAATGAATGGGGAGCACACTGAAATGCTAAGAAAAAAAAGAGGAGAATCAGAGTTTGGGTAGCCCGAGGTCAGTTTTAAATCATGGCATGAGGAGAAGAGCCATGGCGCAAAGGGACCAAACCACACTACACCAGCTTATCCAGCAGGCACATGACTTCAGTTAACTGTAGAACGCAGGTGGTCTGATGGGGGATTCCAGCTCTTGGAAGTGTGTGTGTGTGTGTGTGTGTGTGTGTGTGTGTGTGTGTGTGTGTGTGTGTGTGTGTGTGTGTGTGTGTGTGTGTGTGTGTGTGTGTGTGTGTGTGTGTGTGTGTGTGTGTGTTTTGAATCCTGTGAATATGGAATTTGTATGTTCACTCACACAGAGACGGAGAGAGACATGCTGCCATGCTGTTATCACTGAAAATCTACCATCACAGTTATTCATAATCTTTGATTAAATTCAAATACTGCATGCAATGTTCACTTCATATACTCATCACCCATCACCTCAAACAAAAATGCTTCTATTTTTGAAATTGCTGTCGAAAATCTTGTGATAAAAATTAGCACGTTTAACATAAATAATTTAGTACTGTATGATCGATTACTTTAACCAGTCTGCTGTTGTACTATTAACCAAGCATAATCAATTAATGTATGTCATGATGATTAGAGCAGAAACAATAAGTCAATGAATCAATTAACAAATAGAACATTATTCAGCATCTGTTTTGATAATTCATTAATCAATAAGTATTAATCTGAGCAAAGAATTAATTGGTTCCAGCTTCTCATATGTGATACTTGCTGGTTTTATTGGTGAATATGTCAGCTTGGGCTTTGGGAAATTGTGAAGAGTTTAAAAAAAAAAAAGTTCTGATCTTTTATAAACTCGACTAAACCTCCTACTACTCTATAAAAAAACTCATCTAGCTACAAAAATGAAATGCTATACACATTATTGCATCAGTATTAACAAGCTAATAATTACATATTTAATAATATATCAGTCATTTTGCTGCATAACAAGTACTTATTTTAATACCATGTACGTTTGTTGATAATACTTGTACTTTTACTTATGTGAGATTTTAAATGAAGGATTTTTAGGCAAAATAAATCAAACTCTCTCTTCCATGTTCTAACATATATATATGTATGCTGTTTTTAACATGAGTTATATCGGTTGTAAGATTAAACAATATCTCTTTCTGCGCTTTGTGTCTGATAATCACTCAGTCAAACACCCACACACACACACACACACACACACACACACACACACACACACACACACACACACACACACACACACACACACACACACACACACACACACACACACACTTCTGCTTTCAGTACTACTGTTGGTGGAAAAGGGGAAGTTAGGTGTGCAGAAGCAACTTCCAGAGGTAATCGTTGCTTTCTGAATAAACGTTTGTTTAAAACATGTTGATCCTGTACCTTTCCACACCCTCTGTATGTCTCCCTCCCCCTGTCACGCTCACTCCCTCACCGTTTCTCCAGTGTTTATCTAGAAAAAAAAAAGTTGAGTTTGGCCAAGTGACCTCTCTGTAGCTTCTCATGTCTGCCTGCTCTTGTCCTAAAAATGTGAGCCTGCAACTAGGTTTAGGGAAGTTGGTGCAGCTAAAGCCAACGGCCACAACAGAGGGTGAAGGAGAGGAGGCGTAAAGATAAAGAGAGCACAGATGATAGAGGGAGATAATGGGGGTTAGTGTCTGGATTACTAGGATGGAGTTGTCTGATTGGCTGGCTGGTTGACTAGCTGCTGACCAGACAGACAGGTCTCTCCTCAGTAGAATTGCTGTGCTCACCTCAACTCTCCACCAATTTTTGGAACGTGTGTCTACACAAAAAAAAAAAAAAAAAAGACAACGTAACATACTGGTGTCCAATTTCCACGTTCATGTTGGATGTTCCACTGACATCATCCCAGGCAAGGACCCAAACAAAAGGTGTGTGTTTGCCGCAGACAGAACACAACCACATGAGTCAGAAGCATGCAGGGGAACAGGATGAGCACACAGGTGCAGGAGGTGCATTTACTGCCGGACCTCTAAGCCAAAACAGTGTTTTGGACACAAAATCGCAGTGTCCTTTTAACATAGAATTGCTTATAGTCAGAATGAGTGGCAGGCTGTTTGGCTGAGGTGCAGATTGACTTATTGGCTGGATGGTGGCAGTGGAGACAGGACTGAGTGGTTGGCTGTCTGACTCATTAGTTGGCTAAACAGATTCTTGTATGACTGGGCAAATGACTAACTGAATGACGGATAAACACAAGAACACTACGTCAGAACAAAATATTTGCCTATTTTAGGTCAATTGTGGAGTGCAGCCTGCGCTGCGGTAGAGGAAATACTCTGGGTGGATGATATCACATTAAATGGTGGCACGTGCACACATTCATTTGTATTTCACTGCCTTGTACGCCTACTTTACACACAAAGAAGCGCCAAAACTTACAAACAAAATTAGCGACTGACCATACACAACAGGATCTCTGTCTTTGTCACACACAGACAAACACACAGGCAGATCATGAGGATATATAGTGGGTTCAGCATTGTGTAGCAACAGCTGTTTCTGCCTAGATACACATCTTTACATGAACATATGCAAAACCTGCAAAGGCCGCAACACAGCACAGAATGCAAAACACACACCCAAAGGAAATAACAGTTCCTAACACCAGTTCCTTAAATGTAAAGGCTTACATTTAAAATCCCCCTGAGAAGCGTTAGTTAGAACAAATTAGTACAACATCAAACTCACAGTAAACACCATCTGGCAACACGTTGCGTCTCAAGTTTGTTAAGTTTCATTCATTTCAAACGTGCCATAGAAAAAGCAATGAAATGTGACCTAAATTAAACTTTCAGTCATTGATGGAAATCGTGGAACTTGTTTGTAGGTCCATTATGTGGGCTGTATGTATTCACAGCAGTGAATAAAAAAGTGGGCAAAACATAAGCTCCATTTATCATCAAAAGCAAATAGCCTCTAGTATAAACATAGTTCAATTCTATTTTCAAAAATCAAATAATTTACTTTTATTAATCTTAAAAAGATCTCTACTTCTAAGAGACATATACTGTAATAGCCTACTTTTGATACTTTCTGCAATGTGAGCTTACAATCTAATATAATCAACTAACAACACAAAACAGCCTCAGAAGTCACCAAAACGTAGAATCAACATCTCTCTACACAGTCTCAACCAAACTGAATATTAGTTACCTGTACACACTTATATTACAGAGATGCTATGGGACTGCATTATATTGGCAGGTGTTACTTTGACTACACCCTGTACATCATAAATATGTCAGCCTTAACAAATTAGGTTTAGGTGCATTTACATTCTATTCCCATAGACAGAAATCCCTTTATCTAATGCAAATGTCATGCAAATATACTACAGTATACTGTACAAGTATTTGAGCCTAATATAGTGGATGGTTTTCTACTTAATGAGCATTTAAATAGCCTATACGTCACACATACATGTCATTTTGAATATGTCTACAAGTAAAACAGGTACTCTAGGCTATAAGGAAAACTATAATAACTCTCACATGGCAGCATGCTGTAAACAAGAAGAAACAAAAACTAAGTGAAGTGACTAATTATTATATTAAACTTCATCACACTACCTGCACGGAAGCATGCTGTACAGAGGGAACATGAGACGGGATTAGCGAAGAATTCCCTTTTTTTGGGGATATATAATGGCACTATCGGCGAGTGCTCATACCCAACTGATTCGCATGTATCTGAAACCGCGTGTAGCGCAACAATAACCCACGTCTCGCAAAACAAAAATGTAATTCCTTCAGTAAGAAGTGTCCATGCGCTTAAGTGGATCAGATCGGTTCAGCGGACCAAGGAGAAGAGCTGCAGAAACTCTTGTTTACTCACCACTATCAGTTTCATGGCCGGGTTGGATTTCGCTATCCGAGCGCTCATCTCCACTGCGTAAAAGTGAACTGCGGTGTGATGGGGTCTCCATCACAGATCTGTACTTATACAGTAGCTAGAGAGAGAGCGAGAGAGAGAGAGAGAGAGAGAGAGAGAGAGAGAGAGAGAGAGAGAGAGAGAGAGAGAGAGAGAGAGAGAGAGAGAATGTGCCCACCCACCTCATTATCCAGTGCACAGCCCTCTCTCTGTCTGTCTTTGTGTCTCAGTCCCCTCAGTCCTAAAAATAAATTGTTGCATCCTCACTGGTTGCGATTACGCAAAGAAATGAATGGTGTAGGCGACAACAAGGGAAAGAAAACGAGGTTTAAAAAGCAGCAGTCAATGATCATCTGATGATGTGGATTCATTCGCGAATTTAGAAACAGAAAGGGTCCACCTTTTAAAGAAATACAAATATTCCCTAAGAGAAATTCTAATAAATATGACAAATTGTGGAGGAACATTGTACTGGAGCAAGAAGTGACACATAGTTGACTTCAGTGCAAAATATGAATGCCTTTCTTTAGTAGGGATGTGAGTCTTTCGAGAGAAAGAAAGCCAATAACCTACAGTATGTGCATGACATTTTCCTGACTACTGGTAAAATAATACAGCAATGAGGTAAAACTCCAAAGCAACTATTTCCATATGCCTAATGAAAATTCTACAGTGCGAAGAAGTGTTTTTTGTGTTTGACAACCAGTCTGTAACATGCCCAATGTGTCAAAGAAAAAGAAAAAAAAGAAGAGCTTTAATCACTGTGAATAAATAAACATTTTTCAGGATAAACGTTTTGAGTTCTGGTTTAACAGTATGTAAATATAATGATTGACAGCTGTTTATTTGGACCAGCCAACATAATTTAGTAAGACAGGGTTATGCTTAGTTGAACATCCGCTGGTGGAAATTGGAAATGTTGTCTCAGTGAGGCTGGACAACACTGTGCTGAGAAGAACTGTTTAAGAAACTTGAGAATCACAAGAATCCAATCAAAATACTGTCTTTGTTAAAACTGTGAACAATCACAGCTTCTGTTACTTCTGTTTATTTAGTCTAAGGACTGTGCTGCAAATGTGTTAGCGCATTTTCCACAAAGTGTAGACTCCAGATCATTTTTACAATATCTCGCAAAGAAATTTACTGAATGTTTTATAATTACATGTCCAACAACTGGCTATTTTTCTTACCCTTTATTTATTCAGAAGTTTAACCGAGAGCCAACTATTTTTTTGCAGAAACACCCTGATCACTTACACTTACAGTTATACACATTCACACCCGGAAGCTGATCCTTATCCTGTCTGATTAAAAGTCTCTCACCTTCAGGCTGTATTGTACAGTGGATTTGTTTAGTGAAAATCACTTTGATTGGAGCCTCTGATATTGAACACATAATTAATCTTCCTGTGGACATTTGTGTGCACTCAAGAAACTCTAATGGCATAACTGAATGTATTGTGCCTTCTGAATGTAACATTCTACATAATACATTTTTTTACTCATAATATAGTCTATATCCACGAGGTTTCACTTCCGGGATTGCCACCGGAAATTCCGCCAGATGTCACTCTGTTCGGATGGATGTCCATTACCTTCTGGTTTCTTTGTGCTGGAATTTTAAACTCCGATGGATTTCTGAGGACTATGGTTAACTGCTCCTCAGATCTCTGCAGGGTAAATCCAGACAGATAGCTAGACTATCTGTCTAATCTGAGTTTTCTGTTGCACGACTAAAACAACTTTTGAACGTACACCAACGTTCCACCAGAACAAGTTCCTTCCAGAGGCTATTTTTCAGTGACACTGGGGCTCTGTCCACCGCCCATGACGACTGTGATTGGTTTAAAGAAATGCCAATAAACCAGAGCACTTTTTTCCCATCCCGGAATGCTGTGTGGTCTAGCCAGACCCTCCTAAGCAGCGCTGTAGAGGAGGGTCTGGCAAAGCGAGACTACTCATAATATAATGTGAATATGGCTAAAAAATCTGTATGGAAAACAAAACAAACAAAATATAGTTGTTCTTCAGATCTAAAGGGGATTCTTTTTTCTTCTTTTTTTTTTTTTTTTTTACTATATAAGCTTAAACTGCTTTCAGCAAATAAAGAAAAGGAAGGTTCTTGTAATTTGAAAAAAATAAATGAATTCAAGGTTCACTTACTACCTTTAAAATATCTCCCAAATATATGGGACTACCGTATAATACCTTTCAATAAATAATGCTTACATTACCTGATGACAACTGAGCAAATTCCACCTGCTGATGACCATTAGATGTGGTGGAAAGCTCCTGAAAAAGCTAGTAAGTGAACCTTAAGTTACTTTTTTTTCCTCCTAGGTCAAGAATTTCAGTCATTTTTCGCCCTTTCCGGTCTTCACAACTAAATGATGTGCACTCTGGGTAAAAACAATTCAATCAAAAGAACATTTTCCATTGTCGAGAAAACGCGCGCACACACACACACACGCACACGCACACGCACACGCACACGCACACGCACACACATTTATACATTCTGAAGTCCAATAGATGTACATCAATGGGCCAATCCAGTGACATTTACCAGTGACATTTCGGTTTTGAAACTTGTTCAAATGTTGGTCTTCTTTTTCTCCAGTCATCTGTTTAATAAGTTAAATAAAGTGTTCCAAAAAACATTAAAGGAGTAACTCTACAGTCGTACAATACAAGGTTTCAACCAAAGAGAAAACTACCACACTGAGGTCAAAATGCATAATGGGTACTGGACAACTCACGTAGTAAACCCAAAAAGGGCGCTCCCACACTGTGCTCTTACTGTAACATATGATGCTGATATAAGACCTCCGATATCAAAGGTCCTAAAACCAATCTGCACTTCCATTTATCCTTTTGTTGCCGCTCACTGTCCACCTCCATGTAGAGGCATGACAAAATGTCACAGCCCGCTGACGTAGAAACACAGTCTCAACGTAATCAGAGAAAATATACACTCACCCACCTACAAGTCTCCGAGGCGTGTGAGGCAAGTCTTAGTGGTGAGGTCACAGCTCACCACAGGATGACTTAACACACACACACACACACACACACACACACACACACACACACACACACACACACACACACACACACACACACACACACACACACAGGCACAAATTAAAAAAACATGTCTTTTAGCGCCGAGGTCAGGATACACCACAACAATGGTGGAGCTGAAGCTGGACATCCACCCTCTCAAACACACCCACGTTAACATCACGACGAGCTCTCCTGACGTGTTAGTTGGCGGTTACTGTAAGTCTGTAGCGTAGGAGCAGGAAAAACGTGGGTGTTACGAGGTGAACCATATACTACACACACACACACACACACACACACACACACACACACACACACACACACCTAAATAAAAATAAAGCTATACTTGCTGATTGACTCACCATATGTCCATAAATCGGTGGCTGGTTTTGGCCTGTCAACAATAATACTATATTTTGATTCATTTTGAATATCCAGTCAAATTGTATTTAGGGCTAAGTGTTGTCTCCCCAGCCATATAATGTTTGTTCAGTACAGTATATGTTTGTATGTATGGTCCTGAGGCATGAACAATGCACATTAAAATTACCCCTATGGGAACATTAACGGCTATCTGAAACTGATCACACGTGCTTTTGTATTCATGTTTGCATACTACAGGCAGAAAGCAGATCTCTCACTACCATAGCCAATCATTGTTCAGATCCATGGTAACTTATGTGTTTATTAGTGTATAGTATTATCTGGTTGTGTGGTAGCCACAACTCTGTGTGTGTGTGTGTGTGTGTGTGTGTGTGTGTGTGTGTGTGTGTGTGTGCGTGTGCCCATTGGAGTCCCACTCATTTCCATAACAGATCTCATAAACGAATGAATGGAAAAAGGGAACTAGTAACTATTGTTGTGTTAATAGCATCCTGAAACAGTGAAAGGTAATATACACAGTGAGCATCAAAGGCTTTTACCATGCATGTAAATAAAGCATATTTTTTAGGCAAATGAGACAGAAGAAGAATATAAGAACAAGAAGAAGAAGAAGATCCAAATATCCTTACAAAGATCCTGGAATTTACAGTAGAAATAATATCAGTTACTAAAAATTGTAGAGAGCACCTCATTAGGGTGATTTTATTATGGTAACTCAAAAGTAAACGTTTTTCAACCAGCATGTATCTCCAAGAGTTAATGTAGCAGAGACCATGATTTTCTTTAGGCTCTTCATTGAACTGTACATAGCTGACATGCCTGTGGTAGTAATATTTACAGGCCAGTAAATGGTTACTGTTACTGCTACTGAACATGTTCAAGATTTCTTCTTCCATTTCACATTCCTGTACTGTTTAAAGGGGCACTATGCAGTTTTGGCCATTTCTTCGCTGTTTTCTTGTTTTTTTTCTCGCAGGTTTCTCTATAGAGCTCCCCCTACAGCTTCGGAAGAGATATTTGACAAAACTGTGTAAAAACTTGCTCAGTGAGTCTGCCGTTTCCTCTTTCTCTGTTCCTCCGACAATGTTTTCCTAGCTTTCTGCTTCTTTTTTGCCGGCTCAGCCATGACGATAGTGTGAAAAACTAACAACTACCTTGTTAGTCGGTTCCTGAATGTGTATGTGTGCAGTACCGTGAAGCAATCTGTTACATCGCGAGACCTGATATCACACGATACTTCCTGACGCTGAGGCCACCGGCTCACCGGCCGGAAGTTGCTAGGGTTTTTCTGCTCACCGGCGCTAGGGGGGAGCAAGACGACCACCATTCAACTCGAAAAAAGTCATATAACCATTCCAATGACTCCGAAGTTGTTCAGTTAAGGTAAATTAAGATAAAAAAAAAAAAAAAACTGCATAGTTCCCCTTTAAAATGCTTGAGGAAGCATATTTGTAGCTAATATAAATTTCAATTCACAGTTCATTTTTTCTTACAGTAATCAGGGATGATGCTTCTTTTTCTATCGTTTGATTAAAGGTATTGTTTGTCTGTCCACCCTGGAAGCGGAATCCTCTCTCTGATGTTGTGGTGGTAAACATTTCTTTTGTGTGGAGTTTTTCCATATGAAGAGTTTAAGGATAGAGGGTGTTGTATATTACAGATACTGCACTTCAGAGCACTCCAAGTGAAAAAATGTATGGTTTTGGGCAATATCATTAAAATTGACTTGACTAGTATTCAGTTGCCCCTAACATAAAGATGTTAGCCATTCATCAACTTCCAAAGGCTTGTTAAGACAGAGGTTTGGCTATGTGACACATAGTACTTCTTGATGAATGAATGTGTGATTGGAGTATCCCACAGAGTCCGTTACCATTATGAATGAGGTTAATCATGTAATTATGATTCTAATTTTCTATTTCCCAATGGCATTACATCTGTATTTTAGACATTGTTAACACATCAACTACAAAAATGTATATATTTCTGCCCGCCTGCCTGCCTGCCTGCCTGCCTGTCTGTCTGTCTGCCTACCCGCCCGTCCGCCCGTCCTCCGATTTTCTCGACAACCGTTTATCTGATCAACTTCACTCTTGGCCGGTGTATTGCCGAGAACCCAAGGAAGTGCAGTGTCGAGTGCGAGCTCTTGAGATCTACAGGACATATTTATTAGTTGTGTGTTATGTACACACTGTGAAGTGTCTTTAGATGGGACCCCTATTAACTGTTACCCTGCCAAACGGCATGCTGGGAATGAACGCTTTTATTCGCAGAAATAGCCTGGTCCCAAATAGCCAGCTGTTAGGAAATGACGTGTATACCTCGCATTGCTAGGGGACGCTACTATTACATTGCAGGTGTATGGCTCAGGACCCAAAGAAGCGCAGTGTTGAGTGTAAAGTTGTTTGTAGAGCGGTTCTTGAGAAAGCTGCAAACAGCAATACCAAGCAGTCAGCACGTTCCGAAGAGGCACATTTTGAACGGGCGCAGACAAAACAATTTGAGGCACCCTATGTAGCCTAGACACCAATGCAATGTCCCCGGTTTGAGTAATTTCCTCTTTCCTCTCTACTGGCACTATAAGTGTATAAAATGCCCCAAGAAATGATTCAAAAAGACTGTAATTATTTCATCTGTAACTCTAGACAAACACATAGTCATGTAATAAAGTAATTATTCAATTATACTAAGCTAACAAGGGAAAGTTGTGGTTGCCTGTCAGAAGGTGGAAGGTTTTGATGGCAACAGACGTCATCCGACTACACTTTGTGCGTTTTTTTATTTAAGGTTTAATTCTGTAGTAAGTCAGAGGACTAAGGTGACCTTAATGCAAAAGGTTTTCAGGAATTCCAGGCCACACCACTTTAATCTGTGTTGTTTTACAGACAGAGAAGAAGCATGTTGCCTTGCTAAGGTTCTTGACCTTCTCATATTCTCCTCTCTGCCTTGCTGCGGTCCACCTCAGAGCTTTTGTTTCAGGATATTTTATATCTCTCATTGCCTGGGCCCCTCAGATGGAAATCACAGTGGACAAGTCTTTATTTTACTAACTGATGAAAAAGCCTCAACAGTATACTGCAATTATAAATGTGTGGCAAAGATACGTAGAGAAAATGTGGACGCATGGAGGGGGAAAGGCAGATTAGAAAAGAGAGTGAGAATGATGAGGTGGTGTATCTGATGAAGGCCCATGAGATACATATTAAGAGAGTGTTAAGAGAGTGAAAGGGAAGCAGCAGCAGAGAGGAACTGAGAGACAGGCATGTAAAAAGGTTTTTAGCAGACCTTGTGCCCGGGGCTGGACGTTTTGCCAGTCAAAGCAGTGAGTCACAAGTGACCCTGAGAGAAGAAATAACAGAGAGGGATCCCTGGACTTCCACGGCAGCTGATGTGGTCACCTTGTTTTCTCTGGTGAGGTTTCTGAAAAGGATTTAGGGGAAACTCTTCTGGGCTTAAGAACTGCATGGTGTTGAGAGTGAAGCATGCAACAAGGCTCATTCTTGGGAGATGTGTGCCTGCCTGTCTGATAGAGAAGTGTCTTTTTCAGATCATTCTGAGGATCATGTAAGTTTTATATCAACCGGACATCAGGTGAGTTTACTGACTAGTTTTTAGTTTAAAAAAATACTTTCATCACTCTATGGACATGATGTGGTATTTCTATTTTTTGGGACTGTCTTTTAAAGGGCCATATGGGTCAGGAGTAACATGTACTTGTAGATGAAGGTAGAGAAAGGTCTAGGGTTCTGTGTGTAGGCTTTTCTATGACGTAATATATATATTATATATTTTGTTCATGTTTATCTATATTTTGTTTTATTAGCAGGTAGGACACCAAGTCTTTGGGGCTTAAAATAAGCATTCCTTTGGACCGTTTTTAGCCGGTCGGCCAATCCCTTTGGTTGCCTGGGTCCAGGCATTTGATTCTGCCCACTCCACGAGTTGATGGATTCGCCTGGCATCATGATATAAAACATTGGATCTTGGTTAAAAAAGCATTTGATCCAATGAGCGCCGTGGGGGACTAATGGTTAGCAAATGAGTGCCAAGGGCAAGACTAACGCCTTTGTCAAGCTGTCTCAATAACGCCAGACATCATAGCTTGTGAACCCTGGCAAAACCAGTATGTTGGCATGGCTACGAAAATCGATGTCCCCTCTACGAAAATTGGTTAGAGTGGAGGCATGTCAGACTGAAGATTGAAACAGAGTGTAACGAGTTGACAATTCTGTCTGATATCAGGCAACCCCTTTGGTCCAGACTAAAATATCTCCACAACTTTTGGATGGATTGCGATAATATGTGTCCCTTTGCCCCTTCATTTTCTTACCTTGCACCATCATTGCGTAAAAATGTTGACTTATTCAATACAATTAGTATTCTAACCTCAGCCTCAGCTGTGTTTAGCAAATGTTAGTGACCTACATTAAAATGTTAACATTGTCAGATTGTTAGCATGCTGACGTTAGCATTTAGCTTAAAGGTGTGTAGTGCAGCCTCACAGAGCGGCAAGCATGGCTGTATACTCTAAGTCTTTGCCCCTTAAATAATAACAAGCAGTATTTATGTATTCATCATCACCTTGCGGATTTAACAAACAGAAAATATACTGGAAACTTCTACCGGCACTTCTACATTTTACTCTTAAGCGTACCTGCACTCTACCACTGACAGAGAAAGCGTCAGTGTCAGAGAGATTGACCCTAACGTTACATAAACTACACTACCCAGAAGGCACTACGTGACTCACCTCAGTTTGGAAAAGCTGTCTGATGCCTGCAGCCTGACCGTAACAGATTTTTCACTGCTGAAAACCTAGAAACTAAAAAGAAGTGTGTCAAGTTTGTAAGTCGTTATGTTAGCCTGGCTTCAGAAAGGTGCGTACAAAAAGAACGCGTGTACCAGAGCCAGACACATCAACAGAGGTCCAAGTCCAACCAGAAACATCAGTATATATATATATATATATATATATATATATATATATATATATATATATATACAATGTCTTTGTGATCAGAAACATAGTGACTATTTATATCATTCAGCACACTCATATAACTTCTACCAGGAAAACTCCCACACAATAGAGAAAAAAACAAGGAGGCAACTATAACTGTTTACTGTTATTTTCATGTTAAAAACACGCCTACTCTTTAGCAGTGGCTTCCCACTAAATGCAGCACGTGTACTGTATATTTAAATGAATGGTTTTCAGTTTCCAGTTGATCTTGACATTCCCTGGCATGCACTGCCTGACTGTAATGTACAACAAAAGATATATTCGACATTCCTACCACTGGTTGACAAGCTAATGAGATCTTTCTGGCAGTGCAATATATTAAACAATTTGAGTGCCAACAGTTTGTTTCAGAATCACGACTTATCAGGCAAAAGACATACACATACAGAAAGAGATTGCATAATTAAAGTAGATTGAAGTTAATGTTGCTGAAACAAAACATGTATTGTTTTGAATGGGAAATGTGATATTGAATCTTCTGGCCATCAAGTTAAAAGTAGTGATATTTATGAGGTCCATAAAGTCAGGTGCACAGTAGCATTGCAGGTCTCAGAAGATAAAGGATTACAGTGTATTCATTTTTAAGAATTAGTATGTTATAGACAATTTGCAAGGAAACTGCCAGATACTGTAAAATGCATCTCAAATAAGCTAACTGTTGAATTACAAGGACATATTTTCAGCTTTAATTATTTTACCGCCAGCAAGGGAAAAGTGACGGTCGGGGAAAGTCAACAGACAAGAGGCAGCCGCCTGCTTCCATGTTTGTCTAATTCGTTTCATGAGAGGAGTGCTGAATGTGTGTGTTTGTGCCTAATGTTTACTGTCCGAAACGAGCGTGTTGCAAAGAAGGTCTTACTAACTGGCCACAATCTACAGTGGCACGAACCCAAAGCAAAGATGGCCTTACTGTGCAACTAATGTACTTACAGTGTACACTACAAGGCCTCACCCCTGGCGACCTCAGTTACACCTCCATAAAATAACCAGAGTAAAAATAAAACACATCAAGAAAGAGGAAGTAGATTTTGGCAGGCCTCCAATCTAACACATCATTTTGGAATATTTCTGTTTCATTAAGGAATATTTGATTCACCACCCAAAGTCAAACCAGTTATTCCCCAAGGCAGAAAAATGACTCCGCATGTGCAGGATTTTTTGAGCTCTTTGTGCTATAATAAACTGTAAGTTATTTTACTACTTTTATGTAAAGTAGTAAACGACAAAGTAACAATGTTACAAGTGCTGAACAAGTTAAAGCAGTAACATTCTACTTTCAAGCGACCAATGTTGCACTTACAGTAGCCCAGAACGGACAAACCAAACACTGCCTTCAGATAGGGCCATTTGTATTTGCCACTGTAGTTCTACTACACGCTTGGCAAACAGGAGATGTTTAGTTACTGCTAGATGCCACTAGAACCTACACACTGGTACTTTAAGCCCCTCTAATTAACATTTATAAGCAGTATATATACATTTAATTGCCATCAAGATTGCAGTATACTGTATATACTGTATAATACTGGATTTGCATTGCTACATCCTTTACCACACTTCTCTCTATGGGGCACTGAGAGAGCCACCGAGCCACCATACTGGAGCAGTCGCCCCAGCAAAATGCCAGTTTACCAGTGCGACATTGCTTTATGTGTTCTGTACCGACACGATAATAGAGCCCTAAGAGTCTACAGCCATGCTAAAGGATCTGTGAGGGTGTACTTAGGCACAGCAGTGCTTTACACTAAATGCTGTGTACATTGCTAACATGCGGATGTTTAGCAGGTTTAATGTTTACAATGTTCAACATTTTAGTTTCACAATTTAGCATGCTATATTTGCTGATTACCACTAAACAGGATGTACTGTTGAGGCTGATGAGAATGTTATTAGTTTTGCAGGTATTTGGTCATACACTAAAGTATTGGAGAAACTGGCATTTTGACCTGATTGTGGCACTAAATGAAAAGTCCAAAGTTATTACATTTCATCCTGAGGGGGACATGATTGTGTGTACCAAATTCCAAGGCAATCCATGCAATAGTTTAGATATTTCAGTCAGGACCAACCCACTGACCGACACTTCTATTCCTACAGCCATGCTGACTAGTGTTGTTAAAAAATACACTAAACCAAATAAAATGGTTATCAAATAAAAAGCTATAAATAAAAGTAGCAGATGCACAGCCAGCTAACCTGAGATCTTCTGGCAGCTGTTCCAAGGCTCTGAGGCCTCAGTTAGGCCAAAGCCTTGAGCCAAACCCCAAATGTAACAGGCTTCAAGAAATCCCTAGATTTCTTTGCTTGTTTGTTTGGGTTTTTTGCAATATGTCTCATGACAATCACAGTACAGCTGCAATTGTTCTTGGCAGGCAGGGAACTCTATCATGCAATGAGATATTCAACAAAACTAGCTTAAAACATCAATAATGCCTTTTCATTTTCATGTCCAATTATGTAAACCATAGCTATGTTTGCTGTGCTTTCCTTTCCTCACCTACTATCACCTCATTATTTTAAATGTATTGTTAAGTATTCAAAAATGACATAATCAAGACTTGTCAACGGGGTTTCCACTTGAGTCGTACATTTTCACTTTGTTGTCTTTTTCCATCATTATCTCTGTGAGTATTTTCCACTGGGTTAATCTCCTGCAGTCTCTGGTTACCTTGGAAAAGATGAGAAACAGGCCAGCAGCCTCTGAAACAGCAGCATGTTTTCCTGCTCTCTCACCAGGATGCCACTGGCATGCTTTGGCACTAGGCTTTCCCAGCACTGGGCAATGGCCTGTCTGTCTGCATGCAAGTGTGTGTCGCAGTGTGTGGGTGGGCGCGTGTGCTGTGCATGCAGTCTGTGGGTAAGGGCTGATACAGACAGCTACCAGAGAAGGTCAATGTGTGGAGGTAATAGTGTGTGTGGAGTAGAAAAGGCAACATTTTGTTTGTAACTATTCATACAGATGTAAACTTTTGGCCCACATTTTTTACCCTCATTTTTGTTGTCTTGCCCTCTTCACCTCTTGCCAAACAAGAAATTGACATGCAGGTCTGGGTCACTGAATGAAGGAAGGCCATATTTCTGCATTCCTCAACATCCCTTTACAATCCCTAAATAAACATTACAGCATAATGACATTGCGCCATGCTCAAAATAATCTGAGGCTTAATATTGCTATAATTACTGGGATTATGATTATGAAAGGAAGCAGGGTGGTGGGGTGGAGATAGTTAAACAGTACCTATACTTAGTTTAATTGTTTTTCGGTTTTTGTCTGCCAGAAGCCACAAAGAAAAGCAACCAAAACAACAATATGTTTGAAAAGATTTTGTTGATTTTACTTGATTAAAAACATGAAGGTAAACAATTCCAACTGCAGTTCTATTCCAAATGTGTGAGTATTATACATTCAAGTGGTAAAATTCTCTTGATAATGCAGTCAGACTTTTCTGAGCTTACAACATGACACATTTAATTGAACACTGAGGTGTCAGTTATTGCAACAGAAGCATAACAGTGCATTAAGTGAGTCACACATCTAATAAAAAAACCTGTGGAAAATGTAATGACTTTCAAGTATACTGACATTATAGGAATCAGCGGACTCTTAATAAAGTCACATGAAGGTAAACATTTTAAAAAAATTTTAAAAATGAAAGTAAACACTTTTACTGTATTTATCTCCTTTAAACAAAAAATAAATATGTTAAACCTAAAGAAAAAAAGCATCTGCCCTAAGATATTAAATCCACATGATTTATTAAATGTTAAACCTGACATCAAAATGTCAAGTCTACAGCTTTCACTAACATAGAGACACTTTTTTTGTGACGCTAAAGAATGTTTAAAGGCTGGTAACGTTCACTTGAGGTTGAAAACAAGCAACAGTCAAGGAGTGGACATGAGGCAGAAGCACAATAAACAATCTGGCGGGGAATGAATGGAAATGGGCCGGTAAATACGCTACAGAGCTGATGGGGAAGTGGGAACAGGTGTGCAGATGGGCGGGGGAGGATGGGTGACGGGGAACGGCAGGTGGGAGCAGTGAAACGACAGGAGAGTTAGTACATGGCAGGAGATAAAAGCTTAAAGAAAATGTGAGACCAGGAATTGGCTAGCATTGTGACAATTAGAAACTTTTACATTAATGAAAATGATTTATCATTATTTTGACAATAATACAGATACAGAATCTATATCAATGGCTCTCAAACTTTTTTCAATATTGTAGCCTACCCCCTTTGAACAGTTTTTTAAGCCAGGTACCCCCTGAAGTAATTTTTGATAGGAAAAAAAGTCTATATAGAGGAACAATACAGCGATGTCAGCGATAGATTTACTAAACAACAGCCTTGTACCTGAAAAGCATTTAAATGCTAATGAAAAAAGACGGTAGGTAGAAGGAAGTAAGGCAAGAATAGGTCAAAAATAGTAACAAAAACTTAAAAAAAAAAAAAAAAAGAGACACAAACTTTGAAAAAAAAACCACAATAGAAAGAAGGAAGGGATTAAGCAAAGCATTTCTAATAAGGTGAGAACTTCCACTCTCGGGATACTTCCGGCTTCTGAACTGGTTTCAACCTATAATCCATGTTAAACTTGCAAAAAGTACAATCAAATCTGAGATTTCTCAACGACAATCAGGCGAAAGAGACAAATTTAGACGTCTAGCTCCATAGAGTCCCATTCATTTTGCACTCGCCTGCGATCACCCCCAGTGGAACTCTGGTGGAACTGCAACCAAATATGGTACAATGGGGCTGAATAGGGAGTGAACAGGCTCTCTGTAGACGGGCTCTGGGAGTAAGGCAACACTAGGGATACAAAAGTGACAAAAAAAGCGGAAAAAAGTGAGTTTGAAACTTTGAAGAAAAAAATACAGTAGAAAACAATGAAGGAAGTAGGGCAAGAATAAGTCAAAACAAGCAACAAAACCTTCAAAAAAAAGTGACAAACTTCAAAAACAGCGACAAAAACAGCGACACAAACTTTGAAAAAAGCGACAAACTTGGAAAAAAAAGACAGTGGAAGGAAGGCAAGAATGGGTCCAAGAAGGCGACAAAAACGTCACATTTTTGGTAAAAAATAAAATCTATATAAAGAGGTACAATGGTCTGGTACAACAGCCTTCTAACTGAAAAACATTTTGCAAAAAATCTCACGTACCCCCTGCAGTCCTGCAAAGTACCCCTAGGGGGCACATATCCCCATTTGAGAAACACGGCTATATTATTGAAGCAAACATCCTGAGAGGGAACACGAATGCAAGCAAAGTTAGCGTACTGGAGATGTATGTAGCAAGGAAGTTCTAACCCTCATCCCAGAAGTGTTTTGGTCTAGGTTTTGTCTGCATTTATATGTTAACCTAAATTAACTGAAAGCAACGCAGAGCTCAGTACATGGTTTGGCGACAAACTAGAGGTCATCAGGCCCACCAGCCAGTGGGAGACGAGTCAAGCTCCCTAGG
This sequence comes from Zingel zingel, assembly GCA_023566125.1. NCBI lineage: Eukaryota > Metazoa > Chordata > Actinopteri > Perciformes > Percidae > Zingel > Zingel zingel. Next base: position 20,936,139 of record CM042321.1, read on the forward strand.
GTTCGCCAGCACTTCCTGTGCCAGGACGATCAATTATTGAGTCCAGTCAGACAACTATGGTAGCGGGTTCAATTTGAACCAGGAGGTTGCTCTGCAAAATCTAATGAACATTTACAATTGACAGTTTGTGGTCATAACTTGACTTTGTTTTCTCTCTAAAACAAACAGCAATGGGGGGTTGTTAACAGTGCGTTTGATTTTCTGACTGCTTGTGCTGCTTGCCTTGTTGGACACTCTCTAGCAATGTCGTCACCATCCCCCAATTTCAGCAATTAAGTTGGTGGGTAAAACATTATCACAACCGGTAGGAAAATAACACCCAGGTTGTAAAAATAATCCTTAAATTATGGTCCATGGTCCAGATTTCATTTGGCTATTCTAACCAATATATATAAATTTAGGAGGCCCAGGGGCCAGCTCAGGACTTCCAGTCAACCTCTCTCTCTCATTTACAACAAATTATACTTGTTTACTTTTCTGATGAGACACACTTAAGCTCAGGCTAATTTTACGATGACACATTGCAATGTGAATGCAGTACACTACTAGATTGTACTGACGTGTACAGCCAGACACACAGATAGACAGACACATGCTTTCATTCTTTCTTTTTTTACATGTTAATTTGCCAGCAAGCAACGAGTGTGTACTAAATCCACTGATGGGTTCATTACCAGTAAAAGGCCGTTGAAAACTATATTTGTCTGAGCTGGGGTCTGACTGACTGGAAACGGCACAGAGGAAACCGTTGAATCCTTCAGGAGAGAGAGAAATTGATAGGTGCACTGATGGAAAAATGCCACAATAATGTGAGAGGGAAAGAGGAAGAGATTGAGGAATACATAAATATCAATGAATGTGTTCCTTTGGGCCTTCACCACACCGTGCCATATTTGTTTAACAAAGGTTGTCAGGAGGAGAATTTTGTTAGGCTGCGCCGCATCCATCCATGGGAGGTTTTCTTTTCAGCAAGGTCTCCCTCTCTGACCACAGCAGTGGTCTGCTGACGGTCACGCTGCGGCCAAACTCTCGGGCTGCTTGACTTTCTTGGAAGCGTCATTACCACCACATTAAGAGAAAGAGGGAATACCATATTGTTCTGTTCTAAAGAAGAGAAGGACCTGAAAGCATGTGTGCAGGCAGGAAACGCGCACACACACACACACACACACACACACACACACACACACACACACACACACACACACACAGACACAAAGACAAATGACCTCTTTTGCTAGAAAAAGAGGTGGGATGGGAATCATTGCCAAGACAGCTGCTCGCCAGGAGTGCATGTGTGAAAGAGAGGAAAAGTAAGAGAGGGCATGCATGTGATCTTGTCTCTCGATTGTAATTTTGTGAGATGTTTGTCTGATAACTATTTTTTTCTCTAATTACTTTGTTGGTAATCGGTTTAATTGACAGCAGATGTGAACTCAAGTCTATATTTTGTCAGGAAGAACAAAGAGGCGACTCACACCAACCTTTATGAATATATGACAGGGGACACAGACACAAACAGGTTGACTGTTTCTACCATGTAAGTATGATGCAATGTCCAGGTCAAGAAGTGAGACCAATGCAAGAACCACTCCACTCCAGCTGTCTTTATCTTGCGTACATCGGACACATAAACAACACAAATAACAATCATTGTTAAATCCACGATGATGTCAATCTGTAATGAAACTGCAGACATCATTGTAAAAAAAAAAAAATTATATTTAAAGCCTATGAGAAAATATATTGGGACTTTATATTGGACTTTGCGGCGACTCCCATTGTTTGTATCGAAAAAAGCCAGCGAGTGGTGGCAGTGTAGGTACAGTACAGCATGTACATGGTGTATTTCATTTGGTATCAATCTAAGAGAAACTGTGCTTCAGCTTCTGACACCATTAATGTACAAAACCTTTAATCATTATTTAAGATGAACACAACATGTATGCTAAATTATATTTTGAACTGGCACAGGGTGTAATGAGACAGCTGTAATAGCTGTGATGTATTATTCAGTCAATGTAACATTTTCATTGTTTCCAGACATCCAGACAGGCTACTTTCATCAATTTATTTATTTTAGCACACGTGTTTCAGATTATTTGTCACAGGCTTATTGCTATAAATAATCTGAAACACATGTTTGAACTGAATGAAGGCGCTGTAATCTTACTGCACTGTATCTTGCATTTCAATACATTTTTAATCTAAATTTTAAACAACCAAAGACATAGATTTATTTGTCACACTGTGATAAACCAACACCGACAGGGTGTTGTGGTATTTAAAGCATTATCAAGTTTAGGCTACAGTCAAGTAAAATCTAAGGCTCAACTAATACTACAGCGGTGCTTGATGAAAATATCACAGCAGACATGCACACATGACAAGAAACTAGACTAAACTAAGGCAAAATCAAAACCTCTAAAATGTGACAACAAGTAATAAATAAAACTATTGTATGTCAAAAGACTGAGGCTAAATCAAAAACGTGAACTGTTCCACCGTCGCAAACATTTTGGCCGCAGACACTTGAGCTTATCCAGATTTTAAGTTTTGAATTACAGCAAAAGAAGGCATAAGAGTCACACCAGTCAAACAGTTTTTTTTTTTTATCTCCCCACGTTAATATGAAGGCCTTGAATTTCAGACAGCTATTTGGTGTATTTCCCTTAACTTGCCTCTCTGGTTGCAACATCTTTTCTTAACGTACTCTAGTAGGTCGACACGTCATTTATGGAGTCTAGGGACAATTTGAGGTTATTCAAAGCATTCCTATTGCTGTAAATCTTTGTAATGTTATTATTTTACCATCTATCCTGTCATCTCCCGGAACCACACAGATAACACAAATGACGCTGGAAAAACACATAGCATTATGTGTAAGTGTAATATGAGCTAGTTATAGAAATTCATAATGACATTTGTCATCAATTTACTGTATGAGCTTAGCGTTTATGGGTGGATTTATAATCAAACGATTTAGTTTTTTTTTTACTCCTTGTTCTCCAGAAGTGATGTTAAAACAGGTCTGATGATGAAACAAGGAAGTGTGCTTCCATCAGGATTCATTATATGGAGGCAGCCTATCACATAACTTGTCTGTTCTGTAAACAGTTAAAGATTTTAAAGATTTTTTGTTTCTTTGTAAATGCTGCCTTAGAGGCCATAATCAGCAACGCTCTGGTGATGTCTCTAAAAAGGGTTTAGCGATCCTCGCATGGTCGGAAACTATTTATTTCCCCATTCAAAGGGAATGGGAAACATAAATGAATGTTCCGCAGTGGAATCACACAGTGGCTCGGTGCTGGGAAGGCAGTGTGGGCCAGCCAGGAGATCAGACTGGTCATGAATTGGTGTGTGGGCCAGCCAGGGCCTCTGCTGGTAATGCTCAGCAATGGGTGGTACTGTAGAGTGGTGGAGATCACTTATGTGTCAGGGGTGAATAAACAGTGAGGTCTGCTGCTGTAATAGTTGGCAGAGGTTGTAATCACCTTTATTAGCTGCAATGCATCACACACACGCTAGAATTAAAAGGGAATAACCACAGTAAGCAGCTATTCAATCTTTTCTGGTAGCAAAGCAGCATGTTTATTTGGCCAGCATGGAAAATGTCCAATTCTAAAATGATAATATATTGGAAACACTGTCTTTATAGGGACGACAGTCAACAGTATAAATAGGACAACATCTTTGATCATAATACCTTTTTAATTTATTTTGTTGACATCTCGTCTTTGCTGTGGTATGGTTTTAGCCATGTTACTGTGAGTCTGTCCGTCTTTGGTCCAGACTAAAATATCTCAACAAATATTGGATGGATTGCCATGAAATTTGGTACAGACATTCATGTAATGAACTATGGTGATCCTACAGTTATTACATCTGACACCATCATTAGGTCAACATTGCACTTTGTCAATACTTCGGTTTATGACCAAATAGGACTACCTGCAAAAACGAATAACATCACCATCAGCATATTAGCATCTCATTGTGAGCATGTTAGCATGTTGACGTTAGCATTTAGCTCAAAGTAGCCTACAGTTGTGTCTAAGTACAGCCCATAGACCGTAGCCTATACTAATATCTTTATATACTGTACAGTCTCTGAAACAGCCTCAAAGAATAGTCTTTCTGGACTATACTTCCCAGAAACCACTTAGACAGAATGTCTGTAATGTCTCTTCTTGTGCTCCTCTCTGTTTTTTCAACCACATTTTTTTTGCTCATCTCTATTCCTTTTTGTTTATTCAAGAACGACATACCTGACAGAAAATACTTTAGCAAGACAGGCATTTTTAAAATAGCCAAACATAGCACATTATTATTATCATTAAAAGGAAAATAGTAGCTTGATGTTGCTGATGGCGCTTAAAACAATGCTAAAGTAAAATGCCTCAGCATAATAATAGGCAGTTTGGCAGAGTGGGTCTATAAAGCACATTGTTGGCACTAGCTGGCATGATAGCTCGTGACTTACAATAACAGTGGTAGTGTTAGCTTTTGTAGGTGATTACTTGCTACTGTAAAAGCTGGCAGAGCTGTGTGGCCTGGATCACATAATGGCTGCTGTGTGTGTTATACAGTACTACAAACCAATAAAACTACACCACAAATCATTAGTTTGTACCCCAAGAGGAAAATAACTAAAGTGTTGTTTCCTAGGGCAGGATTGTTCACAGTCAACTCAATGGCTGCTGACAATTTTAAAAGTCTTGTGTTTTTCTCAGTATGTTCAGTAAACTGAGGTTGGGCTTTGCAAGATCATGGTGGACAGATGCAACTGATGTAAAACAGTGTTTGGCGTAGCTAACAGGGTGGTGACTGTAACGCTAAAAGATCTAATGTCAGTACAAGGTTTGAAAATCTGGGTGGGAAAGCTAAATTAACAAGGGTCTCGCCTCCCTAAAGAATCAGTGTCAAACTGCCCTTGACCAAGCCTTGAATCGTGAAGCATTTCAAGGCTGAGAAATAGTGTGTTTAGCTAAGTGTAAAAAAAGGGCTAAATATTGGGATTAATAAATATTGGCAGTCAGGAGAGGCAATGCTTTACTGAATTTAATTAAAAGTGACAAGGGTAGAGTATTAAAAACACTACAGTAATTTTGCTGCTGTAGTTTGGTTGAACCCACCAAGTAGAGCTCCCTTATAGAACACACAGTGTTCATGACATCCCTGTGTGCCATTTTACATTATAGTTTGAGTAATATCTGGCTTTTGTGAAATTTTTGCTAAATGATTCAGTGTACAAAATGTGCTTGAACAGTGTGTGATCACACCATAGTCTCGGAGGTCGTCCATCTGCGGGCTTTGTACCTAGTGTGCAGTGCGCAAGTTCTGCAGGATTTGCAAACACGTCCACTCCCATGGCATCTTTCAGCAGCCTGGATACAAACATAGTGGGGTCTTGGCCGTCTTCGCTACCTTCAGGTATATTCAGGATGCGCAGATTAGCTCTGCCAGACCTATTTTACAGATTTTCAAGGCAGTCAGACAGAGACGTGTTCAGGGCCTGGATCGATTTGATGGTGGCTTCACCTGCAAACAGCCGTTCGAAGTTGTCGCCTGCCGAGGTTTCTGTTATTAATGTTTAATGTTTAGGCTTGCTACACATAATATCATTGCATTTTATCAGCCGTGGAGAGTAACTATGCCTGTAGTGGAATGGCTTTGAATGACGACCAAAAATGCTTGTCTTTTACTGTGACCATTTACTGTTCAATATGTTGCAGTTTACAAACAAAAAAGTGAGCAACTTAAGCTTGACGGACATGTTTTGCATCTAGCGTCTCAAGTTCATCTCAGTAAGCTAGCAAGAGTACACAACAGACAACTTCTGTGTAGGCTACTTCAAAATAAAAGCACTTCGTGTGACGGTTTGCAGTAAAACTAAATTACTGTTAAACAATAAGGTTGTGTACCTTTTCACATATCAGCTATAACTCAAGTACTGTAGATAATGTAAATAGTGAGTTTTAATCACACTATAATTGACCATTTCCTTTAGGCTGTTTTAAACTAAACAGCATATATTTCTTATTCAAGTGCTTTAAAGAAACATTTTACAACAATGCTGTACTTCAATACAACTGTAAGATACTTTTAATTGAGTATTTTCATTTTCTCCTACTTTCCTATTGTACGTTTTACTTATCTATTTTTATAGCTTTAGTTATTTTGCATATTCATATTAATTATACAAAATATTACGAATAATCTACGATGTATTAAAGTGGATAAAGAGGAGACTTTATTGATCCGGTGGTGAAATGCACCAGCTACCTGCCAAGTCAAACTTCCGCTGTTATTTTGGTGAAAGTAACTCAAAAGTAATGCAGAAGTAGTGTAACACATTACAATTCAGAGACAGTAATATTGTAATATAACTAATTACTCTCAAATGACAGTAACTAGTAATCTAAAATAGCACCTCAAAACATTTCTTTTCACCAAGTCCTTTGACCCCTAACCCCCATATTTGTTAAGCGACCTTGGGTACCTTGAAAGGCACTATATAAATCCAAGTTATTATTATTATTATTATTATTATTATTATTATTGTAATAATGTATTACATTTTTGAAGTAACTTGCCCAACACTGGCGTTAGGTGCCGCGGCCATAGAAGCTAACTTGCTAGTTAAGCTAACATTAGATTGTGCGCTCACTTGTCTCTGCTGCTTACTCATTTTGTCCCCTCGAAAGACCAGGAACTCCAACTCCTACACTTCGATAAAATCTTCGTGGAAAGTCTGTTGTGTAGAATAAGGACGCTGGACGAGAGGTTTAAGCACGCAGTTCACTTTACTTTCAGGAAACCAGAACTGACAACTTCAGACCAAAACAACTGCATATTAAGCATGCGCTGAGGCGTTACTAGGGTTGTGCCGATGGACGATATCATCGTCCATCGTGATGGCTGGCCGACATCACGATGGAGAGCCAATATCGTGATGCCACGCTCCCCACCCTGTCAGACACACACTAATCCTAGTTGCAGGCGCTGGACGGGAAAATCAATAAAAATGTATATCAAACAGCCCTGGGCAAGCCCTTCACATAATGAATATTGCAGTATTAGACCTATATAGTGACGATGATGTCTAATGTATGTAAGAAATTCTCTCGACACAACTTGGCTTGTGTCAGTTGAGACATACCCAAACAATATCAAAAACCTGTGATTAGGCTACAAAATTTCCATCTAAGCAAAAACAACCTCAAAGGTCCTGAATATATTTCATGTACAGTATAGCACATACACAGATTCAGCACAAGTCACATTAGGTTTATTGGAGCAGATAAACAAACAATCATCAACCAAGTAAAATCAGTACCAAAGAAAACAATTATCGCAAGAATGAGTGTTTCACCTAACATATGTAGTGAGGCACACACAAAGGCACACATATGGCAACAACACGCACACACGATCAGATCTGTATGCTTGAAAGTATTTAAACAGGCGACAGAGCAGTGCAAATGATAATATAGCACATTTGATTCAGACATTTTAATACAGCTATCATTATGGGCGCTATCATTATGGGCTCACTGACCACAAGTGCCAACTAATTGGTGCTGCTGGTAATTGGTCACTCCAAGTTGCTACCAAGTTTCTACTTGTGTATGTTTTATTGAAAGCATCTCTTTTTCAAAAGGCTTGGTTGTCAATTGACAGGATGTGCTCCTGGTTAACTAACTTTGCAACAGCCTCAGTGTGAAAACTAGCAAGCATGTTCTTGGGTACAGTTCACAATGTGATGCAAAATGATGAGTTTTATATCACTCTCCATTACATTATATGACTGTTGGATGACACCAAAGCTGAAATTCAGTTTGCTTTCACCTACATGGGACAACTCTCACTTCTCTGTAGCCTATGATGAGGCATGAGCATGTGAAGTCTTCAATAAGTGTATTTATATCTAGCCAAGCTTTAACAAGACCAATGCTGCTGTGACAAACACCTGAGTCACCAATGAAATATTTAATGAAGGTTATGAAGTGAGAGGGAGTGGCAAGTCTTCCTACTGAAACCAAAATGATCATAGTAATACAGCTTAGAACAGCCTACAATATGTGTGTTAGGGCATAGGTCCATCGTGGTGTGAAAGCTCAAGCTAACCGATTCACTGACATGAACCCACTGATGTGAAAGTGTCCTATCTATTCTGTCAATGAACCAAACCAGGCAGGATATTCTTGGTGTATGACTAGACTGAGACACCACATTTTTATTGTGTGAATCATGGGTTTCTCTGTGGCTGAGCATTTTCACACCATGATGGTATCCGATCCCAGTTCCTGTTGTATTTCCCAGATCGGATTGGTACAGATTGGAGCCATGACGCTTGTGTGCCAGTTGAGGAGGATGGCTTATGTTTGTTTAACCATTTTCTGCAGTCCATTTTTGTTGTTGGCTATGACTATTATGTTTTCTAGTAGGCTAAGGTTGGTGAAATTGCAGTCTAGACAGCTTTTTTGCATTTCTATAGACACTCTCAACCTATCAACTTTATTCAAATCTCAACCCAAATAACAGGGACTTACAACATTTTAACATGGGACCAGCCGACAGCGGGCAAGGAGTTCAAATGAGTGGGCACAGCCTGGTCTGGCCGCGCCTAACACTGGGCTTGCCTCTACTAGACCAATTTGATCTGTCCATTTTGGACTAACTGTTGAGTGTCAGAGAAGTGGCTGGAGCATTCCCAGGAAGTTTTGGGGAAAAGGCAGGAAAACACCCTGGACAGGTCCCCAGTCTAACACTACATTAACAGAGAAATACATTAACACCTATGGGCAATTTAGAGTGTTAAATCCAGCTTCCTCTGGACTGTTGAAAGAAACCCACACGGACATGAGGAAAATATAAGCTTATCTGTGATTTATTATGTGTGGTTCTCTCTAGCAACCCCACCATTACTGTGGTGTGGCTGAGTCAAACGGAACTCATTTCCACAGTGACAGTGAAAGCATGGATGTTTGGATTAATCACGTCAACCATCACTCACTCCAACAAAACAGACCTTAAATGAGCAGTTAACATTGCAGAACGCTCTTGTTTCTGAGACAACAGTGCAACTTAATAAGTCACAGTTCCCTCGTCTAAAGTTGCAATTGTTTCTATTTCTTAATAAGAAATAAGCTTCAGGGGGGCAGGAATCCAGTGAAGGGATATTCCCTGCTTTTTTGCAACCTGCCACACTACAAAGAGCTTTGCTCAGCCAAGCCTCGACCATCAGCCAGCTGCACTGGGCCTCTGAAGGCAACATCAGAGAGCTGAGTGTGGTTGCTGGTGGCTAACCAGTAACCATATTATGAGCTGAGCTCCTAAGTCTCTCTCTAAACCTTCTAGAGGTTCAAAGCAGTGGTGAGGTTTGGGGAGAAGGCCACTCTGTCATACTCCCATTCAGATGGCTGAGTATTGTGGTCCAGTGTGAGTGGATTGGCCAAATCAGGTCCATAGTTTATCAGTGGACATCTGGAAACTAGGTCTGCGTGTGGATGTTGGTTCAAATGGTCAATGATGTTCTTAAATCATCTATCGAACCTTGTGTTCTGCGGCAGGATTCAGTGAAATTAAAACAATGACAAAACTGCCTTTGATCTGAATTTCTAAGATTGCTCCGAGAGCAAAAGTTGGAAAGAGATAAAGAAGTGTAAGAATTGAGCAATAGTGTGTGAGGTTGTTACCCTAAGGAAAGTTATGTCAAGAACTTCACTTCACACCTACAGTATGATGCAAACAACGTATCCAATTTTAACAGATTTTCTGTTTTGGTAGACAGCTGTACAGAAAACATGAAGAAAGATAAAGGTGTTTATTGTGCGTGCTAAAGGGTTGTGAGCTGTATTTGAACTAAGGTCACCAAAAACACAAAGTATTAAATTATTCCCCTGGTTTTATTGTTGGGACGTTACCAGTAAATAGTGTGCGTGTGTGCATGCGTGCGTGCCTGTGTGTGCCGGGCCTGTCTTTCCTGTCTTTAAAGAGCCGAAAATCCTTGAAATTTAAAGAAAAATGTAAAAGCCCTTGAAGGTCGGCCAGAACTCCTCCCTGAGTCTTTCATGTCATTTTCCTTCTGACCGCCACTGCCCTTGCATCAATTTAAACTCTCTCTCTCTCTCTCTCTCTCTCTCTCTCTCTCTCTCTCTCTCTCTCTCTCTCTCTCTCTCTCGCTCTCTCTCTCTCTCTCTCTCTCTCTCTCTCTCTCTGGCCAAGACAGTAATCATCATATAATCATCTTGTTAGAGTTCTTATTGTTAATACAGTTTCTGGTAAATGTAGGACACACACTCTGGAACATGCGATGCCAGTGCTTGTCTATGCAGATTGTGCACATGTGTATTTAAGTTCCCAGGTTCATGTTATGCAAATGCAATATGTGTGTCCTGCAAATGTTATGATCTCCGTGTGTGTTTCTATGCATGTATGTAGGCTTCTGTGAGTGAGTGTCTGCTTTGCAGTAGATCTCTGTCCCTCCTAAAATGTGGTTTAGATGTCCCTGATTCCTGCCACTGGGTAATTTCTTTCCAAGTTTCTGTTTTAGCAATTAACTCTTTTCCCCTGAGGCGGTGTAATATGATTGAAATAGCTAAAGAAAGACAGAAATATTTTCTTAATTTACCCAGTCTCTGTGTGTATTCTCGGAAGTTCCAACGGTTGATGTGGCTTTGTGATCCGTCATGGTGATTAACTTGTCATAGTCATGCCTGTTCTTTCTAAAATGTTGTAGTAGTAAGTTGTCCTGAGTAGTTGTGTGAAAAATTGGGCACATTAGGCAGTTACCACATTATTGCCACCACCTTCTTAGGGACTGTACATTTTTTATTAAAAGGGGCTACCGGAGGAGTTTGGGGATCTTTAGTCAAAATAGACTTTAACCTCCCTTCACCAGTAATATATTTTTCTATGACCCTCAAGAATTTTTACAACCATGACATACACACCTTAACCTCTACTTTCGCATCTTCACACTCCACTATTATGGTGGCCATTTCAGTAGATTTACTCACTAACATTGTTGTGGAAACACAATAAGCATGGAAACTAAATGCACACTTCCTGCATTACTGCATTACTTCAAATAATAAGCTACTCCTCTAGTAAATTAGAATTCACATGAAATTAAACAATAAAACATTGAGACCATTCAACAAAGCACACTGGGTAATAACCCATATTGACAGCTGGCCCGCCCAATCAGAAATTCAAAGTTAAAGCAACACTAGAGAACTTTTCCCGCTTTGGTCCCCCTATAGGTTGTCTAATTGGAACTACAGCTCGCGCTCATAGACTGTATATAGAATGGACCAACAGATCCCGTTGCTCTGGACAAAGACCAGTGAAGAATATCAGAAGCACTTTTCCGGTGAGCTCCTAGCGTTACTGCGCAGCCTCCAACTGAGAGAGACGACGTAAATGTGACGTGAGCAACGTGTCTGAAAGTTGTAAGTCTTCTGGTAGCTGTGCCAAGTGAAATCTCAATCATTCAGAATATTGCAGAGACGGAGAGCGTAGGTATATGTAAGGAGATAACATGGACACAGGCTAATTATTGCTAACTAAAATGCTAGTTAACATTAGTAATTCAACCTAAAAAGCTAATGTAAGTCGAAACTGCCTGCAAGCTTCTCCTGTACTATACGGTAATTCCTCTACTATGTGACAGTAAGTCCAGTTGTTATGACATAATCGTTAGCCTATTTTTACAAAAACGTCTACTACGGAGCCATAACGTGAGATACAAGGTAATGGAGCCTTTTATACATTGTCGTGTTTCTTTAGAAATATCAGTGGGGGTAAGGGGATCATTGTACTTAAGAAATTCACACAAGGAACTATGTTCATTTTAACAATAGCAATCCTGAAGCGTAGTGATGCCGGCAGCGCAGACCAATTTAATATTAACTACATTAAAACTACTTATACTATAGTTTCATAGTTGTCCTGGACAACTCGCTGTAGGGATGCTGTTATGGGTTGGTGTATTTTCTTATTTTGGTAGTCTGTTCCGGTTCTGTTTCCTGTTTTATTTTGATAGTCTGTGTCCGATCTTGTCTTGTCTAGTTTTACTTTCGGTTTTCCCGCTCTTGTGATTGCCTGATGTTTTCCACCTGTTTTCCAGCCCTTGTGTCACCTGCCTCTCGTTACCTCGTTACCCTCTGTATTTAGTCTTTGTCTTCCCCTTGTCCAATGTCAGATCATTGTAGTTCGTTTGTGCTCTCAGTCGTGTTCGTTCCCGTCTGTTTGTGTTCTCGTTAGTGTTAGTATGTACATGAGTGTTTGGGTCCGTCGTGTTTTTCGGTGTCAGCTATTCTTTGTGCTCCCTGAGTCATTTTTGTGTTTTGTTATTAAATCTTCGACTACAACTTCTCCTGCTTGCCTGCCTGCTCTATGCACTTTGGGTACTCAACTTCCTCACTACCTGACAGATGCGTGTATGGTGATGCCGAAATATGTAATTTTGCTTTGTGTTGGTATTGTGACACTAATGGTTGATGCCACATGCCTGTTGTTCAATAAAAGAAGGTTCGATTTATTCCAGTTAATTTTATAGCCGGAGATTAAGCCAAATTCGTTGAAATTTTTTGGGGAATTTTTGGAATAGAGTCCTCAAGATCAGCAATGTACAACAAAATATCGTCTGCAAATAATGATATTGAGCTGCTACTGGATTTAATCTGGATATTACAGATTTTATTTTGCCTTATGGCTTGGGCTAACGGTTCAAGAGAGATTGCAAATAGCATGGGGGAGAGCAGACATCCCTGTCGCGAGCCCCACTTAATGGGAAACGGCTGAGAGTGCAATCCATTGGTTGAGACGATGGCCGTGGGATTTGTATATAAAGTACGCACCATGTTAATGAATTTGGCCCCCACACCAAGCCTCTCCATTACTTCCCACAAGTAGTTCCACTCTAGGCGGTCGAAAGCCTTTTCCGCGTCCACTGATAAAACTGCTGCCGTTGTTGGAAGAGTTTTGGCTTTTTCTATTATATGAAATAGTCTGCATACATTGCCTGCAGCATGACGCTTGGGTATAAAACCTGATTGGTCAGGGTGGACTAGCTTCTCGATAAAGCGTTCTAAGCGGAGAGCCAGGACTTTGGAATAAAGCTTAATATCAGTCCCGATGAGGCTGATGGGCCTGTAATTTGAGCAATCCTTGGATCTTTACAATTCTTTGGCATAACAGAAATCAGCGCGGTGTTGGTATATTGGTGGAAAGTACCCTCTATGGCTTTTTTAACTGCTTTTAATGCTGATTTAAGTTCCTCTGAGGTTATCGGTTGACCCAGTTCTTCTGCCTCTTCTGGGTAATGAAGAGGCAGGTTTAGTTCTTCTGGCACTGTGTCAGATCTGGGTTGCAGGAGGACTCATACAACTTTGAGTAAAAGGACTGAAAAGTGGCGCTGATATCCTTAGGATTTGTTTAGATACCTCGGTCTGTGCGTATGCTATTGAAAGTAGCTCTGGATTTGCTTTTTTTAATTTCAGAGCAAGCAATTTGCTTGGTTTACAGCCGTTAAAATAGTAATTTTTCCTCACTCTGTGCATTATGAACTCAGCTCTCCTTCTTAGCAGATCATTCAGCTCTGTTCGACTTGTGACTAGAAGATTTAGAAAAACAAGTCTTAAAGGGGTGATAGAATGATTATATAGGGTATTTCACACTGTTACTTAAGGTCTCCTAATAGGGTATGTAACATTGGTTGGGCTGAAAATGGCCTGAGTGCTATTCTATGGGCCCTTAACTACCCTGTGAATATGGCCCTATTTGTAAGAAGAGCTTTTCTTCCAAATATGGTATGCTCATGAATATTTAGATAAGCTGCGCACTGATTGGTTGAGCGAACCACATACACATACATACTACCGGGGCTCGGGGCTCCGGTAGTCCAGCTGCTGGCAGCTGCCGGCATAACTATAGTATATTTACACTTTGAATTTCGTCACGGCATGTATATCACAGCTACCATAAGGTCTTACAAAGCTTAGCTAACACTTTTGTCCGATTTCAATTTAATGCATTTTTGTGAATTTCAGAGGTCTCGTTAGGAGGAGGCCAGCTCACTCGCGGACAAGAGGCGTTCATTTCCCTGATCGTTTGTTTAAATAACTCAACACACATAGCCATTATAAGATTAACTGGAACCTGTGGTAAGAGATTGCTGGGCGTAACAAGCTTGCTGACCGCGCTCTCACTTACACACACCGGCCATTTAGCAGGAAGAGGGGATGGAGAGCAGCGAGCTGCAGGCCCTGGAGCTCTGTCATGGCAGCAGCGTTTGGTAGTCCAGTAACTGCCAGCCGTGACGGAGCTCCATCTAGCTCACAGCGGGCTGGGGTCTGTGGAGGACAGGCTGGGTGGCGAGGCAGCAACCCAGGCAGCACCGGCCACTGAATTCCGACAAAATTTGCAATTAGCCATCAATTTTTGTAAAACGGCCCATATTTGACCTCTACATAGTTGATTTCTCGCATAAAAAAGTCCCAGAAGTGAATTTAGTGATAAAATAGCAGATAAACAATGTATACAATATCTGAGATCTGCGCGACCTATTCAGAAGACTACCTGATCTCAGATCAGTGGTGTAGCCTATGTAAATGTTGGGGCGTGACAAAGATAGACCAGAACCAAATAAGGTACAGCCACATAGTTGACGTCAACTATGAGCTTCGTTGAGATTTGCCCGTTTTCAGAGGCAGTTTCAAATTGTGAGATTTGCAGAGGAAAGAGGTGTCAATGGGATTTTGAGGTTCTATGTAAGTCCTATTTACCCACCAAACTGTCGTTATTCAACTATGACGAGGTAAAATCGGTTTTACATTCTATCACCCCTTTAAGACATTGCTCTAATGATTTACAGCGTTCTTCCAACTCCGTTATCCTTGCCTCTCTTTTCCTCTTCAAATTGACCGTGAAGGAGGATGGATGTAAAATCTCTAATAAATCCTTTAGTTGCTTGCCATGCATATGCAAGGTCAGAAACTGAGTCGGTATTAATTCTAAATTCTGTATCAAAAGCTGTGTTCTGGAGAAGAGAATTATTAAATTGCCATCTCCTAGATCTTTCTCCTAACATATCACAACAGAATGTGGTTATCAGCGCATTGTGCTCAGACAGAATTGCTGGTTCTAATGCTATCATGTGAAACATTGTCTTAAGCTCACTGGAGCACAACATATAAGGATTTTGCCAACAAATCTGTAGCAAAGGGTGAACTGTTAGCTCTGAGCAAGGTGTGACAAAAACATAAAAAGTAAAATAAATCCCCTAACCCTCTGAGACCGCATACCACCTCCCCTATCTGTAAGATGCGTTATCACATCAAACGCAGTTTGCGCAAAATTCAAGCTCAAAACTGAACCTCCTGTCTTAAGTCACAGGTTAATTGAAACAGGTCTAGTGAATTCTTATGTTAAACATGAACAATATTATAAAAACCTTAGAACTAGGTCTCAGCCAGCTGTTAAGTTCTGAAGTAGGCTATGTGAGAAACAATTTCTGGAATAAGCTGTGTGTAAAACACACCAATCTAGTTGCAGCAATAAGCAGACTATGAGCTGAAAAGACAGCATCCCTCATGATCTTTCAGTCCAGCTAAATGTTAACAAACAGACTGTAAACTGACCAGCCAGTATTTATCATGTATTTTCAATCTGGTTAAGTGTCCCTTTAAAGTCTGGCTCCGAAACTTACATACCGTGTCCTCAGGATTTATCATGTTTTTTTTTAAATGTCCACAAAAGCATAGACTGTAGACTGAGTAGCCAGCATTCATCATTTCTTACAGTCTGGTTAGATGTCCCTTCAAAGGTTAGTTCCAAAACCTACACACAGCGTCCTCCAGTCAAACTCAGTACAGTAGCCTAAATACCGTTAGTCCACCGGTGCTGAATCCTCCAGTCGCGGCCCCAGCACCGAACACAAAGTCCCACCGCCGCCCTCCGGTTCATCTATCGGTAACGGTCCTTGGCGCGGGGCGACCCGTGCATGTGGCGCGTCTTCCTCCCCTTCTAATTCCAGCCAGAAAACACCCGGCTCCGCAGCTGCAGCGAAGGCAAACTCTCTCCCTCCGTGGATCGCTCCCAGGGCGGGCGGGCAGCTAAACGAGTCAAAGTTGCGTTCAGCGTGTAGTTCGTGTTGAGTCCCTTCAGGCAGCCGAAGCCGCTGGACCGCGAATATGACGCAGTCAGACCACTCCGGCTCAAACACCACAAGTTCCTGCATCTCAGGTTCTGCCTCGATCTGATGCTTCGAGGCATTCATTTCCGGCAACGCTCCTTTCACTGCGTTGTAGCTCACTGATTCAAGCACACTTAGCTGCCTGTCCAAAACCCGAGCGATTAAGTCCTCCATGTTAGAGAACACGTTCACATCAGTTGCTCCATTAGCTAACGTTCCATTAGCTGCCGCCATGCTAACAAATTTCTCTGAACGAGTAAATAGTTTAGGGCGACAGCGAGAACCGCTTTTTCGTGCCTGCAGGCGTTTTACTGAGTCACCGTGATAACAGACAAACCGGTTTGGCATTGAAGAAAAAGTAATAGACCTGGTTATTTAATAAAATACGGAGGTGAGTGTGGGAGCCTCAGTCTCCTGCAACCATAGCGGTGGCTGGTCACGTGATCCCCCCTCATGTTACGATTTTTGTTGGGTCAGACCCATCTGCTAGCGATGGGGGGCTGAGACTGAGATCTACATGGAAAAGTACCAAACAAACAAGCCACTTTGAAATTTTGCTGTTTTCATGAATACAAAAGTTGGGTAACCCTCCCCTCTAGACTAAAACATGTTGGGTGACCCTCCCCTCAACAAAGAATAAAAAGACATTACCCTCCCCTATTTTTCTCCGGTGGTCCATTCCATAATTACCGAACGGTCCCTTACAGCTAAAGATTTTTGGAACCAAGTTGGTACAATATTTAAGCCTTAATATACTGATGATGTAGGCTAGGTAGACTCCTGCTAATTGGATCTACCTGTTTTGTGTGTTTGTGATAGTCATTCTTTTAATTCCATAAAAGAAGCTCTCAGAATAGGATAACACGAGAGATAAATCCAAGGAATTCGAGAGAGAAAGTTTATTGGGAGGAGGAAAGCAGAAAGTGAGCGGGAAATCACATTCCTGCAGCCTCCATGTGTGACACACCCCACTCACCCTGCACCCTGCCTGAGCAGCTGGCCAGCTCGCTTGCGAAAGAGGCGCTGCTGAAACCCCCTTTTGTTTTTCTGGCTTTCCCCTTCTTTTTAGTGGGGCATATTAAAACCGTCTTTGGCCTTTCTGTGGTCACACAATGTTCCACTTTCCTCCTCTTCACTTTAAGTCCTCCTCTCTTCTCGTCTCCTCTTCTCTACTCTCCTCTTACTGTCTTTATTCTGCCATCACATCAAGGAGACGCCAAATTAGAAGTCTGAAGTCAAAGCTCTAATCATACTACTGGTCCAGTTTCATTGGGTCAATTGAAAGAGCAGCAAAGTTGTTTTTTTCTCAAGGAAATTTGGAGGAAATAAGTTTATACTATACTAGGACTAGCCTTAATGTAAATGCACTGCTATAAAATCATATAAAGGTGTGCGTATTGGACAAGAAAAGCCTCATGAGTAGATAAGTGGCACTTGTCTCTATCGACGGCTGTAAATTGTTCTGTGAATGTAATGAAATATGGAAACTAGGGGGAAAAATGATATTTGAGAGCTTGATTTCCAATGATGACGATAATGATAAAATGGTTATTCTGTATGATGATGAAAAGGATCTGTCCTTATTTCACTCTTACATCTGTGGTTTTGTGAAACTAAACGGCTGTAAACACGGTAAAAGAGCCAATCCTGTAAATACAATTTATTCATTATCATTTAGGTTTATTCTATTATTATGTTGCGTTTGATGTATGTTATTCGTATAGCAGAACGGACACATGGTAAGTCAAAAAACAATTTCTTATTAAGGGCTAAACAGAAATATGCACAGAGGCTGGAGGTTCTCACTGCCACTGCTGTTTTCCCACCCAACTTCTGTATTCATGAAAACAGCAACATTTCAAAGTGGCTTGTTTGGTGCATACTTTTCCATGTAGATCTCAGTCTCGGCCCCCCATCGCTAGCAGATGGGTCTGACCCAACAAAAATCGCAACATGACAGCAACACAAGTTTGGAGTTGCTTTCTTTGAAAATGCAACCCTAGCTAACTGCGCCACCTGTTGCCAAATTATCGTCACTGACATGAAGATGGAATATAATGAAGCTGACTAGCTGAAAGGTTTCACGTTGCCTCGAGCTCGAGCACCCACGGAAAATGCTGAGCATCCACGTGCGCCAGACTGCCAATAGACTACATTCATTTAAAATTAAACATTGCAGTTGGTGGAGCGTGTGAGCACTGATCGCGGTTACCTGTCAGTTAAACTTCTCATCTCCAATCCTATCTGTATTTGTGAGAAGTCACACTGTCCTGAGTTTAAAGATAGCCTACTTTACGGCTTTATTATCGAGTTAATAGGCATGTGTGTTGTGTCGGCCACTATCCATTTCCTAAGGTTCTGAAATGCAAAAATTCTTTTACTACTTTTTTTTTTTTAAGGGCGTGCGCCTGTGAGCACCCACGGAGGAAAACATAAATCGGAAGTGAATTTGGTAATGAAATAGCAGACGAACAATGTATAAAGTTTCCAGTTGTAGTTCCAATTAGACAACCTGTAGGGGGACTGAAGCGGGAAAAGTTCTCTAGTGTTACTTTAACTTTGAATTTCTGACCATAATAGTGGTGTGTGGTGTATAAGATGAGAAAGCAGAGGTTAAGTTATATATGTCATAGTTGTATAAAAAAGTGGTTATCTGTACATCTTTGCCAAGCGCAAACCAGTACAGAAGGCATTAATAAGTTGTTGGGGAAATGATTTTCCTCAATCATTTTGGAGGGTCATAGAAAACTGTATTGCTGGTGAAGGGAGGGTCAAGTCTATTTTGACTAAAGATCCCAAAACTCCTCCGCTAGCCCCTTTAATAAAAAACTAACAGACCCTAAACTAAAGTTTTTAGCAATTTGGGAGGGACGCCCACTAAAACAAATGAACATTTCCTGAGGTGTATTCAAGAAAACACGTCTGAGCACTGAATTTTAGGAGTAATTTATGATTAAAAACAAAAACAATATATTTTTAGTCCTTCACTGATGGATGATTTACACCTTCCTACTCTGGTTTATGAATTAGGCCTTTTTGCTGGTTTTTTAATTAGGCACTAAACTTTCCCTTAAAAAGTTTTTGTAAAGTGCAAAACCCTACCACACCCATGAATAAATCAAATTCGGGCAAAAATACAAAAACACACAACATGACAATTAGCCAAAGCCATGCCAGGCCTCAGTGATTTAGATGGCGTGAAAACAGACTCATAATATTAAATGAAGCTTTGCATGTCAGACAAGAAAAATCCAACAGATTTATTAAAGTTGCAAATTTCTTTAAGTATATGAAATGTGACAGACGGATTCAGCATTCCAACTGTTTATGTGTTTCTCACAGTGTTTTAGCATATACTGTATGTGTGTTTGGCTGTGACAGGGGAGTTTCCATATTCCACAGACTGATGAATGGGTCACTGTTATGTCCACGTCTGTGTGTAAGTGTGTGTGCCTGTGGGCAACGGTAACATTTGCACACTTGTGACTCGTTTTCTCATCAATGCAAAATATTCCCCACCCTCAAAAAATGATCCTTTCTCGCATCAATGCACCATCCAAAACACACACAAACACACACACACAACATTCTCTCGGCTGGATGTCGCACTATAACAATATGTGAACTGTGTGATTCACCAGAGCTTGTTATTGCACCTGCTAGACATCCTTACTCCTGTCATGCCATGGATCATTTCTGACCCAGAACATCATCCACCACTGGTCAATTTCGTGACTCATACCCACCGACAAGTGGCAATCTGCTCAGCCTCCAGACACGCGACCATGACTAACTATCAACAGGTTCCAAGCTACTGTGGCCACCTAGATTAACAGGCTAAGACTGGCAGAAACCCTTAAACCCCAGTCAAACATAATGTTTTGGGACCTCAATGATTTCTGCCTCAAAGCAAGGATCCTTGTTCTAAATGAAGACCATGCATCTGTGCGAGGGTGGGCTTTGATCCTGCCACTAATGACAACCAAAACCAGTTTCAGTTGTTGCACTGCAGGGCTTTATTTGTTTCAGTAGTGTGGCCAGAGTTCATTAATCCACTGTAATTCAACACATGAAAGTGGTCAGTGAAACATATCATTAACATTTGAAGAAGTTTTGTTGGAAAAATGTTATTCTCTGAATAAGGGAAACGGGCAAAGATTTATTTTTGTTGCAGAGCCTATGCCTCTAAACTCCTTTGATTTAGATTCAAGAGATTTAAAAGGGTTTACTGTCATATGAACAGTTAAGACAATTTACACCATGCAATAAAAAGCTTGCCAACGAATACTTCATATTATAGAGAAATCATTCATCAAGTTTTCAGGGGCTTTAAACATGTAAGATGGGGTGAATGATTACTATAGGCCTATTCCTCTAAACGTTGCACAAATACTATCATGCATACAGACGACAGAGAGACAGAAGGACAGAATGTGATTAACTGAAGCAGAACCGGAGTGAAATATATTACAGTAAGATGATAATCACAAAGGGCTTCAGGAGCAGAGAGCAAGAGAAAATAATTAATCAAACTGAAGTGAATGTGCCCCACAGTTAACCAGCCATTTGGGGGCAGATATTGTTAGCTGTGGCTTAGTCACATCTGTGATTTGAGCACTCCCTATGTTGCCCCGTACGTTTCCCCGTACGCTACTCCGTACGCTACTCCGTACGCTACTCCGTACGCTACTCCGTACGCTGCTCTTTTGTGATTCAAATCATGGGGTATGTAAGTTTTAGGGCAACCCGTTGCTGTGAGCTTTTACAGTCTGGTCATTTGTCATTACCAGAACTGGACCCATGAAAGAGAGACAGCTAACCATACATTCTACAATGCAGGACAATCTGCACTGACTGTGTAAGAGCTGCCAATAACATACCGGGAAACAAGCTGTTACGTCTAGTGGGAATCAGTGTAAATGCTAGAAAGTTAGGCTATTTAATTAGCCTAGCTTTTTAGCTTCCACTTTCCAGGTGGAATACACACCTTAACAGCATGATGGGTTCTCCCAAATGTTAAATGTTGTAAAGGGACAGAAGCTTAAACGGTACATAACCAACGCTATGTGGGCTTGTTGAAAAATAGGGCGAAAAATGTTATATCAAAGTTTGTGGAATAAAGATGGCTATGACATGCTGCAGTCAGTAGGCTACCATGGAATTTGACAAGTAAGGCTTAGAAAAAAACATGTACAAAAAGCTGTTGTATCGTTCAAGTTTATATTTCCCTACTCAAATTTTGAGTTCAAACTTTTCTCAGATGCATAACTTCTATCACTGGTTCACTGGGTTCATCTTTCAGACCCTCCTGTTTTTTGTCCCCGAGCATCCCGGGTGCATCCTGAGTGACCTCTCCGGTCTGCTTTGACAACGTAATGTTTTCTTCCTAATGGTCCCTTTCTCCCAGAGAACCTCACTGTAGTGTTGCCAGCACCCTGTCTG
Organism: Zingel zingel; assembly: GCA_023566125.1. Classification (NCBI taxonomy): domain Eukaryota; kingdom Metazoa; phylum Chordata; class Actinopteri; order Perciformes; family Percidae; genus Zingel; species Zingel zingel. The sequence goes on from CM042321.1 coordinate 20,957,785, forward strand.
CTCCTCTCATCAGAACCAGTGAGACGAGGACACAGTCGCTCTCTGTCCTCCTGCTTTTACTTTGGCGCTGTATTTATTTTCTCTAACAGGACAGTGACAGATTGAGCCCATCAGACAAGAAGAGAAGTAGAGACCGAGACTGGCAGGAGAAATAAAAAAATAAGTGCTACAGGAAGAAAGTGGGGAGATGGTATTAAGATAGAAAAAGAAAGAATGAATGGAAGAAAGTTATTGTAGCTCCTGTGGCTCTAAATTGTCCACTTCCAGAAAAGCTAAATGGTCTAATGTCAATGCAAATGGTCTGAACAATGATGATGTCAATGGGTCCCAGTCAGAGTCTAAACAAATTAAGATGAGAAATAATTCTACTGGGAAATGGATGACTGAAATAACACAGTTGTAAGATTAAATATGTGAAATGTGTGTTAAAATAAAGGCCCGGGAAAATGTATTTTCTCAATCAGCTTCTTACTATGAATGAGGTCCAACATGAACAAATACTGTTCTGCCAAAGTTAGATCAGTTTTGACTAGGGCTGTAACGATACACCAAACCCACGATTTGGTTCGGGTAGATATTTTTATTAAATAACATTTGAATAACCTGTATAAACTGAACACCAAAGAACAATATGAACTATGCAAATTATTAACAATATACCTAAGTAAAATAAATAAATAGCCAAAGCTATAACACTTCTGTTTTCTTTGTAACAAAATACTGTTGAAAAACAAACAGAACTAAACTCCAAGGTGGAGATGATTCGAGCATGTTTGAATGTCACATTTCATTTTAATATGAGTATCCAGGTAGGGGAAGATGCACAGCAGTTGCAGCTGCAGCCACAGGATGTCAGGTCAGATTAGTTGATACAAGCGAGTACAGCCAAATCATTATTGATTTGATTCAAAAGTGATAGGTGCATAGTATATCTTCATTATATGAGTTAGCAGCTGCAGGAAATACGTTAACATACATGAACATTAGTTGAACAGAGACAATTAAATGCTGTGCAGAATAGTGCAGCATTTGTTAACACAAACATGCTGAATCCACACAGTAAACCAATTTAGTCTCAGTCTAGCTCACTGTCATATTGAGTTGTGAAATGACTTGTTCTGGATGCATGAGGCCCTTTGCAATCTCAAGTTATCTCTAACAAAGCTAACATAACTAACGTTAGCTAAGAGCTAGCTAGAGTGTTTATCAGTTAGCACAGCTGACAGCTCACTAAAAAAGAAGCTCAAAGATAGGTTAAAGCTAACGTTAACACTGCAGTGTATCTCAGTTAGCACAGCTGACAGCGAACTAAAAAAGAAGCTCAAAGCCAGGTTAACTGTCAGCTTTCTGGTGTAATTTCCTCACAGTATCGTGAGCTCGCGGTAGACTTACCCTTTGGGTGTTCCTTCTTGTTATTGATTAAACTGTTTGCATAGAATGATATTATATTCTCTCTCTCTCTGTTAAATTAAACTGCTGTGGATTTGGTTAAGAAACCATAACACTACTTGAACTCTAAACATGGAGCCATTGCGTGACCTTGTCTGAGCACGGTGTGTTCATGCCCTCTCAGACCAGATAAGGGAGATGTCATCGACTCTGACAAGATAAACAACTGACGACACAAACTCTTGTATCATGATTATCGCATTCTACGTTGGATTTTTTAAAGCTGCTGTAGAGAGCTTTTCGTTAGGTCACTCTCTGTACTATTCTGTAGTGCGGAGAAGGCCTCCTCGTTGGGTTCTCGAGTAAAATGAACTTTAATATCTCTTCAGTGGTCTCTGTCTATCATTTGATAATGTAAATTATTCTAACATTGGGTTTAGCCAGAGAAAACTTTCTCTGAGCAGCATTTCTGTGCCTCGCCAGCTGCTCCTTTAAGTTATTTTGTGGAAGACTAGCCATTATCGGTAAAAGGCTGAGCTAGCGAGTGTAAGCTAGCTACCTATCAGTCCGAGCTCAGTTCAAGAAGTGGCGGCCAATTTCTTCAGCATTGCTCACGACATGAGATGGATGAGACAAGTGAGCGGAGCTCGCGCTATGTTTGTCTCGCCGCTGGGTTCTAATTTGTTAAAGTTAATTTAGCTTGGTTATTAATTCAACCGCTACGTTTACTCTCTTCGGAAATGTGAGGAAGACCCTTCCATCCATGGGGAGACCACTTTGCGTTGGAAGGGGTGTGTCGCGATTCTGCCTTCTCACAGCGTGACACAGGTTCGTGGATCTGAGTGTCGCGATTTCGATTTCATATTGCATATCGTTACAGCCCTAGTTTTGACTAATTCACATAAGAGAATGCTGTATTTGTGTTTTTGTCTGTGCTCTTCTCATTGGTTTAAAGTAGACACAGTTGAACTATTTTTGTAACAAACTTCCATGTTCCTATCAGAGTTGAACACCATTTGATTCAAAATGTGTTGACAGTCGGTGGATTGTTTGCTTCTGTTGCTAGCTACTGTCAATCAAATCTGATCAATCTGGGCATCGGTGTTTTCTAAAGCCCAAGTTGACGTCCTTAAATGTCTTGTTTTGTCCACAACTCAAATATATTCAGTTTACTGTCATACAGGAGTGAATTGTTTATATATATATATATATATATATATATATATATATATATATATATATATATATATATATATATATATATATATATATATAAACTCAAACCAATTAATAGATTATCAAAATAGTTGGCAATTAATTGAATAGCTGACAAGTAATCGATTAATTGTTTAATCTTTGCAGCTCTAATCACACCCACATGAAGCAGATTAGCTATATTTTTGTGTCAAAATTTAAATAATACTTAAGGGTGTTTTTTAAACCTTACCTTTCATTTAGATTCAAGAGATTTAAAAGGGTTTACTGTCATATGCCAACGAATATTTAATTGTATAGAGAAATCATTCATCATCATCAAGTTTTCAGGGGCTTTAAAAATGTAAGATGGGGTGAATGATTACTATAGGCCTATATTTGCTGGTATAAATGACTGTATAGAGGTCAGGAAAGGAGTGTGAAAAGAAAACAGCCGTTATTAAATGAGGGGTGGCGATAATTTGACTCTAATATCATAATTTCAACAGATCTTCTGTACAAAGAGGAGTCCACTGTGAAACAGTCAAAAATATATAATGTAAATTTAAGCTAAAAAAAGATCAATCCATGTGGAACATTTTTAAAGACATAGCCAAAATCAGTCTTGGCTCAGCTTTTCAAACTGGACCGATTTTCTTCAGGTGGTGAGAACTTTCCGCACAATATGTGACAAAGATTTATATGCAAAAATTGCATAACCACATGTTGTGGTGAGAAGTACCTCAAGATGTTTCTCCATCAAACAGCACACGCCTATGTGTAACAAATGACCATCCATTTGAGGATATGAAATCTCTTCAAAACTAAAACTATTTTTATCCTCTGCGGACTTATAGTTTTCATAAAGTGATTAAGAAACACTCATTCAAGAGAGATTCTCCTGCCCAAGCCTTTATTTCCACTTAAAATAGTGCCTAGAAAAATAAGGCAAGCTGATGACCTGGAATATGCTATTTGTAATGATTATTTTAAGAGGAACAGCAAGTATTCCAAGGGTGCAAAATTGTCTAGGGTCCTAATAGGCAGCAGTATAATCCCAAACACAGAGTCGGCAGCATGAATGAACATTTATATGAGGGCTCCAATGTTCCATAAAATCAATCATCCATCCCAATCCGCTCCGTTTTTCCTGCCTTACCCCTCCCTTCCTGCTATTTGCCATATCATATGTTCCACCATATGCCCTGGGGAAAGAGAATATACGCAAACTTTCATCTGTAAGTGACTCGCTGTCATCACCGTTTGGGTGGAGGGAGAAGAATGACAAAGATGAAGAGAGAAAGAGTGAGAATTCAGCGAAATGTGCTCAGAGACGTCGCCTCTGTTTAGGTGCAATGGGAAACACGCAGAGGCTAAAATATGCACAGATAGACAGAAAGGTGTCTCACTGTGCATGTCAATTTATTTCTGGTGGCTTTAGGTGCCTGTGGGTGGGGGCTGCAGGCTCTGGAAAGAGCTGGCCCTCACAGTTTTGCGGTCACACATTTTGACAACATTGAAGGCAAAGATGAGCACAAGTTAGTCCAGGAGGAGGAATCTGAAATCGGAGCCAGCAGGATGATGGAAAGAAGACAGCAACTTAAAGAACAGATGAGATGAGCACATCATGATAATTACCGAGCTGTCTGTGATGACCTACCAAGCCCATTAAATCTCTGGAGAAAAGTTGATTTACAATCATGACCCTGAGCCAGGGAGAAGGAACTAAAGACGACACCCTCAGCTGAGCCACTGATGAAGGGAGCTCGTGGTGGCACCTTGGCCAGCAGAGACAGTCTGTAGTGCCATATATAATAGAAAGCCATTATTGTAGTGACACTAAGCCTTTATAAAAACACAAAAGAAAAAGTGTAAGGAAAGGATTTGTCTTAGAGTGTAACACGCAATCGTTAATTAAGGCTAACTAGCATACTACCTACAGTAATAATTCTAGCATAACTTCCAAGGCCAATAAGTCGGATCTTGATTTTTTTTCTTATCGTAACTTAAATTACTAGGTCTAACTAGCTCTGCAATGCAAGAACAATGCTGTTTCTTGATGTTCTATTAGCTTACATGTCTTCTGGTGAGGATTTTGTCTTTTTTAACGCTAGCTGTAGGATAAAGCTTTCTATCAATCTAGCACGATATTAAGAATATAGCCACCAACTGCATATTTAAGACCCAACAACAAGATTCACGTTTTAAGCGAGTCTGCTGGAAACATTAAAAAACTAAATCAGGAGCAGAAAAAGTTTTTTAGTAAACTCAGCTTAGGTGTAGCTAGCAAGCAAATTAGCTAAATCAGCTTGCTAGCTACAGCTGATAAACAATTCAAGACAGTTGTCATTTCAGGCAACACATTAACAGTCACTGCCTAGAAATGAGAAGCCTGCTATTGTCTACCTGCATGTCATGTGAAAAGATTAGCAAAATTAAAACATTTTCCAGTTTTCAGTTTTGGTCATGATTAAATGAGAAACACTTTAAGTTGTCAGAGTTGAAGAGAGTATAGAAGATGTCTATGCACACAACATTTTCCATGGCACTATTTCAGTATCAAACTACAGCTGTTAATTGCGCCTGCTTCATATAATCCTTACATTTTTACATTTAATTAAATTATAGGAGAGTTATGGGTCATATATAGTGGCAATTGAGACACGGAAGCAGAGGAGGAAAAAGACAGGGGAAAAACATGATGAGTTAGTGGATGCTCATATTCTTAAAACATACTCTCCTCCAATATGTTTTAACAGTCATTTAAATCATTTTTGGAAACATTTTTAGTAGGGCTGTCAATCGATTCAAAAAATTAATCTAATTAATTACATACTCTGTGATTAATTAATCAAAATGAATCACATACATAATTAACGGTGCCTGAACCCATACTTTTTAAGAAAGTAAAAAAAAAAGAAGGGTACTAAACAACAGTCGGCGACATTAAAGAACGGCTTGTTTATTGCTAAGGCCATATGGTCAAAATGAAATGGTTTAATAATAATGTAATAACTATAACAATAACTTATTTCACTAGTAAATTGCTGTTGAACGACAAAAACAACCACCAGATGGGAAAAGGACATTTAACAATAACTCCGAATGCACCACGAGACTGTAGTTTAGTTACATATCGGTTTTGAATCCTCTACAGTAAAACACAGTCACACTTTTCACCATTTAGCGTTAGCTGTCAGCATTGTAACCGTTTTTAATCCAGCTACTAGCTAGCGGTAGGCTAACGTTAGCTGCTGTTGAGTGTTAACTAGCGTCATGTGCAGCGGTGTTTGTGTTGCCTGTATCGTCTGTTTCAGAGCATCAGAGAGAAGCGCAGACATATCAGTGGCACCAGATTTCGGTAGCCAACCCTATTCAGGAAGAAGATTTTTTATAAGTAAATGTTCCAATTAATGATCCAGGCAGCACATTCTCGTCTCCCTCCTTCATTTTACAGTCCAATGGTGGCTAGAACGGCTCTGGGTCAAACGTCAATATGGAATGGATTAATCTCCGTTCATTTTTTTAACGCATTATTTTTTCTCAGATTAATTAATCGAAATTAACGCGCTATTTTGACAGCCCTACTTTTTTGATGTTAGACATAAATGTGAATAAATATCCAGTATAGAACAATTCATTTGGGAAAATGGGTGGAGGGGTACGCTTCAAGCCAAAGAGAGTTTACACATGTGGATTCCTGTTTTTTTGCAAAGCTTTTTGTGCTTGTTCACATGTATTAGTGTCTTCGTATGAGGCTGGATTTATATTCAGACACAACTTAATGCTGATTTATGCCATTTCTTCTCTCTGCAGTCAAGAGAATGTTTTCCCATCACAACCAGAAAATAAGGAAAACCATGAAGATGGAAATAAATTAAGCAGAGAAAAATATTCTATTTGGAACAACAGCAAAAGGGGACTACAAGTAAAAGAAGATCAGTGTTGTCTCATCTTTAAAAAAAAAAAGAGTGTGTATGCAACAGCTCTCTGTTATAAAAGCAGACACAGAGCAGAACAAAATTCACTGAGCCTCAAACATAACACACGGGTAATCCACAACCAAAAGAAAACACAATAAGTGGTTCCTTTCTGACAGGTGAGATTTAGACAAATCCACTTTCTTATAGAGAAATGTACTGGTGACTCCTAAATCCCCTCTTTTAGAAAGCTTTATGACCACTCAAAACGACTGAGTTCATCGTGTATAGACTTGCCCATATATCCAAGTTGATGGACATCAGTCATTCACATACACACATACGCTTATTGTTGTTGTTATCGATTTACACTCCCTGCAAGACATTTTTTCTATTAAAGCAGTCTTTATTTTTTTGCATTAGATATTTGTATTCTGGTCCCTACACTCTTTGAACCAGTCAGGTTGGTAACACAACCAGTATACTGTGCCTCTTAGTAACTGCATCAATTTCTTTTTACAATTCCCAATTGAAATCAATCAGCTACACACCATCAATCATTCGCCTCTCCACCCTTCCTCTTGTCTCAGTTTAACAATTTGCCCTTTGGTAGGATTTATAGGGTGAATGTGAGAGCAAAGGGTAGAGTAGGTCTTTTCTGCAAACTGTCACCGCTGTGGACCCATATTTCGAGCAGCCTTTCAAACCGCACTTCACAGTTTGAACCCACACATCATGATCTCAGACCACACATCATGGTACAAACTGTAATAGTTTGCTGCTTGCCCTGCCAGTGTAGATACACTGTACAAACTGAAGCTGTCAATACAAAGGTAAACATTGTTTGTGTATACAAAGCAGTAAGGTGAACAAATGTGTGCTGCATAGTGCATACATGAAATAAATTATTATGGCTGCTGTTGTAACATAAATTCAGACAGAGAATATCAAATCCATCCAACACACTCTCTCTCTCTCTCACACACACACACACACACACACACACACACACACACACACACACACACACACACACACACACACACACACACACACACACACTTGCAGGATTAGCCCTGCCTAAAGCAACACTAGTGGCTCCAACCTCAGCTTTCAAAAGTCGCTCCAGCCTTCTGTTGTCATTCCATAAGTCATCCACCACAAATTTAATTTTCTGTGTCAGTGATTTATGCAGTGAGGAAAAAACCATAAAAATAAAGATCTCTGTTTGAGTCCAATGACTTTTCTGAGAAATCACAGAGCAGCATAAATCAGTGAACATCCAGAGGTGTATGTGTATCTTGTAAATTTAAAGTCTTGTATTTTAGGAGAAAAAACTGTTAAAGTGCTCATATTATGCTTTTTGGCTTTTTCCCTTTCCTTTATTGTGTTATATATCTTTTTTTGTGCACGTTATAGGTTTGCAAAGTGAAAAAGCCCAAAGTCCAGCCCAAAGGGACTTACCATCTCCAACAGAAAACACTGTTCACAAACTGCTCCAAACAGCTCTATTGTAGTCCAGCCTTTACTTCCGTGACGAACGTGCGTCACTTTGTAACACACGTTATAATGCTCGCCTAGCTGCTAGCATGGCACGCCCTCATACTATGCTTCTGACCAAGGGGGTAAGCTTCGCTTCAGAGCTCAAACCTCCTATAGCGCCATTTTGATGCTACAAAGCGATCACCCGACGTTAGCATTCCATTGACTGCCATTCATTTTGACGTCACTTTGACAGCGAATAACTTTACATCTGAAGTGTTTAAATACTTTATTTGTCCATTTTTTATTTCTAAAGAAACACAACAATGTATAAAAGGTTCCATTACCTTGTACCTCACGTTATGGTTCCGTAGCAGACATTTTTGTAAAAATAGGCTAACGATTGTGTCATAATCACGCGTCTTACTGTCGCATAGTAGAGGAATTACCGTATAGTACAGGAGAAGCTAGCAGGCAGTTTCGACTTACATTAGCTGTTTAAGTTTAATTACGAATGTTAACTAGCATTTTAGTTAGCAATAATTAGCCTGTGTCCATGTTATCTCCTTACATATACCTACACTCTCCATCTCTGCAAGATTGGGAATGATTGAGATTTCTCTTAGCACAGCTACCAGAAGACTTACAACTTTCAGAAAGGTTGCTCACGTCACATTTACGTTGTCTCTCTCAGTTGGAGGCTGCGCAGTAACGCTCAGCGCGTTTGTAATTAACATTACAAAACAAAATCACCTTGATATTGGGCTTCAGTGCCCAGTGTGACCTGGACAGAGGAAAGTGAGTGTTCCTCCATAGGAATCACACACAGTGTCGGTGCTCTTACAGTGCTTTTGATTGATTTTTACAGGGAGGCATTACTACTTTTACTTAAATTCCTCTTCCACCGGTGCTATTTACAGATGAGACACACACAGAAAGGTGAGCTGAGGTAACCCTTGCAGTTACTGTAGAATGTGAGAAGTGGTTACACATACGTGCTTGTGTGTGTGTCTCTGCATGTGTGTCCGACACTGATGTTGAAATCAGTCAATCAGTCAGTCAGCCTCCAAAGACTCAGTGTGAGACAAACAGGCTGTGCTGCCAGGACACTAATGTAGAAGACCGGGAAGCTTTTTAACTGCAACCAAGACACTTTCACAATATGTTCAAGGGAGCGAGGGGAATTCTCCAAAAGACTAACTTGTCCACAGTGACATGAAAGTACCATTCAAGGTTTTCCATCATATTATTTTTCTGTTTATAACGGACTGTTAAAATCACCAAAATGACTAACTGGCTAAATCAAATAATCAAAAGCCAACCGTTAACATTGACATCAGGACGGCCGAAGGCCTACGCATCTTCCGCCGAAGGCTAAAAACACATCTCTAACAGTCACTAAATATCCCATGTGGTAGATAATTAGACTTAGAGACCAAAAACAAATATGGCAAAATGATCTTGCCTTCGTTAAATATTTTTTTATTAAAATGTAGACATTATATTATGTTTTGCTATAGTAACTGGCCCCAAAGATGATCAGTACATGCTCACACAAGACAACCTGACAGGGAACAAAGACAGAGTTTGTTCTTTTAATCGCCTTATCCAACAACTGACAAGGTGATTAGCACCAAATCTGTCTGTGTCTCTGGCAGCCTGCTTTGTCTGGTGTGCATAGAGTACAAAATGTTAAGTAAACACCAGGGGTTAGCAATATCCTAAAAGGGAGACCATGTCCATGTCATGCCTACAGAGGAAAAAAAACATTTCTAAATACTTACATTTTTACTTTCCCACATCAGGCTACCATTTTTACCCAATTATAACAGTTCAAAAGTATCATTAAAATGAAATGCTAATATTTCAGGTTACAATGTAGAAGCCATTGATAGCGCCACTTATATATACGGTATGATTTTGGCACTAACCTAAAATTTATATTATATAATATAATTAAATCAGGGTAGTTCTTTTGTTATTGTGCGATAAGGTGAGCCACTTCAATAAACACATGATAAATACACTTACATGTATTTGTAGACATGCTTGCAATGAGAAAAAAAAACATGGATCTAATTGTTTTAGTTTGGTCTGTATTGTACTAATATTTTTTGTATTGATAAATCAGTAGAGGAAACAATTTAGCTATTAGGATGTGTGTTCAACTTTAGTTAATGCCCCAGTTATTACTTGTTCTAATGCAGAGGTTATTTCCAAACTTTTAGGTGTAGTTCAGACACACACATAGGAGGAATTTAAGCTTTAGTCAATCATGGAGAACAGGAAGGATTTTTAATATTTAAGTGCAACCACAGGTCTGGATGAGGTATACTATAAACACAGCGTGACATCCAAAGCTGTAAGGTGGAGTCGTGAGAAATGGTTAGGACTCTAGAGGTGGTTTTCTCAACACCCATCTGACTCATATTATTTAATATTGCCAGCTACTTGCACACGACAATTTGCAGCTTACAGCTCCCTATCTAATCCAATGTTTCATCGAGAGTGAGATAAAGGCGTTTGCGCAATCGATCACTCCAAATAGTTTCTTAAATCCTGAGAGGTTACATTATGAGGGGTTTGAAATCTCAGTGAGATCAGAGATCAGAAAGATTTCTACATTTCTCTAAAAGGATAATGTAGTGGTGTCTGTGTGTGTTGATAGTATTAGACAGCATTGCCACACTGTTTGTTGTCAAGGAGGAAAAAAATGATCTGATATATTTGATTTGTTACTGGAATAGGGTCTTATGTTGGCAGTGTCTTCATTGTGCCTTCAAAATAAAATTTCCTTAAAAAATGATGGAATAGTTTGCAATATCCAGCTATTCCTAGCTTTGGAAGTAGACTAACTGGCTTTACTCAACAAAAGCACAGCACACAAGAAACATTCATCAAATAGCTGTTTTAAATCAGTTGTAGTAAGGCCGGTGAAAACAAAGCCAGTGATTTCAGTGCCAGGTCTAAAAGCCCAAAGGTGATAATGATGGTGGTTTAGTTTATCATTCTGTACTGCACATTCTGTCTCACTTCTAGACAGGGAGTGTGTTTATCTTCTCCTGTGAATGTCTGTCTCCATTATATTTATCTGTCTGCCTGGCTTCCGGTCTGTCTATCTACCATGAATGTGCATTATTTATCTGTCTCATTATAACCCCTCATCTTTATAGATCAAAAAAAAAAAACTCCTTCATGTAGAGTAGAAGATGCCTACTCCCTTCTAAAAACTGATTTAACGCTGAAAAGAAAATTACTTAGCACCAATTTATAGGTTTCAGGGAAGCTGATCAAACTTCCCCGGGGACTTTCTCCAGGAAGCTGTGGCTCAAACGATGCAAATGACAGCACATCATGCCTCACATCACTACGCCATGCTACAGTGATTTTAACAAGACACTCACACATTCACACGCACAAAAACAGAGGCGTATATTTAACTTTGACTGTTTTTGGCACTTAGAAGTATCAGTTCAATGCGTCCACACATTACAAAGGGTCAAAAGCCTCCAGGCAACATAGTAGAAGTGACAAAACTACAGCTTGTACCTCTGGAATTCATACTTTATAGTGTTTGGTAAAGAAATAATAAGTATGTGCAATGACTTTGCAACAAAAATAAATATAATTTTCTGTAGACACGACATGACAAGGCACGAGTGTAGTGTTGATGCTGCTGCTGTTTATAATTTAAAGTGTGTAAATGTTTTGTCCAGAGGGTAAAACTGTGTCCAGAAACGTGGTTTCGTGGTAGTACAATACTAAAGAGAAATGCAGACAGCAACATGAATATAAACATTTTGCTAAGCAAACAAAGCTTGTTGTGCGGCTGCGAAAATTTTTTCTTTTAAATGACTAGACAAGTTGTTGTAATAGTTTTGTTAAATGGGAAAATGATCTGTACAGCAGTTTTAGGGGTTACTATAATGAAGTCTAAATGCTTTATTTTTAAGCGCAAACAGCTTCTGCCTTTTTTCCTTCTCCCTTCATTTGAATAGCTGGTTAATATTTTACTACTATGACAACAAAACTGACATTTGATATTCTGATGTGGGTCTGTTCAACACAGTCCCATTAGAATTCATGGCATGAGCACAAACTGAAACTCAGATTATGAGCTGTGGACATTATGACATTGAATATGTCACTTCATTTTCACATTATGTAGATGACAAACAGGTGAAATGATGGCAACTGGTAAAAACAACTTTAGTTAAGGTTAGGATTAGGTTAAAGCAATAAAGCATAAATTGTTCATTTTAGGTTGGGGAAAGCCTTTGATCATGGTTAAATAAGACTAAACTTTGCCTGAAGATGACAACTTCTTTCAGTAATATACTTCCTGGAAGAGCTGGATATTGAACCAAAGTCAGCAGAGTTTAAGGCAGATGTAAATACCCATCCATCACCCCGACCACAACAAGATTACTTTCCATCATACTGTTTCAATGTCAAACAAATGGCTGATTTTGTTAAAGAAACATCTTTTCATGAAAAGGAGAAATGTGCCTGTCAGCTTTCAGACAGGTACCACATAAGCTACTTGCTTTTCAAGATATCATTACTCAAAATTTCAGAGGACCCGACTTGTCTGTTTTGATACGGTATATGTAATATGAAACCCTGGACCAACATACTGCTGGTCAAAAACGTGTTTTTAAGAGACATCTGAGAAGAAATTTAAGACATCGGTGGTCATACAGTATACGTTGTTACCTGTATATCTTAACTGAATCAACAGCTAAATTTATTTTTGATATCAGGTTTTATGGTCTTAAAATCGCATAATCATCAATGAGAAGACTTGAATGCAGCTTATTCTGGCATTTTCTTTGTTTCCCCACTTATTTAAACAAGTCCAGAATTAAGAACTCTATCTTTGAGAACTCTATCTGAAGGTCAACTATAGCTAGACTACCATGAGATGGGATATATACAGATTGTTTTGTTAGGTAAAGATGAAATTGGCAAATAAAGTCAATAAAACAAATTATGTCTTTTCACCTAATTGCTTTTTCTGCTCCTGGATGGCTCTGCTAGAAAAAAAAAGTGTGAAAAGTGAAAAACAGGTCATATTTAAACATGTAGATAATGGCGCACAATTTCAGACCAACACATCCTCATACCTTAACGACAGAAAAAGGTAGATTTTCAATGATTTTATAAACAACAAACATGACCGTTCTATTTACTGCCGCACAGTTCCCGTTTTAAAACATGTGACCATAACACGTGACCGCAATGGACATTTTAATCATGTGACCGTTCTATTTAACATGCAACAGGCGCAGTTTTAAACACATAATTAACATTGTGAAACAGAGGTTTAGGTTTAGGCAACAAAAGTATTAAGGGTTAGTAAATCATTAGGGTTTGGCTTTAAAAGAGTCATGTAAAACTACTAAATATAGGATGTAATGTGACGTAACAAGCGTCATTGTGTCACAGAATGAGGTCCGTAAAACAAAAAAAAAATGACTGTTGACTTATGGTTTTAATTGGGACACAAAGCCCGGTCTCCTGAGTAAAAGGCCTGTGTTTGTTTCACCCATCCGCCACCCCATCCTACCTCGTTATGCGGAATTTGGCGCTCCTATACTTTGTCACCTTGTTTGCTCTCGCGACAATTACTACAGCCACAAGAGGTGACTGCCTAAAAAGAAACAATTATGGGTCGTTATGACCTGCTTGCACAATCAACCTATATGTTTGTTTTCTGGCTGAGGACCGTCTGTTTTAGACACTTGTATTATATTCACACTGTGAACTGTATTGACTTCTTTCTAGTTTCTAGTTGGATCTTGTACACTGGTCCGTCTGCAGTGCTCTTAATTGCACAATGCACAACCTTCATACAGTAGGGACAAAGTCTCTAAGTCATCTCCAGATTGAAGATACTGTATGTTCATACATCTGTGACAAATGTTTTAGTTTTAGCAGAAGATCCTTGGTATTGTCTGCATTTGTATCCAAACGGCTTGATGTTGAATAGCAGATCTACCAACAGGGTGTCTGTCTTTCACACGCCTGAAAACATTTTGTATTGTAAGCATGTATTACATGGACAGCGTTCTTTCTAGTTGGCTTTCTTGAATTCCTGAAGAGCACTGTCTCCATTCAGTTGCATTGTGGGTGGTATGGAGCTGTCAGAGAATGAGTTGTTGTAGAGACTATTTTCAAATTCCAACCCTGATCGTGATTTTTTTTTCAGGAAATAGTGTGTGTTCGAAGATCGTCTCTGAAAAAATCTTCCCAGATTTAATTGTGGTTGGGTAAGATTGCACAAAAATGTAAAGTGATCCACCACAAGCACATGACCACCTTTGCTTTGCTCAATGTGCACGTAATCAGCTGAGACTACTTTAAAGGGTGGACTGATCCACTGGTGCTCTCTGAGGAACGTTTAGATGTTTCTGCTTGACGCAAGAAGTTCTTCAGGACATGTGCTTTTAGTTTGAAAGACATAACCAGCTGTTTTCTGTCTCTAGAATGTCAGAGAACTCCTATATCTTTTCTTCTGTCTGTGTAATAGACTGCCAGTCTCCAGGGTGTACTCTGTCTCTTGCCCAGTGTGTGTTGGGATAGGTTCCAACTGCCTAATATGTTACCAACTACTAGAGGAGACTCAGGGTTTGCGAGGAAGTAGGACACACCAGACCAAGATCCAGCAGGGCCCATACTGGCCCTCATAAGCAGTGTATGAACAGTACAAAAATGTACGACGATACAGTAAAATCAAGAATGACAGTATAATCACTACTTTTGGTCAGGCTGTCTTCTCCGTAAGAGCAGTTCAGCAATGGAACACAGTGCCGGCAACCATTAGAGAGTCTTTGTCATTCTTTTCATTCAAAAAGAATGCAAAAAAAATGGCTTGTAGAGAGCCAAACTTGTGGGCACTAATGCTTTTTTGTGTGCATTTAAACGTTACATAAGTATTTTACATGAATTGTATTTATTAACCACAATGTGTTGTATGTAATTTCATTTTGTGATTTTATACCTGTATTGTTGTATGTAATTTTATTTTGTGATTTTATACCTGTCATTATCTTTAAAGGCTGTTTTACATCTGGCTGGGGGACTACCGATGAAAATTAGCACTTTTTAGCTAACTCGGGCACATTTACATTGTTTTAATGTTGATTAATGTTTACTGTCCCCTTTCAAATAAAGGGTCTTTCCACGATTGGTTAGTACAGTAGAGTGCATCAGGCTGGGCCAAGTCCTAGATATGGGGATGCAGATAACTTGGAAGACTTTTACCCTAGTGTTTTCTTTTAATCAATACATTAAGGTTTATTGAGTGTATCTGCTTGAAATAGGATTTATTCAGGTACTTGGAAGTAAAAGTGTCTCAAATTTTGCTTTAACAAATGAAACAGTATCTATTTTGCAGGAATCAGGCAATATTTTGAAACAGATAATTCTGTCCTTGTAAATATTGCTGTTTTGCACGTACAATTTTCTAAATCTAACATTAGCTTCTAAGCCAACTGGGTTTTATTTCTGGATAATCTCGCATTGCCAGACCTTACTCCACAGCGCTGTGAGTAAGGTCTGGCTCCACCACAGATAAGGGAATAAAACGCTCTGGGTTGTTTGCATTTCTTTAAACAAATCACAATCGTCTTGGGCGGCGCTGAAATCCGTACGCAGTGACGATGGCTCTGCAAAATCTCAGGAAAGTAACATATTTTGGTGGAACATTTGCACCCCGCAAAACGCCAAATAAAATATTAAATAAAGTTAACTGTTCACACAAAACAGTAACATGAGCTATTTAAATAAGCTGGTTACATGGTTAAACGTAATCTGCTCTTACCAGTGTATCGCTGTGTGTACTTTATCTATAGCAATCCCTACTAATGCCAAAAAAATGCCATTTTTTGTAAATTATTACAAACATTACCCAAAAGAAACAAGCAGGCCTGCCTTGTTGCACGATCCAAATTTTCTTCCAAACCTGCCATTTTCAGCATGTGGCTTGTTGTTGTTGTTTCCTGTAGTGAAGGGATTTTGAGAACAGCAACACACAGTGAGCGGATGGTGAGGGGCAAAGCCATCCTGGAAATGTACTTCTGTTAATCCAGACTACTTCTGAATGAACTTCTAACTGCTAAAACACATATTACTGACACCTTTTTGCATCCTACAGGCCCTCTGCTCTTAGGAAGCGAATTACAATCAAGAATAACCCGGTGGAAAAGGCATTAATAGGACATCTACCTTTAGTTACCCTCGATTTAATTTTCAGCACTATCCCAGTATTTTGCTGTCAATGCACTTTAAAACACAATCAGTGTTTTAAAATGTTTTAGATCAATTAAACTTCTCATTTAAGTTTTTTAGAGTCAGCCCTACTGATTACAAAGACCACCAATGTCCATTACTGCTCAGGAAATCGCCAGGGCACACAGACAATTTAAGCTATAGTGCGTAGTTTCTGACTTCCTCAGAAAAGTGAAATCATAAAAACAAAAGTGACACATCACAGTGTGTGACTTTTGCAGTGTGTGTCTTTTCCTGAGAAAGGGCTTTGTCTGTGCCCTACTCCCCAGTAAATACCAGGAAACAGTAAGTCTGAAACTCAAGTAGCAGCATCTCGGCCTGTCTGACTGACATTTCTTCCTGGATGTCCACACACCATCTGAAACTCAACTTTGACAAGACTGAGCTCCTTTTCCTTCCGGGGAAGGGCTCACCTACCCAGGACCTGACTATAACAATTGACAACTCTGTGGTAGTCCCCACCCAGACTGCTAGAAACCTGGGTGTGACACTTGACGACCAACTCTCCTTCACTGCCAACATTGCTGCAACTACCCGATCATGTAGATACATGCTGCATAACATCAGAAGGATACGTCCCCTTCTAACGCAGAAGGCGGCTCAGGTTCTGGTTCAGGCTCTAGTCATCTCACGTCTAGACTACTGTAACTCCCTCCTGATTGGCCTGCCTGCATGTGCCATCCAGCCCCTGCAGCTCATTCAGAACGCAGCAGCTCGACTTGTCTTCAACCTCCCCAAGTTCTCTGACATTACACCGCTCCTCCGCTCTCTTCACTGGTTACCAATTGCTGCCCACATCCGCTTCAAGACACTAGTACTTGCATACATGGCCACGAACGAATCAGCCCCAGCATACATCAAGGACATGGTCAAACCCTATACCCCAACCCACCCACTCCACTCTGCATCAGCCAACCTGCTTGCAGCCCCCTCACAGCGAGGGACAACTAATCATTCAACGAAATCCCGACTGTTTGCTGTCCTGGCTCCAAAATGGTAGAATGATCTCCCTATTGACATCAGGACGGCCGAAAGCCTACGCATCTTCCACCGAAGGCTAAAAACAAAAAAAAAAAAATTATATATATATATATATATATATATATATATATATATATATATATATATATATAAAATGTAATGTAATTAAACACAGGCAACGCAGTCACATCCACTGCTGTAACTGGGCCAACTGTGACATTCACTCTCTACAGTAAATTAATGTGGTTCAGAGCAGAGGTTAGGTAAACATTGTATATGCTTAATTTATGTTGACTGATTTGTCACTGACACACATGTGGGCACTTTATGCAATGAATGGTACTTCCAGTGTTGTAAATGGGTTTTAAGCAGCGGAGAAAACACGGCTGTTTTGTGGTGTGGTTACCACTATGGAGACAACCCTCAATCCAGGAGTGTGAATCACATTCTTAATTAGAGAACGCAATCTAAACCACATGTAAACAATTAGCCTTCAGGGTAACAGGGTTGTTCCTGTGTGTGTGTGTGTGTGTGTGTGTGTGTGTGTGTGTGTGTGTGTGTGTGTGTGTGTGTGTGTGTGTGTGTGTGTGTGTGTGTGTGTGTGTGGCACACAGAGTAGGAATGCTGCAGTGCACAGTGTACAGGACAAAGTCCACACAAATTGAAAGGATGATTGATAACTTATGGTGTACACATACACACACACACACACAAACACACACACACACACACACACACACACACACACACACACACACACACACACACACACACACACACACAAATTTCAATATACTACTACAGTATACACTATTAGTCAAAAGTTTGGGGTCACTTAGACATTTCCATTCCACTCCATTCCAGACAGAATACCAGCTGAGATCAGCTGCATTGTTTTTTTTTAATCAGGGCTGCAGTTTTCAGATTACATTATGTGTTTACATAATTGCAAAAGGGTTGTCGACTGTTGTAGAAAGAAGTGGCTGATCCTTAATGCAATATCTACATTGCCCATTATCAGCAACCATTCATCCAATGTTCCAAAGGCACATTCTGTTTATTAATCTGATATCATTTTAAAAGGCTAACTGAGAAAACATTGGAGAAATATTTGGCAATTATGTAAACACACAATGTAATCTGAAAACTGCTGCCCTGATTAAAAAAACAATGCAACTGATCTCAGCTGGTATTCTGTCTATAATGGAGTGGAATGGAAATTTCTATGTGACCCCAAACTTTTGGCCGGTAGTGTACATGTAAGCTCCTAATATTTCTATTACACACACACCCTTCGTAACAGTCAGGATTCAGATTTGGCATTTTTACCTTCAAACACTGATGCTGATCTGATAAATAGCTACTGAACCAGTTTTTTTGTGTGAAAAGGATATGATAAACGCACTGTACACTACCAGAGCCCTGTACTACGAATCAAGATCAACATGCCCTGGATTTATATCAGTTACCCGGCTTCACCAAACCTAACAACCTAACAACCGCGGCTTCCCCATCAGTCAGGCACAAGATCCGACCAGAACTACACTTGTGCTTTCCATAAACTGTCGATGCTTTAGCCTATTATTTCAGTTGCAACCCTGGCAGTGGTAAGCGATCGTGAGAGCAAATAAAAAATATAAAAACATAATTCAAACCGATGTGCGCATTGGCAACACACGGCTCAACAAGCCGACAAATAGCCTATACGTAATTCCCTCCGCTGAAAATCTATATCTTTCATAAAAATACTAATCAGGGAATGTTAACGGGGTTGTCAGTCTCTAAATGTTTTAACTTTTATGAGCGCACCTCTCTCTCTGCCCACCGAGCTCCAATGGATCTTCTGAGAATGGTGACGCCGTTATCAATCGAGCACTGATTGGTCAATAGGCTGTGCTTTTACTGTTCATTTTACAGCAAATGCGTGCTGTTGGCATTGGTTGTTTCTTTTAAACTGTAATTGAACAAGCTGCAACAGCTAACCAGTTATTGTCAGCAACACAAAAGCCAGAAACATAAAAAGGCTCTCGTACCAAAATACACAGCTCTCAACATCAACAAATTCCTTTGCAGAATTGATATAGACTTGGAGCAAAACATGGTAGAAGCCAAAAGAAACTTTTGTCAGACTCAGCGGTATTGAGTGTGTGAGGCCTGAAAATTTCAAGCCTGTTTCTGTGTGTGTATGTGTGGGGTTTAAAATGTTTTTTCACAGATAACCCAAACGAAACAAACATTGTAATCAGCAGAAATATCTGATTAATGACTATATGACTTATCCAACTATGTAACAGGCTTCTATTATTTTCTTTGAAGAGCACAGCGTTTGCAACAGTTGAAATAAGTTGTAACTTGACTGTAAGCAGAAAAATCTGTCGAAAAATCCCAGTCAATACTGGGTGTATTTTTCTGTAAATACAAATAACAGTGTAAGAGGCCAACCGCAATAAAGTCAACAAACCACTTAACTCTTTACAAAGTGATGACTAGCCAATTCAGTCCCTCAAGGAACAACCAGCTCATGTCTGATTAAGATGAATCTCAGTGATTTTTCCCCTTTTTTTCAATTAATAGTCTCAATAACATCAGCCCCTCCCTGTACTTCAAAGAAGAACACGAACGCCCCCGATGACTTGCCTCACTGATAGAGTGCTGACTACATCCCAGGAAGCATAACTCTTGAATAAAGAAATTGCTCTTTGTGCCAAAACATGTGGCTCTGACCACACACTCTTCATTACTTGCCATTTTGTTGTTCTGTCTTTTGTCTTACTGTTTCTTCTTCTCTCATTATGTGTCATTATTTCTTATTATCTCTTTCTGTCTCTTTTCTCATTTTCTACCAACCACCCTCCCTCCTTTCTCTTTATCCCTCTGAGGCCTCCAAACCCTCCAATCCCTGTATGTTTTCATCACATAGTGACAAACCAGAGGATGCAATTATGCAATGCAAGAATCTGTGTGTGTGTGTGTGTGTGTGTGTGTGTGTGTGTGTGTGTGTGTGTGTGTGTGTGTGTGTGTGTGTGTGTGTGTGTGTGTGTGTGTGTGTGTGTGTGTTAACATGCCTTTTTGGTTTTGTGCATGGACACTTTTGTTATATCATGTGTTTGTGGGCATGTCTATGTGTGCATGTATGTAATATATATCTGCCTAAACCTCTCCCACTAAATTATTTGTGGTCAGACGGGTGAAAGGAAAAGAAGAACAGAATAAAGAATGTGCAGGCCCAGAGGTGCTACTCCCTAGTTGTTGATAAGAAAACATCCCAATCGCTTCTGACTCAGGCATGTTTAATATTACATACTGCACTCTCCTTTTGGCCTAAATATTCACATTATTTTTCAGTTTCCAGCAAGTCACAGTTAATTATTCATCATCCTGACAATATGTACTGGAATATCTTAAAATGTTGAGCTTTTACAACCTATTTGTGTCGATTGACATTATTTACTTATTTTCATGAACTTTAATGAATTGGCTTAGAGTATATTGTATTAGCCCCGACTCTACTGCTATTCTTTCATTGATCTCCCAACATTGTATCAATCTACATTATGTTATAAACTGCACTTATAATAACACACAGTTTTAAATCCCAAGGGGCAAGAGTACAGGAATGCAGTACTCTGTTAAGTGTTGTTTGACATTATGACAAGTAACTGATACGAGTCTATAAACAAGTGTGTGTGTGTGTGTGTGTGTGTGTGTGTGTGTGTGTGTGTGTGTGTGTGTGTGTGTGTGTGTGTGTGTGTGTGTAGAAGTGTGTCTGCATGTTCTATAAACAACAGCCCTGTTCTGACCCTCTCTGCATGCTTGCTCATTAGTGCTGCACTGATCCTCTGGTCTTACAGTTAAAACTGTCAGTTGGTGCAAACTGGCACACATAATATGCACAGTCAATACTTTGGCGCTAGTAACAACCTCCAAATCTAAAAATCTTCTTCAGTGGTCAGTGATGATAGGAAGATGACGGGACTGTGGGTGCTGTGTGTGTTTGCAGTCGTGTTCAACGACATCTCTGCCTCTACTGAAGTCTGCACCAATACCCTCCTACCTGGAGCTAAAGGTAAGGCATATCCCAGAATGTGCTAGGGGTTTGCCTGTGTGTGTGTGTGTGTGTGTGTGTGTGTGTGTGTGTGTGTGTGTGTGTGTGTGTGTGTGTGTGTGTGTGTGTGTGTGTGTGTGTGTGTTCGTGTGTGTGTGTGTGTGTGTGTGTGTGTGTGTCACTTGATGTTTAAACCTAACTGCACAGTATTTAAACATTTGAGTCGAAAATCCTATTAAAACGCACAAATCTGTGTAACGCAGTAATTCAACAAAAAATTGTGCTTATAATCTTAACTCGTTTGTTCATACTGTTAGAGATAAGACAATTCAAGTTTATGGCTTCATAGTAAATGTATAGGAGTGTTGACTACATCTCTTAACAAAGTAAATGGAAATACCCATATGTGTCAAATGGAAAATTCTGAGGAAACACCCCTAATGTGCTTTAGGGTTCAGAGAGCTGATGATAAAGGTAGCAAGCATGTAATGACCTGTAGTTTATTAGCTAGCAGTCTGCTACCCCATAGTCTTTTGGAGGGAATGCCTCCCCGTGTGTGCTTTCCATTTTACGACATCCAGTAGCTTGTTCCCCTGCTGATTCAGACAGACAGACCTAATATAATACACACTTAAGCTAAGCACCAGTTTTTTAGCTCCATTCATGCTATTAAAAAACATTGCTTTTATTTCTAGTTTTAAAGTAAGTTAGATAGATTTTACTTTAGCAGTCATATACATTCACCAGGAAGTGAGTGTACAAATTGTGAGCTTTCCACTGAATTGCTGTACTAGTAAGAAAGTCCCATTGTGACAGCATGTATTTAGACAGCTGCCACTAAACTAAACTGATTATTTGTACAAGATGCATCCCAGATACTGCTGAGCAGAGTCAGTCTCTGAGTGTGTGTATTCTCACGCCTGTGTATTTGAGTTGGTGTCGGACGTGTACTTTTCTGTTTCATAGCCTGAAGAAAATGTCCACACCACTGTCCTTATTTATTTTGACTTTCCAAGATAGTTTTATTTCATTTACTGGTACTTTGACTTTAAATAGATTTACCGTCATTATTATTGTTTTAAAGAATGTCAAAACACTAAGAAAAGTTATATGACAAACTTTGAATTTGCTTTTTCTCACAAAACTCTCTGCGATTCGTCACCTTAATTACATAAGCGCAGCATGTTAGGAACTTTTTATGGTTTTATTTTAGTAGTCCACAAAAGGAAACTATTTGTATGCAGGCAGAACCACTTGAAATTGCAATGATTTAGGTTACTTGATAATGTCTACGCAGTCTGCAGAATTGAATAATCAATTTCCCCAAGTACTCCTCCAGTCTCATAGAGGGGGTTTGTTACAATCCTTCATTTCAAAGCCCTGCACATAACAAGATATAAAGTGCTGTTGGCATCAACAACTATGGCTAAATTACAGCTCTAATAGACACTCAGAAACCTCTCAAGATTTCTTGCCAAGAGCTCTTTGAGCAGTGCAGAGATATTTCTCCTACAGCTCAGTTGTGCTTTCAACTCAGAAAACTATGTGGTGTCATTAATACTAAAAATGGTTAATTACTTTTGAAAATGATATTGTCTTGAATGAAGATAGATTCAAAAAAGAATATTAAGAGTCAAAAAACTTTTATAAACATACAAAGTTGATACAAAATTAACCTTACAGTAGGACACCCAATCTCACAACTGGCCCTGCACTGACTCTCATACACTCACAGCCGAGTGCTGTGCTGTAGTAGTTCTTGGCCAACTGTTAGTTTTGATAATTTATCGTCATCCTGTGATGGCTTTAATATTCCATCAATGCCAGCAGTGAGTGGGAATATGCAGATTTAATCCCTGCCATGCTGGGAAAAGCCATCCAGCTGTGTACACTGCCTCTGAAAGGCCCCTTCCTCTGAAAAGAACTGTGCATTAAAACATAATGGGGACATATGCTCTCATTATGTATTTTACTTTCACACTCCTCCTTTTCCACTCATCCTCTTTACTGTCTTTCCTTTTAATCCAGGAGACCAAGGTGAGATTGGAGAGGAAGGAGATCAGGGAAAACTGGGAAAAAATGGACCACCAGGACTTCCAGGTATCGAGCATTCATCTATGTATTATATATAGTGCATATGGTGGGGAAATGCGGTTAATGTTGTCATAAATGGCTACTGTGAAGTAGGAATGGGGACAAAAACAAAACAAGACACTACCCTAATAAAAGAGTACTCCACCGATTTAGCATTGCAGTCTTTTAACACTGTCTCACAATGGGCAGTTAAAAAAGTAAATGTAATCAATGCAGCAGAACCAAAAATAAAGTCTTTCCTTTTCCATTGTTCTTCCTTGTCAAAACCTGATGCCTACATTACCCATAATGCATCTCAACCACAGACAGGTCGGTCAGAGATTTAAGTGTGATATGCTAGTAGCAGCTAATGTAGCAGAGATGAGGAGTGGGCTACAGAGGTCTGGAGAATCCATTCTTTTCTAACACATCCCCAGATTTATTTTTATTTTCAAACTTTTATTCTTTAGCCCCAACTGATGCTTACTGAAGTGATATCACTCCCAATGGGTTACAAAAAGCTTTGCAAAACTTAATTTTCCACATATGTAGTAGTACTCCCCAAGACCTGTAAACCGACTTTGATCTGTAAAATTGGTGGAGTTCCCCTTTAAGGCCAGCATTATATAGTCCAAATAAATTAACATTTGGTTTGTTATCAGACTGTGGTTGCAGATGATACAAATATTAGCATAATGACAGTGACTCCATGTCTGTTTTAATGGCACCCTAGTCTGGATCAACGGAAGTACATTTCCAGGATAATTGCCTGACATCCGGCGGGTGAGCTTCCGCTTCAGCTCTCTGCGATGCTCAAAATCAATCCCTTCGCTTTGGGAAACAACGACAAACTTCGAGCTGGCAAGCTACACGCTGGAGTAACCGGACATTAGTCCACAGCGCTATGGAAATAGGTCTGGCAATGTTCTAAACTTTTCAAAGTTCGGAACACAGAACAATGGTTGTCGCACTATTATCCTGAAAAAGATAATTTGTCTTGAATTATGGTGAAATAATCTCACCTCACTGTGAGTTTATATTCTTTAAAAAGGACAAATCAATAACAGGTTAGATATTTTTAAAGGACGAATCCGGCGCAAAATTTCATTTCATTTCATTTCATTTCATTTCTTTTTATTTCGTACAAAACTAAAAATACATATACACATACAGCATGTATCCATATATACACATACACACACACATATATATATATATATATATATATATATATATATATATATATATATATATATATATATATATATATATATATATACATACACACACATACACATACATACACATACACATACATACACAAAATGAACCTAGGGGTTAATAACACTAGAGCTTAGATCAGGCCCAAAAAATCAAGCCCGACCCTACCCGAGCCTGTGCACGTAGCGTCTTTGCGGCCCGACACATTAACTGGAATTATGAGCCCAAGCCCAATTTAAACCCGACAATTTTTTAATACGTGGGCCATTATAACTGACGTTCTCAACTACAATTCTGAGTTGTTTGAACTACAGAAATCTGTTTAGAATTATCTTAATGAATAATGCAACAAGGACGAAGCATGTAAACTGCGCTGTTTGTTTATTCAGAATGGAATGGATCCGAATGAAGAAACATTAAAAGAAAACTCGACCCTAGCTCCCTCAGCTGAATAGTGTGGGTAACAGATCAAGGCAGCAACATAATCAAAGCCCTGGAACTATATAAGAGACTTTCTTGTCTCGATCACCTAATTAATAGTGTCGGACGTACTGACGCACTGGCCGACAACAGTGCTGCAGAGGGGGGAGACACGATGTAGCAGTTTACCTCACACTCAAGTCAGTGCAGGACATGTAGCCTACCCAGAGCGCTGGGAGAAGCTGGAGAGGCATAGCTTTCTCCCCACCGAATAAAGCTAATAAAGTAATGATTAATGCTATTGCTATTTTGAGCCTTGTTAGTGGTATAGAAATACTAGCGTTATAAAACGACTAGCGTTATAAGGTAATTAGCAGTTTGCGATAAAACTGGTCACATTCGATTAGCATGAAAACATATCCCAGAGAACGGTCAAACTCGGACACGTGTTATTAACCCCTAGGTTTATTTTGCGCCGGATTTGTCCTTTAAGTGTATCAAATAGGCCTTTTACACAGCAGACATTTTGACATTTCATAGTAGGCAAAACACAGGTGTTACACATGAGATTAATAACTATTCAAGTGTCCCATAAAGCCATGATGACAGTGTGATGTAGTAGCTAAATGGAATCCGGTCATCATTAATTTTATTATTTACACATGTGCTTTTCCTAGTGTGACATGTGAAATTTGTCCTCTGTGGAAAAGGCCTTACTGAAGGCAAAAGAACAAAAATAGCCCTGGTCTAACCACTTGAGAGCCCTTGAGAGCTGTATTACTGAAACACTCCTACACTTCTGTCTTCATTAGCATGCAACATGTGTAACGAGGGCTAAAGACAAAAGACAGACAGTTTGCACAAAAGCATAAAGTCTGACTTCACCGACTTCAAAAATGTAATTTACATTGCTGCCGTAACCTGGACAAACAATCACAACTTAGTGTCTGTACTGTGGGCTTCCAGACAGCCTGCGTGACTTTGCCCTGGCAGCACCTTCTGCTTTTTCCTTCTCTAGACAGCTTGCTTTCCTTTGCTGTGCAGTAGATACAGAGGCCTGCTTTGCGCTGTGACTGACAGACAGACAGACAGACAAACACATAGACCTGTACTGCTGTGTGTCTGTGGAGGAAGCAGACGTGTTAATTGCTGCCGAGGAAAGCAGTGGCGTCCCGCTTTGCCATATGTGTTCCAACTGGGCTGGTCGACTAGCTGGCCAACCAACCAACCATATGATATACACAGATGTCTGCACTCTGCGCACACACACACACACACACACACACACACACACACACACACACACACACACACACACACAGGTATATATACAACACACTATATACACACAACACATGCAAGCATAACGACACAAGGATGTACATATACAAACACATAGTTGTATATACACACGCACACACACACTGTATAAAAGCACTGGTTCCTGGCTGCCCTCTTGCTCTCCGCAGATGTTTGTTTTATTTACAAGCCTCACACGGAGGTCCTCACACACACACACACACACACACACACACACACACATACATGCACACACTCTACAACAACAGACACACACTTGTTTCATCAGACTGTGAGAGACACATGCCAGGGCTGCTTGAGTCTTTTCCAAGAATAAAGTGAAAGAAAGTATATATATATATATATATATATATATATATATATATATATATATATATATATATATATATATATATATATATATATATATATTGTATGTGAACCCTTTTCAACTTTTCAACTCTGTGGATATTTTGCAACAGTAATAGCAAACCCAATCATTATGGGTTTTCTGTGTGTATGCTGTAGGAATGAACGCAGGTTCCTATGACTTTGTAACTGCAGTATGTCAACAGCTCAACAGATGACACATCTATTCCCTGTCCTAAATTAGGCCGTTTTACAGGAAGCAGTTGCTTAATTTTGGAATGTTAAAAGGGAATACATGACTATGAAGCTTAGCTTATTATTGTCAACCAATCGTGGCGCTTGATTTCTACATTTGATAATTCTGCTTAAATTACTGTTAAAATGTTGGTAACGTTTAGACAAGAATTTGAGTTGAACAGACAGTAGTATTATGTGATGTGAGGTTCTTAATTCTTGGGAAAAACCTGTTAAGAAAGCTACCGATGAATTGTAGGTAAGGCCTTTATTTCATCTGACCTAGCTCTCTTTCCTCTGTCCATTAAGCTCTGAAAAGCAAAAAAAAACATATTCAGATTTGCTCATTGTGTTTGGCAAACAATGTATAATGAATGATTGTTCTAAGATCTGCTTAGCATTTTTATCTCTTGTATTTTTGTTATATTATGCCTTGAAAACACCTAGTCCATTGAGCGTTTTTTAACTAGCTTAAGGTTGTCTTAGGCTCTTTATTTGACTGAAAAATGTGCCATTCACCTCCTTTACCCTCCAGCAGCTGGAGAATCCAGACGTTAAACCAGTTGGAGGGGTTGGCCATTATAAAGAGCGACTGCAGTGATAGGGAGGACTGTTATCTGGACGTTTAGAAAGACAGTTTAACTGGCAAGCATAAGCACTGTGAAAACAACATTAATCCACTTATATACACAGAAGCAATAAGAACAGACTAATGGATTACATTTTTTTATATAGCAAAAAACAAACTATAATCACGGTTCACAATCAGTTCTCAAGTCAGCACTGTCAAAGTATTCTCTCAGGCATGCACACTGAAAAGTATGCAAATATTGCACACAGACTATAGTGAAATAATTAAATTTTGTGAGGTCTACCCGACCTCACAGAATTCGTAAGTCCTCACACCTTCCGCCAACACTTCTCACATGAGAAAGTGGGAAATAGCAGTGTTTGTGTGGGTGTGTGTGTGTGTGTGTGTGTGTGTGTGTGTGTGTGTGTGTGTCTGTGTGTGCTTGTTTTACTATATTCGTGGGGTCCAAAAACCGGGGAATACAGTATACTTGTGGGGTCTGCACAGCCTTGTGGGGCCCAAAATGCTGGACCCCACAAGGTTAAAGGGCTGTTTGAGGGTTAAGACTTGGTTTTAGGATTAGGGTTAGAATTAGGTTATGGTTAGGGTGAGGGTAAGGGTTAAGGTTAGGCATTTAGTTGTGATGGCTAAGGTTAGGGTAAGGGGCTAAGGAATGCATTATGTTAATGACGGGTCCCCACAAAGATAATGAAACAAACATGTGTGTGTGTGTGTGTGTGTGTGTGTGTGTGTGTGTGTGTGTGTGTGTGTGTGTGTGTGTGTGAGAAAAATCCCTCTTATAGTAGAAGGCTTCTTTAATGTGTCACTTAGTATTTCAAACGCCATCAATTTCCAGTTGAATAGTTTCCTGAGGAAATACTCATTCAAGTGTTGGCAGAAAGCCTCCGTCTGCTCTGTAGTTTCTCACACACACACACACACACACACACACACACACACACACACACACAATTTCTCTCTCTCTCTCACACTTGATATTCTCTGTCCTCCTACAGTTTCACTGTAACATTCACTTTCTCAGTATCTCTCCTAACACCAAACTAAAAATCCTTAAAAGGATTGTGGAGTGACCGATGACAGTAATCAGATTACAGAAAAGGGCTGTAATCTGTTAGTCATTGTGATGACAGTAATCAGATCAAAGATAATAATCACAATAGATGCTTAAATAACAAATTAAAATAATGTAATCAACTCAACTCAAATCATGCTCTGTGTGGCAGATCATTGTCGACTACACACTTTGCATTTACTGTACTCTGTTTACCACATTTTTAAAGTGGACTTCCACTTTTGCTAAACCAGCTAAAACTGCAACAATGTGCACTTTCTCACAGACTATCCTCACTCCACAAGCAGCCTCTAAACACCAAATACTTTAGTCAGTGCCCGAAATAAATCAGCATTTTTCCCTCTAACTTATTTACTGGCAAAATAATAATAGCAAAAACAGCATCAATTTAGGAACCAAACTATGCAGCGGTTGTTGGTAAAAACCCTCCGGGCTCGCAATCTCTGGAGCATGCAATTATATTGATTAGGCTTGAAAACAACAAAATAATCCAAAAACAAAAGAGAAATGATGAAAGGATACCATTTATTGTATGAATAAAAAAACTGTGAATGATAGAATAAAGGATCTTTATAAGATATGAAGTGATTTTGCAGTGATATCTACCATATTTTCTTTAGAAAAAGGTTTGGGTTTTTTTTGGAAAATGTTGCGTATTGTGTATACTTCCCTTTTCTGTACAGTATATCAATTGGAAAGTCATAATCTCAAACTGAGATGATGATCTTTACTGGTCTCAAATACCTCAAATCTTCTCCATATATTCTTCATGCTCGCTCTCCCCTCCCCTCATCCTCTGTGTTTCTTTCTCTCCTTCCCTAGGAGTGTCAGGAGAGATGGGGCTTGAAGGAGATGTGGGCCACACAGGAAAGATGGGGCCTATTGGAGACAAAGGTATAACAAAAAAAGTTATTTCTAAGCACTTTTAATGTAAACACTGTCTCTGTCTCTCTGTCATGATCATTTTATCTTTCTCTAAGGTTAACCCATTACTATGGATTCATTAGCATTGAGTCAAATAGATTGCACACAATGAATCAAACAGGAGTGGAAAACCTCCTATCATCAGTGTCCTGTGAAAAAAACATATTTACAAAATGAGAGAAAGATTGATTTTCTCTTTAACCGTCAAAGTGTATACATTTGTCCTTGTTCCAGTGCCATGACACTTCTTTAACCTGCCTGTAGTTGTCAACAACAGGCTACAAAAATGGCAAAAATTTAACTGTGAGGTTTACGCAGGATTTTAATGACTTTATAATTGCCTAAAAGAAGAAATATAGTTTCCCGAACTCCTCCTTAGCTTGGACTGCAGCTCCATAATCAGACTCAAAACATTAAAATAAGTAGAACGGATATTTCTACACAAAGCAGAAAATTTAATTAGTCCCAAGACTAATACACACAAGTAAGAATTTCCCCCATTTTTTGTTTTTGTTTTAAATGATCGCATTCAAAGATAGAAGACAGCATAATCCTACCGCATGATGTCATCCAGTTGCTTTGCCCAGGGTGGCTCAAACAATTTCTATCTTTATATTTGTTTTTATGAGCATTCATGTTCCCCTGCCTTCCTAGGCATTCACTTTTCTCAGTATTCATTATGTTTAATACACTTACAGGAAAGTAGCTGTGCATTAGCATCTCAGGCAAAAGAGTGAGGTCACAGGTTTGGAGTTCCCTTGATCTTGAGCGCCTGTAGTTCATAAAACACCTAGAGAAAAACACATTTTAGGGCAATGTCGGCAGAATCACAAACTAAGATTTAACTAATCTTTTTCTGAATTTCATGTTACCAGCCCACTCACAGAAAATAGTTTTAATTTCCATGTTAGCAAAATTGGTGTAAGATATATATATATATATATATATATATATATATATATATATATATATATATATATATATATATATATATATATATATATATATATATATATATATATATATATATATATAAGGTTATTATAATACACTAGGAAGTATCCTTTGTATCTGCTATTATTATATGCATATGTTGGCTTATTATTAGAGTGTTTACATGGCTTACATTTTTGCTTGGTCTTGGATAGAGCAACTACATACAGCTATAAAACTATATGTAATTAGTGAATTATTGTGGGAAACCAACCATCTAACTGCAGCAGGACTGTCCATAGAAATGACACTGCACTGCATATCTGGTAGCATTTTAACTTAATAACTTGCAACAAGATAATAAGTCTGAAGTTATAAATGTTGACTTTTCACATTTTTGTCAGGGTGCTCAAACTGTAACTGTTTATTCCATCACAAAGCCACTCAGCCAAATCAGATTGTACAAGTACAATATGTCCTCATGCAAAACCAGACTATTGTGATGTTTATACTGCAGCCCACTTCCCCAATATGTCAAACACTCAGTTCACTTCCACAATATATTCTGAATTACATGTACACACTAACACTACAATACAAAAAATATATATTTTTTAAACATGTGTGTGTTGTCATGTGTAGGTCTATTTGGAACAATTTAATCTGGGTTACAACTGGTCAAAGTTTGACCTGAGTATACCGATACCTGTGTGCAGCCATATTTAAATTGTTTGACTGTATGACACAGCCATCTGGTGGTAATCTTTTGAAACTACATCACAATGTCACATAATAACATTAGAAGCTGTCAGTATGAATTAGTAAATAGTCATAGTACTGTGTTGTTGATTTATTTTTTAAGCGATTAAAAACATGAAAATGTTAATTGCCAGGATCACAGATGTCAGAATTGTCTCACATGTGATTTCTATTGCTCTATAGGTAACAAAGGTGATACAGGTGTGGAGGGGCCTTCTGGTTTAAAGGGGAAACCTGGTGAGTAAGTCTACAGCATGTAGACATTGCTTTTTCAAGTCCTCTATGTGACAATACCCACCATTGTGCTCCTCTCAGATCAACATGATGAGGTTATAAACAGCCTAACCAGATAATGTGTCAGTATTTCTCTGACATTTCAAGCATTCTTGTAAGTGGGTTTAAACTGATAAATATAGAGTTGAGCAAACTATACTTGTGTCACTTACTGCAATAAAAAAAAAAAAGAAGCTTCCTCCACTTGGGCATCCTCGCTACTACAGAAATATAGTAGAGCAGCATTAAATACAACTCAGCTGTCAGAGAATATCAGGACAGTGATGTTTTTCAGTGTATGGGCTGTGTACTCCAGCACACTGGAGTTGAAGTCAAATGATGACAATAAGGGTAATGTGCTGACTATCAGCTTTAAAATGTGTGTTGTAGCACGATTTATAGATACAGCTCACCAATTGTTTGACCATGCAGCATGACAATGATCTTAAACATTATATTATATAAGGTCTAACACTGGAATAGTCTGACCTCAGTCCACCTGATTATGTGTTTCACTTGCTGAAAGCAAACATGAAAAGAAAATGGCTGCAGTACAGACCTGGAAGGGCATCACCAAGGATGATAGTAAATGTTGGCTGATGTTAGTTGGTCACGGACTGAAGAAAAATGTCACTGTTCTACTATGTTCTGATTACCCTGTGTACATATTATGAAAACTTAGATAGCATTGCAAATAATCCTTCAATGGTATTAACTTATTTCAATTAATCCACGGCTAGGGTGGAGGAGGCTTTGGCCATGAGGCAGGACTTTACTCTGCATGCCCATGGCCATCAATTCGCACAACAAAGAAACAACAGTGGTTCTGTACTGAAGGACCTTACACTAATACTGTATACCGTGGTACATTTTTATCATAGTAGTAATGCAAGGTGATTCTGTGCTGTGCTAAATCCTGTACACACTCAAATCATGTGCGGACCTTTGTTAAATCCATCAGGCACAACATGTGACTGTGGCAGGTACAGGAAGGTGGTTGGACAGCTGGATGTCAATGTAGGCAAGCTGAGGAAGGCTGTCAAGTTTGTGAAGAATGGTAAGTGCTAAGTGGTGTGTTATATCCATGGTACGCCAGCTGAATATTCTAAAAAGTGGGAAAAACATAACATGTAGCTCTAAATATAAAATTGTAAAACCTATATTGAGTTAACATTGAATTTATGAAATGCATCTAAGAAGAAACAATGTTTTATTACTTAATATTTTGTCTTTTTTTTGTTGCGTTCCTTATTCCCTATTCTTTATATTACCTTCCCTTACATTATTGCTATGCATTTTTAAACATGAGTTCATCTGTTTCAGTGTCTTGGTTGGTCTTAGGTTGAAACTAACGTAGGCTGGAAAACTGTATGAATACCAATTCCTTATTTGCATTATGTTCATTTGAAAAAAGTGCTTACAGTATTTAGTTTTCCCATGCCTGCGCTTACTCATGGCATGTAATTTGATCAACTTTGACAATGAGACACAGCTTTTCTCTTTCCATTTTTCTGTCTCTTTTTCTGTGATTTCTGTGCTGACAAGCATGGTGGAGCTGCCATATAGATACAGTAAATATCTGTCAGTATTTATAGTCATTATGCCATGTTAATGCCCTGAGAAATATGTGTCTGAACTTGATGCAAAAGCTTACAGAGCATAGGTACTGTACAACCAGGACCGGCCCTAGACCTTTGGTTGCCCTAAGCAAGATTTAGTTTGGGGTCCCATCATTGTAATGTGTTGCCTCTTGCAATGGCACTGAACCAACTTGTGTATTGTAATATTAGTTTAAGCACACGTACTGTACAAATAAGCCTGTGAAGACTAAAGTGAGACATATTTGCAGCTACACTATCTATAGACTACAGTAAATTGCCATCTAACCCAATGAATGGTCCTTCTCAGCCTTTTGCTTGATCTGGTTAGAGTTTGATACATATTTTACAGTCATGTTCTCATTGGAAAGGCCTGAATCTCACCTGTATTAATGTGTTACATGTCCGAATGTAGAAAGGATATGACACAACCAAAACATGATGCACAAGGCAACCATGTGGTAACGAACACATACATGTATTACAAATAACTAATACTATTGTGCAAAGTCTGTGTTTGTACTGTCTGATGATTTAGCATGTCCTGCCAAAGTATGCACCTGTAAATTATAGCTAATAATACTATTATTCATTTAATTAGCTGCGTCAGGCCTATTTAAACTGCTTTCCCCAGATTTCCTTATACATTTTTAAATATAAAATATGAATTATACTATGGCTAGGCTGAGTACTAAGGTTATTATTTAC
Organism: Zingel zingel; assembly: GCA_023566125.1. NCBI lineage: Eukaryota > Metazoa > Chordata > Actinopteri > Perciformes > Percidae > Zingel > Zingel zingel. The sequence goes on from CM042321.1 coordinate 20,991,563, forward strand.
TGTGAGTGAGATGTGCATCTATAGCCTATTGACCAGTATGTCCAGCTATTAGCTATACTGAATTTAAAATGTTGATTAGCTGGCAGCTAATCAACATTTTAAATTCAATCAGTCAATCAACCCATGGCTTTCCATCTTGCATTAGTCCACAGTTACAACTAACCCTTGAATGAGAGTCGACTAGATAGTCTTGTTTTCAAATGAGAACAGTGCCATCCCACTCAAAGGCAACTGTATATTATCTGGACTGGTCCCTACTACACACAGTGGCTGCTGGAGGCACAAGTTCATTTCGTGCACGCGCGTCGCGATTATGCTTTCCGAGCTGCAGTTTATTAACACCGTTGCAGATTAGGGTTTATCAAACGTAAATCATTGTAGCCTCTTTCACTCTCGCTTTAGTTAGGCAGTCACAGAACAGCCCTGAAAGTGGCTGCAAGCAAGCATGACCGACAGACAGATGCACTGCGAGCTAGCATATTAACCTTAACCTTAACGTTAACGTTACTGTTATTTGCTGAAATCAAACTTGGAGAAGAGGGAACACAAGTGTACCAGATTGCTGTGGGGGGGCGGGGGGGTTCTCTTTGCGCGACTAGAAGAATAGTTCCGCTTCATCTTCCTCATCAAAGTTGTAAACATGACACACGAGGGGGAGGCGGGGCCCTTGCGTAATTTGCGGGGGCTTCCGCAACTTGCGTAGTGAGCGTATGCATGGGTGAGTTAAGAGAACGGGGCGAGAACCCTACTATGGCCACGCCAAGACCCGCCCTTCAATAGCATTCATTGGCCACGCGTCCATGCTTACGCAAGGTAACGTAACCCTGTTCGTACAGGTCCTATCACCTGACCAATAGGCTATCCTAACCTTAATGGCACATAGCACTGGCCCACTGGCTTCTGACTTGTTTTGTTTCTTTCTTTTCTTTTCTTTTCTTTAATATCTTTCTTTTTTTTTCTTTTTTAGGCTACTTAATACATATTTTGTATAGTTTGTTTTACTAAAACTTTAGCAGATTATTATGGAAAACAAGTAAGTATCCTAATCCCGAAAGAACTTTAACCCTGTCCTGTGCAGTCATCTTGGGGCTGAAGGAAACAGAAGAGAGATACTACCTGCTGGTGAAGGAGCCCAAGAGGTTCAGAGAGGCTTTAATAAACTGTAAGCTGAGAGGAGGCACCCTGGCCATGCCAAAAACCAGCAACACCAACCGTCTCATGGCAGACTATGTCAGTCAGGCAGGACTGACAACAGTTTATGTAGGACTGCAGGCTCAAAGCAAGGACACAGTAAGTGGTCCCCATCAGATGTTCAACAGATGTTCATCAGATGCTCATAATGCACACACAGACACACACACACACACACACACACACACACACACACACACACACACACACACACACACACACACACTGCAGCAGGTGGAATTTCAGTTTTTAGTTTTAGGGCTCTCCTGAAACCTGGTTTAATAATGAGGTGCTATTTTTCGAGTGCAAATAACTTTCTAATTATATATTTATCTCTGTTTTTTTTGCCAGGTTGGAACAAGTGGTTATGTTTATGCAGACTCCAGTCCTCTGCAGGGTTTTGCAGCTTGGAGCCAAGAGGAGGAGCACAATTCCAGAGTATCTCCCACCACAAACTCAAGCTGTGTGGAGCTGCTCAGCACTGGGACATGGAGTCATGTGGAGTGTGAAGCCACTTTGTTTTTTATCTGCGAGTTCCCAAAGAGCAGGAGAAGAGGAGGAGCAGGAGGAGGGGGAAATTGAAAATCTAGACTTGGCGTGGCTTACACAGTTAGATCTGTCTGGACCTACAGAATCCTGGAGAAAAAAACGTAAAAATACAAAAAAAAGGTCAGAGACCTATGGTTCAAAAGATGCAGGCTAAAAGATAAAGTTTGTTCTTATAGCGCCACCAACTGGCCAATTTGCTCTAAATTTGCCTCTGGGTCCTCAGCAATACACCAGCCAATTCAATTTAAAAGTTTGTCAGGTTTTTGAGTGTTGTGCACCTTTAAGCTTCTAGAGGGAGACACACTGATGGCTTGCAGTGTAATGTTCATTAATTATGTCTCTTTGTACTGCATTATCATTATGTAAAACATATTAGCATTGAAATTGCAGTGGGTCTCACAATATATGTAGGTTTTTAATTTTGTGTGTGTGTGTGTGTGTGTGTGTGTGTGTGTGTGTGTGTGTGTGTGTGTGTGTGTGTGTGTGTGTGTGTGTGTGTGTGTGTGTGTGAGATATAATCATACAATGTGAATATAGCCTCAACGATTAATAAGTGTCTAATCTGCCTACATTACTGACAAACCTACGTGTAAAATTGAATAAGGGAGTGCATGTAACTCCTGCCATTCACATTCACATTCTATGTTATAGACCATCCTTGAACCAGGACAGGTGACAAGATCTGCCTCCCATATATGACCACCTTTAGTCACGTGATGAATTAGCTGTTAAATGGATTTGAATTGGCATGAAAAATCTATCATTCATTTTTAATTGTTTGTTATGCTGAAACATAAATGGCTAAGAGTGTACAACAACTGTTCTTATGGTGACTTTCAATATTTGCATGGAATATGGAACAATGCATTTCAAGCTGCTTTGCCCAACTGTACTCTTTGGCACTGTATAACCTGCATGGTTACATGGAAAGCTATCAAGGCTATCAAAGGCTACAACTGTGCAAGCGTTATTATTAAGGCCTGAAGAAGAGGATTTTTTTATGGTTAGGAAAGTTATGAAATATTTGCTTTTCAAACCAAAGATCTCCTCCCATAAGTTTGTGTTTGCAGTGTCAGCAAATCATTGAACCTTAATAATAACTGGCACAGACCCTGACCACAAACTTAAGACAATGGACAGAAAGTCAGGGGAGGTTGGGAAAGATAGTGTGAATCTGATGGGTACTGACCATAGATTAAAGTATGGATAGCAATGTTAAATTTCAGGTAAGAATACACATCTAACCACATTCCTGCTAATATTTTATGTATTTTAAAGGCCTATTTAGGCATGGGTGTTGCAAATTAGTTTAGGCCGTAAATAATGCTAAATAAATGCTGTGGTGTGTGGCATAACTTTATGCTACATAATTGTCCCTATACAAATAAACATAAACAAAACAAATCACGGTTTTTCATTGATTCTACGGTGAATGAACTTGTTGTAGATTCAATCTATAGCCTGACTATAGACAGAGACACTCTGAGAGATGTGGGAGACCAACTGAAGATTGGTTCCAGCAACCTGACAAAAGAGATGGAGGTTCTGCAGAGCCAATGCAACAACAAGAAATTGAAACTTGAATGGAATCTCCAAAATTTGGAGACATTGCTGTAAATCAAAGAAGGTGCAGAAAATAAAGGTACATTATCCAACACCAAGAGACTTGGGTTGATAAAATGCATGTGAGTGCACATTAAATAAAAGGGATGGGATAAAAAGATTAGAATTCTAACTAATACAGCGTCATAACAGCCGACCCATTCCAATTTCTGCTGGTCTTTATTGTCAGTGATGCAAGTTCTTGGCTATTGATGAATTTAACTGGTCTAAATAATCCTGTACTCTCTGTTTATTTGTTCAACAGAAGTACTGAATATCTCTGTATAACTTTAAACATACAAAACAAAATCTGTTGTATCCAAAATTGCAACTCAGAGTCAAAGTTTTGTAAACAGTGGGCCTTTTGCACCAAAAGTGAAAAAACGAATCTGTATAACTATTAAATTCTAACTACAACTACATTCATCTGCACAGTTGTGTCGGAATCATTTAACCAAGTGCAGGCTCACTGCTTGATACTTGAGCTATTAGTCTTTACTACACACTGACACTTGATTTGTGTTGTCACACAAAGAATGAATATTATAGTAGTTAAAAAATAATGGGCATTTTTAGGCCTTTATTGACAGGACAGCTGAAGAAATGAAAGGGGAGAGAGAGGGGGGAAATGACATACACTCAAGGGCCGCAGGTCGGAGTTGAACCCCGGCCCGCTGCATCGAGGAGTAAACCTCTATATGTCTCTATACCTCTATATGTTCTCTGGAGGACAACCAGGAAAGACTGGATGACAGCAGGGAAAGACCGCACCGGTAGTGGGCAGCTAGTTTTTTCCAACCCACTACCTCAGAAGAGGCACACCCAAACCTTGACTACAAAGAACACTAAGAAAAAACAACCCGCAGGCCCTCCGAGAGGCGGGATGAAAGATTGGCCTAACAGGACGGATCACACAGTAACGACGGCAATGGAAACGGACAACAAGATGAACATGGGTTCCGTGGGTTGCGAATACACCAGGGGAAGTGAAAGTGTGGGCAGAAGGGCCAACAGCAACCTTGCACTGCCTTAGCAGGTGAGACAAGAGGGACCGAAAGCCAGGTCGAAAAACCACAGAGCCGATGGACCCAATGTTGCAGAAGGCAAAGAAGTCACAGAGGAAGAAGGCCCACTGGTGGAGGGAGAGCCCCTATGTGAGTACCAAGACCCAGGCGCCACCAACTCACACAGGACAGAGCCAAAAGCAGAGACCAAGAAACCAACTAGAAGAGGCAAGCTCAAATGGCCAAAGTCAAGCGAGACAGATCCATGACGAACACTGGACACCGACCTGGTCAAGACACTGGAGGAATCTTTGCGAGGAGGGGCGGAATCCATGCTCAACCAGATTGGGGATATCCTATACCAGGCCTGCAGGACCAGGTTTGGAGAAGTGACCTCCAACCAGAGGACCACCCAAAGAGAGAAGGGAAGGAGAGAAAAGGAGATTGACCATCTAGTGCGAAGGCGCCGACAACTTCAGAAGAACTGGAGGAAGGCAAAGCTGGCAGAGAAAGAGGGTCTGAAAGCCTTGTGGGAGGAGGTCAGGCAAAGACTGTCCAGGCTTCGCAGAGCTGATGAGTGAGAGCAATTAACATTGATGAAGTGAAAACACACAATGAGAGTCGAAAACACGGACAACACCCCAAAACAAGTTCACGGCTATTTTATTGTACACATTGCCATGGATATACGCATTGCTAAGCATCATCATGATTGACAGGTTGGTGTGTTAGCCACGCCCAAAGCATGCCCTGCTCTATTATTAATTTTAAAATAAATGTTACCATAATTTACAAAATGAACATCATGCTGTATTAAAGAAGACTTGAAAGTAGCAATTGAGACCATAAGCTGGTTAGGAAAATGTTTACTGAGGTAATAAATAAAATGACAAGTTGGGTCATTTCCCCATAGACTTCTATACAAGCTGACTTCTTTTTGCAACCACTTGAGTCACCCTTTGCTGGAAATTAGATATAATGCAGTTTTAAGGCATACGCATTGGCTTCACTTTTCATCATTGTTACTGTATATGGCCCCAAACTGCAATGGACTCCAAACCGTAGAAAAAGGTAATACTGGTGCCTTTTTTAAACCTTTACAAAACCAGTTTTTGGTCCCAATAGGCCTCACTGAAATACACTCATCTGTCTCCACTGTAGGTCAGCCTTGCCTCCAAGGATGGAAAACATTTGGAGACAAGAGCTACTATTTACTATTTATCTGCTCATGGGTAAACTAAAACCTGGGAAAACAGCAGATAAGACTGTCAAAGGAGAGGAGCCAACATGGCGATTGTAACAACAAAGGAAGAGCTGGATTTTGTCAGCAAATCTGTCCGAACATGGACTGGTCTGTCTGACAAGGATCGTGAGGGCAAGTGGAGGTGGGTGGATGGGACTGATCTGGAAAGTTTTTTTTGGCTAGAATATGAGCCCAATAATAGTGTTGGTGATGAGGATTGTGCTGAGGTCTTGGCTTCACCAAAGGGATTTAATGACGTTTCTTGTAGCAGTAAATTGCCATGGACGTGTGAGTATTGAGGTCCTGTGGGCAGCCATTCTTTGTTGCCATTCAGGCCTTCCCATCCCATTGTACAGTATCCCACTGACCCCCTGACCCCCCAAAAAGTCAAATAAATAATACATTTTGATCAGATTATCATTGCTCCTCCCGTAAATATAGCCTATTCGATAACTGGCAGCCTGATAACAACTGTTCCATTTTCCTGTGTCTCTATTATACTTTTTATCTTTATAACAAACAAGCTCTCCAAATAAACTCTGAGTTTTTTTCTTCTAATTTCTTTTATGAAATAAAAGGCACTAAAACAAATGTTAAGGGAATGTATCCATTAAAAAATACACATGAGTTTTCTTTAATCTTAACAATATTGCTTATTAATATTTTGTTCCTGCTTTTTTAGTCATTCAAAGTGAAAGGTAACACATAGCGTTGTATGTTGTTTTGTTTTCTTCCACTGCTTCTAAAATAAACAATAAAAACATGGACAAAAGAGTAAGGTTGACTAGTTATATTTCACAATGTCATTTTAACATCGCAGAGTCAGTAGTTTGCTACATTGTAGCTTAAGAATCAGCAGTTTAATTAAAGAAGATTAATATCAAGCTTTCTGCTGTTCCATAGATGACAGTGAGTGAGGCAGTGATATAATATTATATATGTTTTATATCTATGGAGGCCTCCAGGGACGCACCGGGCTGAAGTCTTTCTATGTACGGAGAAACAGGGGCAAATATATGCTTCTTAAAACTTGTGATTTCCTTGATGTTAAAAAAAAAAAGACCCTTAAAAAAGATTTCCAATATAACAATGCTGGTATCTCACATGATAGAATACAGGGGTCTTATACAGGTGGTATTGATTCTAACTGTGAACTAAGCTCAGCGCCCTTTAAAAGGTTATATCAACATTGGTTCACATGACCCAAGTCATAGCTAAACATTAACTGTGGCTTACCATAAAAAACTGCTACCAACCAATGTAACAACATCACCATTTGATAAAAAAATAACATGTGGTCCCTAAAAATGACCCTCCAACAATTGATGTTTTTGTCCCATGTTTTAATGCAAAGATGGTAAACATGGCTAAGTCAGTTTGGAAATCAGTTCTCCTCTCTCCTCAGCGGATACTCTAACCTTTAAGCTAATATTTACTTTGCTCCTGAACTGGGAAGGTTAACCAGTAGACACACCATTGTTTCTTAGCCCTTATTTCTTTTCTAACCGTGTAAAAAAAAAAAAGTCAACATCATCAATAGCCATGATTCCAACTATTTGATTTTTCCTCTGTAATTTTTCTGAGCTGTGGTGTCTGCTGGTGGCTGCTTACACAATGACGGAGCCAAGGCTACAACCAACAAGTGGGAGTAAAATTGTTGCCTTCAGTTGGAGTTGGAATTACCAGAAATACAACATGAGCACATATATTTACAATGTAGCTTTCTGATTGCAGAGTTATAGTATTAAGAATTGACATTTAGGGTGTGGAGAGCATAAAAGTCATGTAAACATGAAGGAGTAAAGGAGGGATCAGTCTGTGATGTTAATCATTGTAAACCTTGAAGCCTTTTATGACATACTTGATATACTACCTTACCAACATCTGATGCAAACAGCATATTCATTCTGCCAAATGTATTGGCATGTTATAACCATTACTGACATGAAGAAGGTATTGTTTTTGTTCTAGCCTCCCTCTCTATTGTACTATAATCAACTTCGAACTAATAAATTAATTATAAGCTTAGTTACATGACTTGTCAACATTTTATTGGCTTTTTCTTGCCAGTGTTCCACATACAAGCAGTGGTGGGAAAAGTATTCAGATCCTTTAATACAAGTTCTAATACCACACTGTGAAAATGCTCCACTACAAGTAAAACTTCTGCATTCAAAATCTTACTAAAGTTAAAGTATATGTAAGAATTATCAGCAAAACTTACTTAAAGTATCAAAAGTGAAAGTACTTATTTAGCAGTAACGTGGTTCTTGCCAGTGTTTTACTATTATATATGACGTTTCTGGATTGCTATTACTGCTGCATTGTGTATGTTGCATTTTAGATGTTTAAGGTTGTGCTAATTTTAACTCCTTTATATACTGTTGGGTATTTTATTATAGGCTACAGCGTCATATTCTATAAGATCTGAATATGTTTGTAGCGCACTGTCCTGTGAGAACCATGTATCTCTAATAAGTAAACTTCATTTTCAGCTCAGAAAGACAGGCCTGTTTTCAGCTTTTGGTGACGCATTTTCCAGCTCATCCAAAATCATTTTTAAATAGTTTATTTAGCTTAAGAAGTAGGACAGTTTTCTCAACCCATAAAGGAAGTGGGATGTTTTTTTTATGGATTTATCATCAAAATTCTCATAAAAATCACCAAATTTAGAGATAGAGGGTTTTCACTGGATAGGAAGAAAATTGTCATCTGAAAAGTAACCACTAACTAAAGCAGTGGATTAGGAAGCACAGTTTTGCCTCTGAGAAGTAGTGGCAAGTTGTATTAAGTTGCATGAAATGGAAGTAAGGTTACTTCCATTTCATGCAACTTAATACAACTCAAATAAAGTAGGCCTACAAATACCTCGAATTTGTACTTAAGTACAGAAAGTAATTAATGTACATTGATTCCACCACTGCATAAACGCTTAATCACTGCAATTGTTTAAAAACTAAATGGAATATGATCTTTAGAAAATCTAGGCATATGTGTTTTAAATAGGTATATGTGGGTTCAATTTAACCCACTCCATCTGTAGTTATCATCACAAAACAACAAAAACTGTTCTGGTTGTCAAACTTGTCAAAAGGACATTTGGCTAGGAGATTTAATAAATGGATATCTGGATGTAGGAGCTTCCGTGAGGTCCTTGAATGCACCGCTGGTTTCCAGGGAGTGGCACCTGCACCTGCACCTGTCCGACCTGTTTTGGGGACACATGATTCCGGAGGAATTTCCTCCGCTGCTCCCGTCCTTTGTTCAACGGACTCTTTTTCGTGGGCGACAGAGAGTGAGAGCCAGAGGCGAGGGCGAGATAGAGAGAAGAGAGAGGGAGATTTAGAGATGTCGGAACCAGCCGCTAATCCCGCTGCCACCTCGTTCCCAGCGCCAACCATTTCTCTTCCTTTGGGACTAGAAGTATTGAGAACTTACTCTGGAGCCCTTGTCTGTGTAGAAATAGTAAGTGTGTTTTTTATCTGTGATGTTCAACTGTATGTTATATTCTTACAATGTATCAGTGACTTCACTTGTATTGTAGCAATACTCTAGTCTGCAGAACCTATATCGTCACTAATTCTTTATTAATAATTGATGGCCTTGTTGTTAGACTTTAAGTTGTAGGCTACTAACATGGTCTTTCCTCTGCAATGTGCGGACTGCTGAGTGTTTGGATGTTGCCAACACACTGGTCGTCACTGTGATTGCCTGAGGCTGTTTTTTTTTTGTTTGTTTTTTTTGTTAACGACAGTCAAAGCAAGGGCAAATGTCGCCAAGACTGGCCTCGAGGGTCAAAACACCTGCTTCTTATAGAGCAGTGCAGGCCTGTAAAATACCACCATCATCTCCTTTCACAATAATAAAACGTGTTTTACATGCTACCTCTAAGCTTATGATTATTTGACTACCTATCTATAGGCCTTTGCAGGTGAAGGCCTGTACAGATAGGCCTTCAGATGGAAACTATCATTCAATTGCCAATTATTATTATCAGCTTGCACAATGTGAAAGCCTTTGCCAAGATATTACACCCGTAATAAACTACAGTAGATACTGTAGCCTAGAAATACTTGGGAAGTTCCATAACACAATCTTCTTCAGTGTTTTAATAAACTGTGTTAACTTCATGTTTGCACCTTTGTCCAAAGTTTACCATAAACATAGCCTATTTTACTTTGCCTTAGATTCTGTCACCAAACTGTGAAAAGCAGCATATTATGAGCAGATAATGCAAAATTTCACAATTATTGATGCAACAATCAGACGTGCCTGATCCACATGTACTACAGTTTCAATTGTATTATAAAATTCAGCATTTTTCTATCAGTCACAGCAGACTGGTGTACCACAGCTATTCCTGGACAACTTACATTAAACGTATTCCAATGATTTTCACTCAGTGATATACAGATTCTAAGTTGCATGTCATAAGTACAATAAACCTTACTAGCATACATATGTACAGTTATTATACTTTATGTCTTCTTAGTGCATCATAAATAGTTGACATGCCTGTAACTATACAAATGTGTCTGCTGAAACATAATAACCAATAGGAGTGTTTGTCTATCCCCAGTTATTTGGTGGTCTGGTATGGATCCTGGTGGCGTCCTCCAATGTGCCCGTGCCTCTGCTGCAGGGCTGGGTGATGTTTGTCTCCCTCACCACCTTCTTCCTCTCCTCCGCCTACCTCGCGCTCCTCGTCACCGGCCTGGCTGACCGCATCAACACTGATTGGAATTTCTTGGTGAGTGGTAGATAAATGATCTGATCAGTCAGTCAGTTAGTCAATCTCTGTCCTTACATCCACTAAAATGTTTATATTAAACCCTATACCTCAGATTGGTGAGACACTGAAAAGGCACCACATTTCTTCCCCACCACTTATGCCTGGAAGTAGGGCTGGGCGATATGGAGAAAATCAAATATCACGATATTTTTGACCAAATACCTCAATATCGATACCGCAATGATATTGTAGTGTTGACTATTGGTGCTTTCACAAAATATTTACACAATGAGAATTTTGATTAATAATCATCAGTAATGTGGATATATGACTAAGTGGGTAAAGGCAAATAATAGAACAGTTACAACAGTCTGGTAAGTTCAGAAAATGACATCACTTTACTGTAATGCAGCCTTTAAAATCAGGAAAAGACAACACTTATGCCATATTACTATATTACGATATCCAAAATCTAAGACGATATCTAGTCTCATATCACAATGTCGATATAATATCGATATATTGCCCAGCTCTACCTGGAAGCCTTTCATTTTGCTTATCTTTTTTTTTGTGCAAGAGCCTGTGAATGCTTTGACAACATAACATAGCAAAGCACTTTTTCAAAATGTTTTAGCTGTGGAGTTTACTTATAAACAGACAAAAGTTATGTTTAATTCAGGGTTACTCACCATAACACATTGTGTTCGTCTTTAAAGGTCTATCAAACATGTAGAGTGCATTTCCTTCCTCATAAAACATTAGGCTCGTTCGAAATGAGCTGCGCCTCGCCTGTAAAGTGGACGAGAGCAGGCGGCAGCAGCCGGGGACGGTGACAAAAAGCAGCGGTCAAGTTGGACAGTTTCCAGCCGCTTCCAGCAGCTTTCAGGCTGAACAGGAAGTCACCGAAACACTTTCATCCTGTTAGGTCCGATTCTGATTTATTAAAATGCTATCAGACCCATATATCAGCTTGTACGCAGTCTCCAGTTATTTTTATTAAGACAGAGAAGCCTGTTAAAATGCTCTACATGCGATCTGTTGCTGATGTTAATAAACAACAAACTGTAGATGATCCGAAATCTGAACGGATTTAGTCTCTTACTTCTAAATGTCACCTTCAGCCACACAACACGTGTTCTGTACAGAATAAGCCTTTACATCAGACAAATAGCAATTAAAATCCCTTCAATTCAAAACAATAAAAAGTTTATATAAAATGTCATCATGTTGAGTCAATTCTGAACCAATCAACTGTTCGATCAGCTGAGAGCCAGGCGTTTCCCATCATACCCTGGGTCCGCCTGGGTCTTGAGTCGGTGGAGAGCAACTGCAGCGCCTGCCTCTCAAAACTGCGGCTGCCATGATCTCGTGAGGTTATTGTTGCCCACGTGTGCATGACGTCAGAGCAAGTCGGGATGAAGTCGGACACAAATCTAACCGGCATGCATTGGGCAGCAATATTGTTTACATCCATGTTTACTAGCTTGCAGTCTTCTTCTTTCCTGTCTTTGCTGGCACATTGTAGCATATCTTGGTGTGTTACAGCCACCTGATCAGTGGAATAGTGTGACACCATTGGTACTGTAGGTCTGTGTCAATAACTCCACAGGTAACCTTTAAGATGACTGTCAATTCAATTCAATTTTATTTATAGTATCAAATCATAACAAGAGTTATCTCTAAACACTTTACAGATAGAGTAGGTCTAGACCACACTATAATTTACAAAGACCCAACAATTCCAGCAATTCCCCCAAGAGCAAGCATTTAGTGCGACAGTGGTGAGGAAAAACCCCAGGCTCTTGGTAGGCGGTGTCTGACGGTGTCGGTTGGGGGTGTGATGAACAGTGGCAATAATAGTCACAATAAAGATAATGGAACAGTGACTAGAAATGATAGTCATAGTAGTTCATGGCATAGCAGGGCACTGCAGGGCGTTACAGGTTGTCATGGCTGCTGTTTGGTAATTTAAAACAGGTGCTTAACAAACACGTTGTTTCTTCAGTATAATGATCTAACTACACAGTGAAGCAGATGGTTTATTCATTTATCAGCTCTCTTGGAGGATCACACAAAGCTTTATGCCACTTATTCAAACATAAGCAGTTACACTTCCTCATCTTAAAATGACTCAAACAGTCATCTGGCAACTTTTCTTTCTGTGCCAGTGTAGAACACAGCCAAGTTGTTGCAATGACAGATGTGACTTGTTTTAAAGGTGGCTTGAAACTAGGGGTGTCCCCGACTAAGGATTTACACATTCGAATCAGAATTGTTGAATCTTTCTATAGTCGACTGATAGTCGAATCATCTGTGTGTGTGTGTGTGTGTGTGTGTGTGTGTGTGTGTGTGTGTGTGTGTGTGTGTGTGTGTGTGTGTGAATGGGTTGGGAGGGGCACGACATCGTAAATTAAAAGTGCCATTATATATGAAAGAGTGAACCGTCTTTATTGGTAATAAACTTACCCGTTTGAAGTGGAAAGCCATGTTTGTTGTTGACGAGTGGTAGGACATGAGCTGTTGGCACAACTTGCATTTTACTTTTTTTGGCATAGAGCTACAACATTTAGTAAATTCATTGATTGCCCAATCAACAGAAAATCCATCAATTCTAATTTTGATAATTGAGAATCACCTCTGGCACCTTGAAATTATGGTGGGACGTTTTATAGACTAGCTAGTTAATCAACTGATTGAGCAAATAGTCTTTAGATCAATCGGTAATAAAAGTAAGCGATAGTTGCATCCCTGTTGTGAAATAGCTATTGTTGTAACTACTGTACAGTATATAGCTTAGCTGTAAACCCATAGCCTTCTTGTTGTTTGTAAAAAGCTCAAGCAGGTGTGGCTGAAGATGCTACATATTAGTGCAGCACATGAGGCAGTTTGTATTTCAATGGAAATCAACTAATTTAGGCTGGTTTCCTTGCCTAAAAATCTGATATAATAATGAGTTTAGGCTATATGCAGTCTAAGTACCCTGCTTAAGAACTTTTCAATAATGTACCCTAGCACCTACATGTATGTGGAGTACAACATATAGAATGTAACAAACATGAAATCACTATTAGAAGACGTAGTAGAAGTTGTAGTATTGGAGAGCATTTTCCATTAGTGCATAACTACTATAAATGTACGATATAAGACAAAAAGTGAGAACCTGTGCCATGTTATTGTGATATGTGATATGTCATTGTAGTGTACTCTGTGTTAAGTCTGGGCTCAGAGCCTGCCTTGCCTCGGGCTCCAGGCCCTGCTCCAGGAGTAGCCAGGCGTGTGAAGTTGTTTGTTTTTCGGCCGAACAATGAGTGACAAGGATGATGAGCTCACACCAAAACGCAACAAAGGCCCGCCTGTAGTCCCGCCGGGCTCGCAAAGTCGACAACACAAACTCTCATTAACCTTCTTTACTCTCTGACACGTAGTCTCTGTGTCTGTCTTTCTACTTTCTTTATTAATATGATGGTTTCCAAATAACTTAAGTCTTTTCACTCTTTTGTATTTGTATTCACTCATTCTTTTATTTGCCATGTTTGTTTTATCTACTATGTTATGCTTTATAACTAATGTAAAAACTTGATTCTTTGACCGATAGATAGCCTGGTCAGTTATGTGAATGCCAAAGTCCAGGGAGCTGTTGTGACCAGTGCAGCTATTGTCTGATAATTACCCAATGGGGATAAAACTCACATGTTGGTCACTCTTTGTTCCCATCTACTGCTACTACTTGAACTTTTTTGTGTTTATTTGTAATGCATTCTCTCTTCTTTTCCCCCAGGATGTGATTTACCATTTCATAGCTTTGCTTTTCTACGTTGCTGCCTTCGTGCTGGAGGCAGCAACTACAGCAGCTAATGGAGGAGCCTACATCAAGCCACTGCCTAACAGCACTCAAAGTGTCATGTGTATAACCTACCCTCAGGGCAACATATTCACAGTCCTGAATGACAAGCAATACAGTATTAATGTGGCTGCCACGGTGAGTGTCATATATTTTCAAATAAAGTCTGTAATACAGTGCATGCATAATTTGTACATTTTAATTCACATCATAATGCACTCACAGTGCTATCTGATTGAATATAGCCCAATGTCAAACTCCTTGGTTGACTTTTACTAAAGTACGGGAGCTGCTGAAATTGTGTTACAAAGATTTTAAAAAAGTTTTTGGCTGATTAGAATAAGAAAGATGTCTTCAGATAAGCTTGTTGGAACTTAATGGATTTAAAATAATTATAGATAGGTAATGAATCAAGTTGCAGTTAGCACATGTGAGTAAAGTTGGCTGGGTTCTTCTGACCAGTTTTGTTGCTTTCTCTCCTTTTGTCCTTTTGTCCCAGATATTTGCATTTTTGGTGACACTATGCTACGGCTGCAGTATGGTGATGGGCTTCAAGAGGTGGAGGATGTAACCGGGAAAACCAGTGCAAACTAGTTTTATAACTGCGTCATAACGTCATAACTTTAGCATGTATTATTAAAACATCTGCAACACCATGCAGAGCTCCATGGAGAGCACTGCTATTCTGTTCAGTGAAAACTTTATTTTCTGATGGGACACTCAGGTCATCAAAGGAAGAAAAAAAAAAATACAAATATACAAAAATTTCTGCCTCAGTCAAAACATCTGTTAAGATTTCTCGACAATAATATTAATACAATAATTCTTCTTCTGAGATATTGAAAGAATTGGGCTCAGGTAGGTTCTGGGCTGTTAAAAGTATTTTGAGGACACAGTTAAAGAATATCAGTTTAAGTAGTTGAATACGATACCAGGCTATACAGGGGGCCCGTTTCAGGAAGGAGGTTAAACAAACTCTGAGTGTAACCCTGAGCTCTGAGTTGATTTACCCTGAGATGGGAAACTCTGAGTTTTCGGTTCCAGAACAGCTGATATGAGTTGGTTCAATCAACTCGGAGTAGGTTCACGCTCGTGCATCACCACAATAAAAAAGGCAGTATGAATGGAGCCATACTATGATTCACCATGGTAACAACTACAAACAAACTGGTCGGCGGAAATACTCATGCGCACAAGCGAGTTTGAACATATATTTCGTTAAAAAAGCAACACAGCGGCTGCTGCTGCAAAAGAGAGAGAATTGGTGTGGGAGAAAATTGCTGCTCGAATCAATGCGTAAGCATTAACAGTGTATTAATTTCATATTTAATCACAGTTAACTTATAATATTACTGGTGAAAACTGGAATGGTATTACACCTATAAATTCATTTAGGTGCAATCCTGCGGGTGAAAAAGTAAGCTACTACTATATCCCATTCTGAGGCTACAGCACCATGATCATTAACAGAAATATAATGTATAATTTATTTCTTTTTGATGGCTCTCACTGGTTTGTGTCCAGGGAACACGTTTCAGAGCAAGGCACACTTTTCTGACGGCTCTGCATACAGGGGCTTTACTATTACAGTATGATCCTCATCACCAAAGAAAACTGCTGTTTGCAAAAAACATAATGCGACACAAAGAATCTGCTGGGATGTTAAAGCATGTCCCCGATGGTGGATGTTATATGAGGACGGATAAGGTATCTACATATCTGATGGACTGTGAAGAAAATACCTCTCAAATCGGTTATGTGGAAATGAAAATACATTTAGTCGGGACTCAATATCATCTCCCGACGTAAACACTCTGTGAAGTAATACAGCTTTTTCATCAACGGGATCGTCGACTAAAGGACATGACATGTTTGAGAAAAAAGCGTTTTATAATCTGCCTAACATAAACCAATAAGTTTTTGTATTCATCGTTCACAGACTCAGTTAATATAGGGTTAAGTTACCTCTCTTTCTGAAACGGAAAACCCAGAGTTTCCCTCATCTCAGGGTTAACAAACTCAGAGTTTTCACTAAACCTGCTTTCTGAAACGGACCCAGGGTGATTATGCAAGATGTAAGTAACATGTAAACCGAAGCATTGAGAACTTTCGTCGTTCGACTGGTCGTGAGTGTTTTCCCAAGATGGCATCCGCCTGTATACGTGAACGGTACTGTCTTTATAAACTATCGTTTTAATAAACTTTGTACACTTACAAAGTTCTCAATGCTTCGGCTTACATGTAGGGACCTTCATTATGCTACCGTGGAAGTGTGGTGCTATGTTTAGCCTTGTTAGTGGTATAGAAATAGCGATTTCTTTTTACTTTACCCGTGCCCCGACGACTAGCGTTATAAGCTAATTAGCGGTTTGCGCTAAAACTGGTCACATTCGATTAGCATGAAAACAAATCCCAGAGAACGGTCGACTCGGTACACGTGTTATTAACCCTTAGGTTCATTTTGCGCCGGATTTGTGAGTCATATTGCCCAATTTACTGAGTCACATCCATATTGAAGGGAATATTTCCCATTTATAATACCACAAAAACATGCCTATGTATGCTGCTAATAGGTTATGCACAATAGAACAATAATGTGATGGTGCAATTAGTTTGAAAAAGCCTAAAAGGCAACACGATTGTTTTCACTGAGCTGTAAACTCACTCTAGACGACTGTTAATACATTTTGATGTGGCTACTATTTAAAATATGAGTTTATCTGATATTTAAATTTCAAATTTGTAATTTCTTGTTGTGAGCACTTTTTTGTCAATTTAAATAACAGTTTTTCACAATTTGGTAACTATTCATGTGATAATATCTGTTACTGTTTAAACTTTCTGAGTGTTGTTGTATGTGGCTCCACTGTGACTTTCATTGTCATTCTCGTGAGTTCTAGGCTACTACAAACTAACATTTAATCTGACCAAAAAAACGGCTTTTGTCAGCTACTATATTTCAAACATTGATTTGTATCTAATAATGGATAATTTAAGTATATATAGTAGTATGTTTTTAGTGTTTGATGATTATTGTAACTGTGATGATGCATCATAAAATTACCCAAATCAATAACTATGTTGCTACATGATTTATTAGTTGTATAAGCTGTATACTTTTCTTTGCATTAGGCTATTAAATGTTATTAATTTAAAAATACTTTTAAATGAAGAATCTTTGCTTTTTGACACCTGCTGTTTTTGACATTTTTAATGAATTTTTCGAACTACAGAAATAAAGGTTTTGACGAAAAAAGAAGCTCTTGTCTTTGAATCATTACAAGGTCCATTGTTGTCTGCCACGTCGTCTTTTTTTATTCTACCAGAAAGAGTCGCTAAAGTCCGAAAATGTCAAGTCTGACCGACCTACACATACGGGCATTATGAGAGGAAACCAAGGGGGTAGGCGAGCATTCGGAAAGCGTACCTCCTATGGGGAGATTCTAGGCTAACAAGCCTTCACCTTCTGCTAGCATTCCATTGACTCCCATTAATTTTGGCGTCACTTTGGCAGCGAATAACTTTACATCTGAAGCGTTCAAAGACTATTTGTCCATTGTTTATTTATTTTTATTTTTTTGGGGGCATTTTCGGCCTTTATTTTTGACAGGACAGCTGAAGACATGAAAGAGGAGAGAGAAGGGGGAATGACATGCAGCAAAGGGCCGCAGGTCGGAGTCGAACCCCGGCCTGCTGCATCGAGGAGTAAACCTCTATAGGGATGCCCGCTCTACCAACTAAGTGATCTGGGCGCCCTCCATTGTTTATGTCTATAGAAACACTACAATGTATAAAAGGCTCCATTACCTTGTATCTCACGTTATGGCCCCGTAGCAGCCGTTTTTGTAAAAAATAGGCTAACGATTGTATCATAACCATGCAACTTTCTGTCGCACAGTAGAGAAATTACCGTATAGTCAGGAGAAGCTTGCAGGCAATCGGGGGGGGGGGGGGGGGGGCATACAGTCAAGGGAGAAGCCCATAGAGAGTCCATGAAAGCATCGGAACAAAATATTTCAGCAACGTTTTGATGGATTGGAAATACTTCGGTATGTGGCAAGTGAATTCATATGAAGTAACATTTATCCACGAACAACTAGGATATTTTAAGAAAAGTATATGTTGTTAAATAATGAAGTAGGGGTAACGAGGTACACCTATATTTACGGGAGATGGGGAAATTATACAGGCAATGGACAGCTCCTACTCTCTGTCTCTGCAAGATTCGGAATGATTGAGATTTCTCTTGGCACAGCTACCAGAAGACTTACAACTTTCAGACAGGTTGCTCACGTCACATCTACGTCGTCAAACCCAGTTTGAGGCTGCGCGGTATGCTCAGCCATCACCGGAAAAGTGCTTCTAATTGACTTCACGACTTCACTGGTCTCGGTCGAAGTCTGTGGCGTCGCTGTGTCCATTTATTTTACTGTCTATGGAGGAAACACAGCAAAGTGTAAACTGTGTCCCAGGCAGTAGGCCTATTGTTTCCCACAGAGTTCCTCAGGTTGCATAATTCAAAGACTTCACTAAGTGAACATAATGTCTCTTTGATTTTCTGTGAGAGTAACCATGGTCATTCTGTGAATACATTTAATTTCACTTAACACACACTATCAAAACTAAATATTTCATGGTGTATTGTAATATAGTTTCAGCACATATATATTTACTGTTGAAAAGGCTGTACTGTTGAATATGACTATACCTTTAAAAGTAAGGTTAGTGCTAGAAACAATGAAACATAATTTTTAAATGCCCTTAGCGCTATAGATACGGCCTTTATAGAAACGGTTGACTTAATTGATTCATTAATTTGCTCCTGTAATTGGATGTAATTAACGCTCACCACATCACATCTATTTAAACTCCTTGCAATAGTTGTATGTTGTAATTTGCACTTCAGCCACTAGATGTCTCCCGTTGTCTACAACTGCTCAACCTTTCAACATGTATCCAATGTTTATACATAAATAACAAAAACGTTGGGGTTAACATAATTGGTGTTTCTTTGTAATATTGTGCTTGTATCAACACTTATGAAGTTAAACACAACTCACAGGGAAGAAAATACTTTGTTCTATGCTTACAAAAGTAATGTCAGCTAATTTAGACTAGTCCACACATTCAAGCCGTTGTTAGGGCGCTGCTTTGTGCGATACAGTGCTGCCAAATGGACAAACACCATGAACGCGCTTACCTCCCCATGCGCGCGTTCACTCACTGCACCTCCTCTGCTGCACCTCCTCTGCTGCTGCATCTCCCATCATCATGGAGTCAGGTCAAACAGAACAATACCGGAAGTATCACGGGCATTCCTTCACAATAAAAGTAACAACACGTCCAATGTTAAATATAAAGTTTTAAATGTTTGATTTATGTTTAACTGATGTAGGCTACACTTATACACATTGTATGATTATGAATAGAATAGCCCAGAGTGATAGAGAAATACCCTTTCAAAGCATCGTGCTATGAGTACTACTACTACTTAGTATTACTAATTTGCCGAACGGTAATTTTAAATTTCCATTCCATTCCATTTTCATTCTACTTCTCTCTCCAGGGCGACTTAAACACCATTAATTAGATATTTTATTTTGGTGTAAACTAATTAACCGGAAATCCATTTATCTTTATTCAGGGAGGCTTGATGCTTATTTCTTGTCTCGTTTTTTTCTCTCTCTTAGTCAGTGTTGAGAAAGCAGTAGGAGTAAACGAGTGAAAGTCGGCATTTAACGTTACCTGTCAAGATACGGAGTAACATTATCAGCCTAACATTGGGATTATTTTTAGTTTCGACTAGCAAACTGCGATATATTATCTTCAAGGTCCAGCCATGAGTATAAACGGGGCGGCGTGTACGGGAGAGGGGGATTTAAATTTCTCTTTCGTCCCAACAACTTCTTTTGATTTGAAGTAAACCGTGCACCAGAGCAGAACCGATCTGTGTTTCTTTACATTTGACTGAGATAAAAGCTGTTGTTCATCGATTACGGAAGAGTAGAATCTTAACACAAGGGTTTGTTCGTTTTTTGGTCATATTTTTGGAGTATTTTGGTTTTCCTGGAGAACGGAGGTGGCGAACTGAAAGCGGCTCACCGAGTCGGGACTGACCACTGGAGTTGGTCCTGAAAATGGAGGCTGTTATCGAGAAGGAATGCAGCGCGCTCGGAGGACTGTTTCAAACTGTTATCGGAGACATGAAGGTAGCTAAGCCAAATGACCATGCAACACATCTTCGTTAAGCGACGTCCAAAAACTATCTTCCACAGCCAGATAGTAACTTCCCAAACATCAGTCTAACGTTATCAATATTAGGTCAACTACAGGTAATTTGATGTTAGCCAGATAAACTTAGCGTCAGACTTCTGACCAGACCTCCTTATTATATATCTAGCTAGCTAACGTTAGAAGTCGATAAACAAAATGGAGTAGAGCTGAGTAAATGTGAGATACTTTCCAACTGATGTTTATAGCTAGGTTAAATTGTGTAGTATATCTGGTCTTACGTATATTAGGTTTACTTTTTGTGGTAACGTTAGCTAAATTAGCCAATATTATTATATTTGACTGCGCTCTTCTCAATTTCTTCCATTCTATTCTATTGGAAAAACAAATTTCTACGTCCATTTGTTCCAGTTTGATGTGCATGCAGCAGCCAACAGTGCATAAAGGCTAAATATGGCAACCATCAGTCTCAAAACTAGGGCATCTTATTTTGATGTTCTCTCTTACAGCTTGGTCGATAAGATAATTAGCAATTTCCCAGCTGTTGTACATCTTGTCTGAAGGAATTCCGGGAATGTAGCTAGCTGTCAGGGTAAAAAATTACCCGCAGGGTCTGAAGGCTTTGACGTGTGTAGGTCAAATGGCCAGCCATAGGCTCTACTGGTGTCAGAAAGTTTGTTATGAATACTGCTCGGACACTCAGCACTTCTCAGCCTCCTATGTCTCACTTGACAGTTCATGGTTCCCCTGTATTTTATGACATATATGCTGTCAGAGAATCCAGTGAAAATATCAAATGCCTTTTCTTTTAGAGCGCTACGGATGCTGAAACAATAAAGTGACAGCTCACTAAACCTAAGCTGTCAACAAGAAGAGTAAGAAATTATAAGAGAAATGCAGAAAAGGCTCATTTGCCATGGTGCAGGAGCGTTTGATATCTGTTCTGAAGCAGGCAGAGCTGATGGTGGTGGCCACTACAGAGAGAGAGAGAGAGAGAGAGAGAGAGAGAGAGAGAGAGAGAGAGAGAGAGAGAGAGAGAGAGAGAGAGAGAGAGAGAGAGAGAGAGAATAGATAGGGATAAGCAACATGCAAATAGAGGGCAGAGGTCAAAAAGAACAAAAGTGATGTGAGGCAGATTGGGAAAGAGAAAGAAAGAGGTACTGTAGGTTGAGAGTTGAGTTGGTTGTTGGGTGTAATGTTTGACAGCATAACATGACATTCCTCAGACCCCTGACAGTAGTAGCACATCTGCAACAAACATGTGCTCATGCGATATTCATCACATTATCTGGTGCTGTCCTAGCCTCCTCTTTTCGATGCATTAGGCCGATGCTTTTGATAGACTATTCAACTATTTTCAGCCCAGGACCTGAATTGGATAAATTTAGAGTCCCATCAGGAACCAGGCTCATTATATCATGTATTGGTGCTCTTGTTGTGTGGGGATCTTTCCAAAAGAGGCCTGTGACCTATTTTGCAACGTTGAGAATGCAGGACATGACAGTATGTCTATTCTCCCATTAGCAGATAACAAAAAAATTAAAAAAAAAAAGTTAAACTAAATAGGATCAAAATAAAAGACAGCTGTTGAAATTGTATCAGAAAGCCTAAGCCTTGGTTAGTTCTGTTTAGCCCTCAGGTGAGGTGATTCATCAGTATGGCCTCATGTTGATTGAACGGTTATGTAACTGTGGGAGTATTGAAATCTGTTCTGATGATTGTGTCATTCATGTTAATATCTTTTTTCCCCCCCAACAGAGCAGCTATCCTATTTGGGAGGACTTTATCACCAAAGCCGGCAAACTGCAGTCGCAGCTCAGGTGAGACCGTTCGTATGTGCAAATAAATACAACCCATTTGTTTCTGTGTGTAAAAGGAAACATAAACTATTACGATTCTACTAATATTTGCATAATAGAAGTACATTGAAATGCGCATTCATTAGCATTTTCTTTTGCTGTTTTTTGGGGGAAATTCAGCGACATTTTTTGCTAAATTTGGATGGAGACTTTACTATAGACAGCACAGATTGTATTGTTAAAACAAAATATATTTTATAGAACTACCTACAACTTTTCCTGCCTAGGGAAATACCACTGTGATTGTTGCATAACATCTCTGATACCCCATGATGACCCCCGTTATACCAAAAAATCTCATTCTGTCAACAGATTTTGTGCTTTATATGGGCTTTTACATTAGATGTCAGTGTCAATTCCTTTCGAAAGAAGTTTTAAGTGCCCACGTGTTAGACTAATAAGCAGTGACAGTCTACATAAAATCCTAATCTCTTAACAGTGCTGTCCAGGGGTCATTATGTGTCCCTCTCCCACATTTAGTCTTCTTAAAGCCTGATTTAATTTGTATTTCTAATGCTGTAAATTTCCATACCTCCTGCCAAAATTATTAAAAGTCTTCTGCGAACAATCAATGCCAATCCCAGTCACCTCTGCTAGTTGGTTTTAAGTGGCGACGTGTCAGCAGACAAACAACTGATGACAGCTGAAATAAAAGCTTATTGTCCAGCAAGTACTGTAAATATGGATGTCCTGTGGTCTAACTTATTCTTTGATTAACAATGCATGGCAGTTCTCTAGCCATTTAAGTGGCCACGTGTCCTGAGACAGACTAACAGTGACAGTTGTATAAAGGCTCAGGGACTTAACAATACTTTCCAGGGGCCACTCAGTGTCCCATTCTTCTATTTCCTCAGTATTAAGGCTGATTAATGGTGATATGTTACTCAGGTGTCTCCATCATTCAGGGGTTAAATATGTGACCCTGCCATGCTAAAGCTCAGGGGAGTATTTGTGGCCTAGTTGCTAATGACGGGTTGTTTAGCAGTAGGATGTCTGTGTGTCTGGGCACCAGAGGCAATGATAAAAGAACAAATCTACCTGTAATTGTACTGGTGAAAAGGTGAGTTGAACCTGCAGTATGTCAATGTGTTTTTATCCAGTCATAGTATGTTAGTGGCAGCTTGATGATGGAGATGCTTGTGAAAAGTTTCCTTTTGTCCACTATAAAACATTATGTTATAATGAACTATGATCACTGTTAGGGCTGCACAATATATCATTTTTTTTATCGTGCAATTTATGGCGCAATATACACGAAAGGCTGCGACATATCGTGATCGACGCTCAGAAATTTGTTGTGTTAGTTGAAAGAAAATATCAATAGAAAATTACAGTTTAATTGCATTCTTTTTTTAGTGGTGCCCTTTATATTCAATTCAATGTTAAATTTGTTCAATAAAATAATGTTGGAAATGGAAAATATTTCCTTTCGTTTGTTTTAAATTTAACAAGCAATTTGTTGTTTTTTGGCAGAATACTGAAAGCAGCAGAACTGAGTACACTTTAATATCTGTTTATTTATCGCAAGAAATATCATTATCGCGATATTCAACAACCTTATCGCATATTTTCCTCATATCGTGCAGCCCTAATCACTGTCCCATACTTTGACCAATTCGTTTTACGGCATTACACCACTTTCCTGCTCTATCAGGATTAGTCAAATGCTGCTCCCAGAAAAGATCAATTCCCTCTTTATCAATCAATTTGATTTGTCACATGAAAAACGTACAAGGTACACAATTCCAGTGAAATGTATCCCATTCACTTTACAGGATGAGTTGAGTGTCATTCATGGAAAGAAAGATGTTTTGGTATTTTAGGCTTTGCCCGATTAAGCTTGGCTCACGCCCTGCTCCAGGCGGCAGGGGTTGTGGCATATGGCTGGCTGTAACAATGCCCTTGCTGCTGTACTGCTAATAAGAGTGCTATCTTGGCTTGCTTGTAGTGACCTACACATAAGGCCTTTTCTGTCTGCTTTAAAGCCTGTCTCCAGCCACTAAAACTTTGGGCAGCTAGCCCCTCTGACTGCAGCATGACCCCCCACCCAAGGACCTCTATAATCTGCTTGGGGACTGACACACACACACACACACACACACACACACACACACACACACACACACACACACACACACACACACACACACACACACACACACACACACACACACACACCTTCCCTCCTTGGCCTGGATAAGTTACTAGCCAGCAGTGGTAGCGGGATATGTCTGTGCTGTGTGTGTGTGTGTGTGTGTAATGACGTCCTAAGGCAGACTACTCTGTAATTTAGACCCTCTGCTCCCCTCTCACAAAGCAACTAGGAAATCAACCAATTACAGTGTTGGGCCTGTTCTGTCATTTTTTTGGTCCAAATATGGTGTTTTTTTCTGCCCATTCTGGTTTTAAGCAGCAAACACACACATGCATGCACGCAGAACAGCTTTGAAGAAAGAGGGCAGGGTGGAATATAGGTTAGCTGATTTCTAATCACAGTCCTTTCAGTGTTTGGTCTGTTTGGTGGGTCATGGTTGATGCAGCTGTGTCAGAGCTAGGCGTATACATAGGCCTTCCTCCTCCTCAGAAGTTAATTCTGTGAAGAAACCGACCACCTCAAAACTTCAAATGCTTAAGAACTGTATGGTTTATAAAACTTATTTGGGCTCAAGAAGGAGCCCTAAACTGTTTAGACGGTAGATGGACAAGTAGATTGATAGATGAATGGATAGATCAACAGACGCATACAGTATAAACATACATACACATATAAAAATCTCTTAAAGCACACTCAAAGCACTATTTCTGTCCTGAGTCTTGGTATGCTGTGTCAAACAGGAGGAGTTAAACACAACCTCTTTACTAAGATTCAGATTTACTACAGTCACATTCCGGTTTCTGTTGAACTAAGAATAGACGGGGGCAGCAGTGCTGAATGTATCATTGTCAGAAAGAGCACTGTGCTGTACTACACCAGGGTCTATGGGGAGTTTAGATTGGCTTGGCCAAGGCCTTGCGGAATAGATATGTTAAAGTCGTTTGTCTTGACTCCAGGACAGGGCCGTTTGCAGATTTTAGGGCCAGTGGTAGCAGTCAGGTCATTGTTAGAGCACTGTGCAGAGCTGAAGGCTTGTAGCAGCAATGCTTTTTATTTTATTTTTTTTATTCTTACAGCCACAGAAGTCTAGAGGCTTTTTGGCTGACTGTCAGAGCTGGTATTAAAACCTAATTATTCTGCCTTTAGTGCAACTAAGTATTCACTTATTTGTTGAAAGGTTAGCCTACCTAATTTCAGTGTCGATTGAGCAAAAAAGAAAAAAAGATTTGAATGTTTAATTTTTTCAATGCTGCCTATTCAACAATTCTCTGTCAAATGTAAAGCCATGGTTTTTCCCTCTAATGTTGACAACCTTTCCAAGGTTTCTATCGAAAGTGTAGTGAACCAGTTTAATAGTTTGGCATTTCTCTTGTAAAAGCATGGAACAGATTAGAGCAGATCATGGCTTGTAATTGTAAACTACTGCACATTGTACTTAAGAGGGCTGGGGCCACTAATACTAAAAGTAGGCTTCTGTTGAAACCACTTCCCACACAAACCTGTTTTGGATTAATAAATTAAACCTGACTGAACAAGACTGCTGCTAGTGCATGTAAAATATAATCCATAGAGCAATAGTGTATAGTATAAATTAGTGGAGACATATCAGTTGGAGGTTGCTCTGGTGGCCGCACTGGACTTTAAATAGAATGGAATCTGTGTGTGCCTGCGCATATGTTTCTTTTTCCATTTGCAGGACACACCCTTGGATCTTCTGGTCAGCTCTATAACAACACAGCACTTATTAGCCAATATTATATTATGTTTTTGAGTGATTAAGGAAGTGACCATTCCATCATTGACTGAAAGCTAAGACTTGGTTGTCACTTGAATGTAGAAGAATATGTAGGCCTCGATGAAGTTTTGGATCAGGGTTGTTTATCAGTTGATCAGTGTTTCAGTGATCACTGTTTTCCCTTTCTGTCAAGCTTGTCGTGGGCCCCTCCGAGATGTTAACTGTAACTCCATTAAGCAAGTAACGACTTTAACAGTCTTGAGACAGTTGAGAAAATATTTTTTTAAAAGTACTGTGCAACTCAGCATTAGGAACATACTCTTAGCACGATAAACCTTCAGTCTATTATAAATCTTCGCACAACACTGTGGCTCTGTGGTTAGAACTGGTTCTGGGTTGGAACCCCAGGGTGCTTCAGTTTCCTCCCACCCCTAAAGACATGCATTAAAGGACTACTTCACCGATTTAGCATTGCACTTATATAACATTGTTGTCACACTCACACTGGACAGTTTCTAAGAAAGCATCAAAATTGATGCAGCAGAACCAGAGATATCATCTTTTCTACTCCACGCATTCTTCTTTATTGTCAAAACGTGGCGCCTACATGACGCCACATTGCCTCTCCACTGCCGACAGTTTGATCGGAGATGTGGGTGTGTAATGCTAGAAGCGGCTAATGTAGCCCTGAGCCACTAGCATCAAGCAGCAATGAGGAGGGGGCTACAAAGGTCAGGTAAACTCACCTTTTCTTACTCCACACCCCCAGATTATTTTTAAACATGTAGTGTTCATCCCCAACTGATGTTGCCTCGACGCCTCACATATGCACTAGTACTATCCAAGATCTGTGTACAACCGATACACTTCCCCTATAAGAATATCACTCCACCCCAGAGGCCATTTATCAGAGCACTCCTGCCATTGCCTTACGTGTGTCTTTGGATACACAGGGAAAAACAGTCAGTAAACCTGTTGTTGGAATATTAAGGATTAAAAACATGTTTGTTACATCTGCAAGTCAAACTTGACAGTCGCCAGCAACCTGTATTCAGCTGTTGTTTTGCCCAGTTATGAAAGCTACCTGTCTGGACGGTTGTGTTCTAATGTTTTTCTCTTGGCCCTTGAAACTGTTGGCCCTTGGAAGATAACAGGTGTTTATAAATGAAGGTACTCAAGGTTAGAACAAACGTGCTTTTTTTGGCTGAACGTGCCTGGGGAAATTTACAGACAATTGTGTTTCTTTTTTTAGCATGCATGACTGATACATAGTCTTGTCTCTGTTGAGGCGAACAGATATCACAAAGGCCTACATGCACGAGCACACGCATACACACACACACCAAGAGCGTCATCTCCATACCTGTGATCTTAATCATGAGAGGTCTGTTTCTGAAGTAGACAAGACTGTATTTGCCAGTTAATGTTGCCTTGTCTCTGTTGAGGAGATCATGTATCACATCCATGCATGTGCACACACGTACATACTCCCACCAAGAGTGTCATCTCCATAGCTGTGATCTTAATCATGAGAGGCCTGTTGTTTCTGAAGTAAAAGAGTCAGTATTTGCCAGTTAACCAGTCAGTTGGATTGCTAATGAGGCAGCCTGTTGCCAGCTAGCAAAATAACCAGTCAGGCAGCCAGACAGGGGGATATCAGCAAGCTTGTCTTTGAAGTCTTTAATGAGTAAAACAGAAAGTCATCTTACACCAAGCTTCCACTACTTTGTTTATGACAGATTGAATTTAGCCCTTTTCTTTATTCTGTTATGTATAAGCATTAGTTTGTACTGCAATTTGTAAATACTTGGTAAACCATACATGACAGAGAAGCAGGTATGAGTTGTGAACTCCCCACAAGTCTGTTTTCCATTTTAGAGCTGAACAGGGTAGATCCCACATTGACACCTGTAAGTGCGGCAAATTCGGCTTAAGAGCTGCTGTGCTGAGCCGGACAGATTCCAGCGGTCTATAAAGTAATCCCAGTCATTCCTCACACAGCAGGGCACGTTAAAGTTTTAACTTACTCCCATGCTCACAGTACATACGGACACTACCATATATACCTACATTTTCTAAAATGATCAGGGTTAATGTAAACTTCATAATCTAAGATTTAGCACATACATGCACAAAAGATCTTTTTTTTTTTCTTTACCTTTCAGAGCAAAACAAGATCTGGTATTTTCTTCACCTGATCAGTTCATGCCAACACTTGCATATAATTGCTATAATTGACCCATGTTCACGAAACCTTTGACTGATTCGGAGCACTGCTTCTTCCATCATTATTGCACTGGGATTTTCTCCTTTTTTGTGTACAGTTTTTTTTTATTTTTTATTTTATATAAAACATAGTATTGTATGTTGTTGTTACATCAGTAAAGTGTGATACTAAACCTCTGTCTTCTTTTTTTCTCCCAGAGCGACGGTGGTTGCTGTTGCGGCTTTCCTGGATGCCTTTCAAAAAGTGGCCGACCTGGCCACCAACTCACGAGGTAGGAACATGTACACAGATTCATAGGCTTGAGTGTAGGAACAGTGGTCTTCTACGGCAAAATACAGAGTCAGTGCCGTGTCATTTTCTGTCTTTATGGACACCGTGTAGCACAGTGCTGCCGGGGTAAATCAGTTAAGTCATTGTTTAACAGTATGTGGTATGTGTGTCTGGGCACCTACGTGTCAGTATGTTTGTCTGTGTAGCCCTACTGTGCAAGGCCAGTCTTTCACCCCACTGTGCTGAGAAGTTCTGTGGGTTGTTTGCTTTATCGTATGGGTAGTAAATCCCTCACTATGCTGTTTGAAGCTCTGCTGCTGGCTTTGTCTTCAACCTCTACCCCCTCTTTCTCTTACTTTCTTCCCCCCAACCACCCACAGACGCTCCACCGCTGCTACATCTGGACTCTCCCGTGGAGACGACGTTAATTCTGTATGTGTATGAGAGGGAAAGAGAGAGAGAGTGAGAGATCTCATCCCTCCCTAGCTTTGACACCTCCAGCCCTGCTCCATACTATTCATACTATTAATAGGAACTGAGACAGGCACACACATTCATCACCTCACTCACTGCAGAGAGAAAGAGAGGGAGGAGAGAGATGGGGGAGTACAGGGAGTCATTCTCCCTCTGCCTCTTTCTCTGTCTAACACACACAGTATAAATGTTTGCTGCGAAGGAGTCAGCTGAAGCGTTGCGTCATCTGTCATCTGCTCTTTCAACACTTTCTATTCTCTCTACATACTGTACCTTAGGTTAGCAGTATCGCATAACATCCTTATCATATTTGTGCTCTGTTGCTCAGCCTTCGCTGTACACCTGAGCTAGAGCACAGGGGCAAGCGAGGATAATGTGTTATAATGCACTGTTGGCTGACACACTGCCATCTGTATCACAGATAGATAACCTGTCCACATGATAATCGTACCATGGTATTATAATGAGTCTTGATTACCTGGATTACAGAACATATTTTCCATTAAGGCTCTATCTTTACACATTCCTAAAATGTTTATATAAACCCTATACCTCAGATTGGTGGGGTACACTGTAAGGGCACCACATTTGTTTTCCACCACTTACGCCAGGAAGTTTTTTATTTTGCTTATCATACTTTGCAAAAGCTTATGAATGCTTTGACAACATATTATACAAATATATTTTAATATGTTTATTGTTATCTTCTTATTTGTATTATTCTTTATCTCTAAATTATGGAATTTAAAATCCTCTTAGACTAGTTCAGGGCTCATAACACCCTTCAGCTTAACTTATTCTTCGCAGTAGCTCAAATATCTGGAAAATACTAATTTGGGCTACTGTTTTAATGCAAACTCATTATAGATCTAACAGCAGTCCTATCTCGAGCGCGCACACACACACACACACACACACACACACACACACACACACACACACACACACACACACACACACACACACACACACACACACACACACACACACACCTTGTCTGCCTAATGGTTGTCTTAGGGTTATTTGATGTTTCCATTACATAGTGATTAGAGACTTTTTGAATTGGGCATGCTCCAGAGAGCTCTGATAGCCTTCTTTAATGACCAACAGGTGTTGTGTTGGAGAAAGAGTAACATTAATATTAAGTAAAGATGTCATGTTTGTCTTCTTCTTGTTTGTTAAGTTGGGATGTACTGAGCTAATTCAAAGGCCCCTGAACAGTTGCTAGAAGGCAGGAGATTGAGAAAGAAAGTTTTTCTCATTACCTCTAAAGTTAAGTTAAAAATGATTATTATGGAAAGTATTGTTAAAAATTATAGCACTATGGTTTTTGTGGTTTCTGGTAGCTCAGAGGCATGACAAATTGGATAGAATTTTAGGTCAGCCTCCGCAACAGTCCTGTTTGTGAAGGAAAAATATTTTTAAAACTTGATCTCTGGAGTATACTTTACTGTGGACTCATTTGTCACCAAACCAAACTGCTCTGTTGGAATCTACTGTATCTACAAAACAGTTATGCACATGTAATGGACCTCTAGGCGTGCCCGGGGTAGCTGCATCTACTCAGGTATGGATATCAGCTTACTGTATTGTTCACCTACAAAGCAGAACAGCAAGGTATATTTTCTAAAGACATCACGGCCCGTGTGTGCGTGTGCGCTTGCTACAGTAGCTTTGATGTTAAAAAGATTCTGCATGGTTTTGTATCTAGATCTGATATAGTACAAACTGACACACACCATTTTCTGTTTGCTCATCATGATTAGCCAGAGGCTGCTGAGGCCCCATTAGTCATAGATAATGACTTCATAACCTCCATCCTGTATATCTATCTCCATCTTCTTGCTTCTTGTCCTCCTTTGTCTCCAAATCTTAACCTGCTTCCTACAGACATCACCATGGTAACAGCATGGAAATCGGGTGTTTGCGGATCAAAGGTGTGCATGAGTGTTAAGGGGCTAAAATCAAACACTTCTTCTCCCTACCACCACACCATAGGGACTGTCAACTGTTCTATAATAACAACAACAACAACAACAACAACAACAACAACAACAACAACAACAACAACAATCAATGTGCACAAACATAAAGGTTGCCAGAGATTTGACAGTGCACGTTAAATGTTGATTAGTCTCTTAATCAGGAGAACAAGGTTTCCGGCTGCCTTTGTAGCGTTTTATAGCCCTGCAGATATTGGCAGTAATGGTAGCTCATAAAAAATCAAGGGTTGATCACTAGACTCTGCAGACTTTGATATGTGACAGCAGTTATGTTTATAAATGTTTAGATGAAAGTTACTCTGGGACTCTTTTATCAGTGTTATCACTGAAGCAAGATGATCAGAAGATTGAAAGACACATTAACAGTAGTAAGTCTTTTCAAAACTTGAACCATGGACTGCAATGTTGTGTTCACATGTGCATCTTTGTTAAAATATTGATGTGTAAAATGTGCATACCAAACATTTAATAGTTTATGTTTGTATTTAAGGACCAGTCCATTCCCAGTTCACCCAGGTCCCAATGTAACTACGGATTAAACATTCTTTTGCAGTTAAGACATAGGTAACCCCAAGCAAGACATGAATTTGACACATCTGTCTTTATACCCACAGTACAAGATGTTTTCACGCCAGTCCTGGGAATACATTTCCAGTCCTGAATACCAACTGAATACGGGACTTTTTTCCATTTGTAGTGCATGCTGTTACAGTATTAGAATTGTAAGGCTTTTGCTAAAGAACAAAGTCTAACAAAGAAGGTTAGGGCTGCAGCCATCGATTCTTTTTGTAATCGATTAATCTAGCACTTAATCGATCGATTAATCAGATATTTTTTTTAATTTTTTTTAATTTAAATTTTTTTTAATTTATTTTTTTACGTTTTTAAACAACCAAAACTAGACCTATATGTAAATATTAGTTATACTTAACCTATTTTCATTTATATATTTGATTATAATGTCACACAGCTCTGTTACACTCATGCTATTAGGTCGTTGATCAGCTGTTTCTCTCTCTCTCTCTCTCTCTCTCTCTCTCTCTCTCTCTCTCTCTCGCGCGCAACAATCAGCTGTTTTTCTGAAGGGATAGTCAGCGCGTCAGCTCAGATCGTGGTCACCACTACGTATTTTCTTGTCTTTGATTTTGGTAGTTGTGTTTGATGTAGTTTCATCGTCCATACGACTCTGTGATTTACTTTTGTCGGTCCTCTTCGTGGAATGGATGATTAAGTTAGACTCAATGTTTTCTGTTGAGATGCTAAAGCACTGACGTCGTGCTATTATTGTGGTAAGCTAGTTTGATTTTGCAGTAGACACACTGTACAGAGTTTTAGTTTTAATTACGTATGAACTGATTCCAAACTTTGGACCCTTTCTGTGGTTTCCTCCAGCCTGTCTCTTCTCTTAGCCCCTCACTATTTACGCTCTGGCATGTGTCGCCAGCAGCAGACTGAGCCGCGTCTGGTGTGCGACAGTAGCGGAAACACCGTCCGTCAGCGATACAACGTTAGTAACATTGATTTAACCAAGCTTCGAGGCAAGTCATTTTGCATCGAGGATTTTTTGTAATCGAATTATTCGAGTTATTCGAGGAATCGTTTCAACCCTAAAGAAGGTTATCCAAAAACTCCCCGCATGAATTTCAGCTTCCCAGTATGTTGAAACACCAGTAGTGATCTGTTTCTCTCACTAGCGTCATAGGTTGAATATGTGGAAGGTAGGTTCAGGTTCCTTAAACAATTCTTCCATAATACCTCAATGATTTCATTAGGGTTCAGGCTATTAAGAGACACTAAAGTAACAGGAAAACACCTTATTCACAGCTTCTGACCTTTTACCAAGAATTGCCATTGAATTTATAAATCTTAGATTGTAACAGCTGTGGCCTATTTACAACTTTTTTTTAATATCTTCCTAGCAAGAATAATTGGTTCCACTGTTCTCAAATTATAATTTAGCACACACAGTGTCATTATCAGTGTTGACAGGCTGTTGGAGTTGCTCTCTCATGGCTGCTTAGCAGTTGTATAAGTCATATTCAAACAAGTCCTTGTTACATCCTTGATATTGTTGATAAGCTACCTAACACATTGGACCTAATAAATTGGGCAAACTTAATTCTCTATTTTCACTCCAAATACACCACAACATAATCGTCTTAACATTAATGCAAGGGGCTTTTGATTAAAATATGCCTGATGATTTATGGTGAGAACCTTGTGTCAGCAATATAGCTGTAGTTTCATGCAAAGCACCCTGGGGTTGTGGAACAATCTTCCAGTAAACATCAGTAAATGCTCATTGTATGAGCTAATCACTGTGGCGTAGTAAAAACCTTCGACTGAATTTTGGAAATGGTCCAGTGAAAGTTTGTAGCTTCATATAATAATTAGCACAGGGGTCGGTGCTTGGCCCTCTTTTATTTTCTCTATATCTACTCCCACTTGGCTCCATTCTCAGGAAACATGGCATTTCTTTTCACCACTATGCGGATGACAGCCAGATCTACCTCCCCTTCAAAAAGTCTGATTCCTACTCTGTAAACCAACTGCTACAGTGTTTACATGACATTAAAGCTTGGATGTCTTTCAATTTTCTAAATTTTAAGAAGAAAAGACAGAAGTCATGGTCTTTGGTGGCTCTTCAGAGGGGACAGAGCGTTTGCCGTTGCAGCTCCAAAACTTTGGAATGGACTGCCTCTGCACATTAGACAGGCCTCCTCTCTGTCTAATTTTAAAAATCTTCTTAAAACCCACCTCTTTTCTTTGGCTTTTAACACCAGGTAGAGTGTTGATCTTATATGTATACTTGCATATTTGTATTGTGTTTGTCATATTGTATTTTATTTATTCTACTTATTTCTGTTTTATCTTTTTGTGCAGCACTTTGGAAACCTTGTGTTTGTTCAAATCGTGCTATATAAATAAAGTGGATTGGATGGATTGGATTAGCTATAGCATTCTGTTTGTGTAACTGATTTATGAAAACCAGATGTGTTCCTAAAGATGAACAGAGGATAAAACCCTTTAAATCTGGAACGCTGTGCCAGTTTTTGCATTACATGGACCAGGTTAAGGATACCCAGTTAGAGCATAGTTAGGGGTTAGAAAAGAAATGAGGATTAAGATGCAAGATTTATTGCGTATTAGCAAAATAAACTCACAATGAGTGCATATGCTTCTTTTCATTGTCAAGAATTGTAAAGGTAAAGCAGCTTACTAGTTAACACAGTTGAGTGAAATACAATAACTGGAATGCTAAGTGGAGAAAGAAAGAAAGAAAGAAAGAGACTTAAGTTTCCAGACAAAGTCTTTTTTTTTTTTTTTTGTTCTGTTGTGCTCTATTATTCAGAGCGTATTGGAACTGACAGTGAGCACAGACACAGCAAAGACTAGATCTGCTTGCTTAGGTAGAACAAGCAGTTCTAGGTAGAACATGTATGAATACATACAGTATGTACATACACAACTGCAAATAAACAGAGCTATGCACTTATAATCATGGATGATCACACACCTCTACACATTTAAATGTGGTCATTCAAAGACATGTACATTCATAGCCACACAGACAGGGGATTAGCCGAAACCACCTGTTTCTCTGTGTTCTGTTGTGGTCTGTTCGGATTTGGACTTTCTTCATGCACAAAGGGCTCCCTTTGCTTTGTTGTCCCAGTCTGATAAAGTACATTAAAGTGTGCTTTGGCATCTCCCCACTTCCGCATGTTTCTAGTTGTATTTCAGCTGCGTTTTTAACTTCTGTGCAATGTGTCTGCATAGTTTTTATTCTTTATCATTTTATAAGTTTATTCTTATAATGTCAGGGTTTACTGTATATTTTCATATTTGAT
Source organism: Zingel zingel (assembly GCA_023566125.1). Classification (NCBI taxonomy): domain Eukaryota; kingdom Metazoa; phylum Chordata; class Actinopteri; order Perciformes; family Percidae; genus Zingel; species Zingel zingel. The sequence continues at coordinate 21,026,470 of CM042321.1, forward strand.
TTCCCTCAACATGAAACTGCCCTTTTCCTGGTCTTCTTAGTCATATCCCTGTGGAAAATGTATTCATCCAGTTGTTTGCTTTGTGCCTTCTGCTTTTGTCTTTGCAGCTCTGTTTGTTTTTGCCGTAGGTGCTGAGTATGGACAGCCTAGCGTTGGCTACTGCATGTATTTTCAAAATGGATCAGACACCTTTTTTCAGTCATGTCTAAAACGCGGGTTGTCTCGCTTTGTCTGTCAATATTTTCTCAAGGTACTGTATGTGTTGTATGTATGTGGAATAATGTATGTGGAACAAATTGAATATCATTTTGGTTGAAAAAGGGTATTAGAAAGAAAAAGCCTTTTTTAATTTGCTTAGCGTGCGTGTTACTGTGTCATATTAACAAAAAGATTTTTCCAAAAATCCATTTTTACGTGTTCAAAGTTGTCTAGCCTGTAGCAATTCCTGTACCGAAGATTAGGCTACATCCTTGTTTTTGCTTTTTATTTAGTTTGTCTGTCGTCTTCACACTAACCCTGATCTGAATTTAAGAATAGATTTTTTTGTCTCTAATTTTATTCTCGTCGGTCACATTATCACTGTCTCTTGCACCTCTTATTCTGTCTCCTTTTCCACTTTTTGCAGCACTCTCTTCTCTCTCTTTCTATGGGCCGCTTTTACTCTTTGTCCCTGTATCTTTCTCACAGTTCTATTTTCTAACATTGAACTAGGGCTGCAACTAACGATTATTTTCATAGTCGATTAATCTGTTGATTATTTTCTCGATTAATCGATTAGTTGTTTGATCTATAAAAATGTCAAAACATGGTGAAAAATGTGGATCAGTGTTTCCCAAAGCCTAAGATGATGTCCTCAAATGTCTTGTTTTGTCCAAAACTCAAAGATATTCAGTTTACTGTCACAAAGGAGAGAAGAAACTAGAAGATATTCACATTTAACAAGCTGGAATCAGAGAAATCTTATTTTTTTTTTAATAAAAAAATGACTCCAACGATTAATCGATTATCAAAATAGTTGGCGATTAATTGAATAGTTGACAACTAATCGATTCATCGTTGCACCTCTACCTTGAACCCTGCCCACATGGGTGAAAACATTACATAAGACATACACATGTATCCATCTACTGTTGACACAAACAGGGCACTCACATCACGCGCCCGCAGAGTTGCTTCTGCCTAAAGCAGTGTGACAGTGTTTGCTCTAATAGGTCTTATGGTTCTATTTGATTTAAACTAATGTGATAAAACGTTAATGATTAAACATGTTTTGGGTCTGACTTCATAGAAGTACTCTGACTTCAGGCCACATGGAACAATGTCCAGGAGGCTGAAAAATAAGCTGTTACCAAGAGGTGTCTACATAGGGTTTGATTCTAAAATGGAAACAGTTACAAGTGATGCAATTACATTTATGTTTTACATTTTATAAACAGAATCTGAGCATATCCATAACAATATCTTTAGTCATGGTGCACACAAAATAAAGCTTTCTTCAGTAGGGACATGCTTTTAGCACTTTTTTTAAATAGGTTAAGCAATCTTGGTTACATAAATCTAGTTAAATGAGCAGAATGGCTCACATTCACTCACATCACATTCTGTCAATAATCTCCTTATCTCCTTACCACCTTCCCCAAAATAAGACTTCACTACAGTATATAAAAGTAGCCCTCTAAGATTCCAATGAAGTCTGTTTTTTTTTTTTTTTTTTTTTTTTTGCATCAGCGTTTTAGGAGAGTATAATGATGTTTCTAAGATCTAATTCTTTTTTCCACCCCTAATAGATAAGTAAGCAGATTAGAAAACCTTGGAAGATGGGTCAGTTAAATCCATTTTCATTTCAGCTTTTTTGTGGCTGAGACAAAACCAGGCAGTCTGAAGCATATTTTCTCCCTCTAAAAAACTTTAAACTGCACTAGTCATTGGTGACGAATGAGACAAAGCCCTATTGATTTTGGGAAGAGAGAGATAAAGAGATATCAGACACAGAAGAACAGAGAAGGCGAAAGTATAATCCTTTCTCTTGTTTCATCAAGTGCCATTTTGTTTTCCATGTAGATCCCCTTTTTCTCTCTGTTTTGTATCAAATTATACTTTCGTCATAGTTTCCTTCTGCGTATAATGAGTTGGTGTATGCGTCTGTTTCTGTGTGCCTGAGTATGAGTCTTTTTTAGCGTGCGTGCATGTTCGTATAGCAGTGCTACCCTCTTTGTGGTATTCCATTCACTAAGTGAGTGTGAGAGTGACAGAGTGGGTAAGTAGTGGGATTTTTTTCAACTCAGCCGTGGTGAAACAGCTGATGGCAACCAGGCTGTACAGGGATATGAGGTCATTCCATACAACAGACCAGACAAGGAGAGCAGATGTTAAAAATAACACAGTAATGCAATTTAGACCCTTTCTAAGAATTGCATATTGTTGGACTAAAAACAGACATGACTTGTGTAAGAGTATATTCCCAAAGGCAGTTAACTTTGATCAAGTTGAAGGCCATTATTATCTAAGGTTACTAGACTATGGTATGTTACTGGTAGACACAGACATCCCTTTCTTCGACAGTCTCACTAGGTTTACGTAGAGCAAGTTTGACCAGTTTTGAGACGTAATTAGATGGTGTGTTTGAGGCTTCCATTGGCCCATCTTTAAATCCTAGTCTGACCTTGAAAGCCACTGCATGAGGAAAACACTACCAGGAGTTGAGTTGTTCTTGCTTATTGCATGTTCAAAAACACATTCACACAAACGCAACACAAATTTCTCACACCACCCATAGCAAAATTTGTTCACAGTCATAAAAATAACCAAGCTGGGGTCACATGATGGTTGGCAGCTGTCAGGCCGCTGTGTGTGTGTGTGTGTGTGTGTGTGTGTGTGTGTGTGTGTGTGTGTGTGTGTGTGTGTGTGTGTGTGTGTGTGTGTGTGTGTGTGTGTGTGTGTGTGTGTGTGTGTGTGTGTGTGTGTGTGTGTGTGTGTGTGTGTGTGTGTGTGTGTGTGTGTGTGTGTGTGTGTGTGTGTGTAAATGAATACCAGTGGCTCTGTCAGCAGCTCTAGTGTTGAGTCTGTTTGGACACGTCTGACTCTGTCAAGATGAAATAGACAACCTGCCACAGAGCTAGCATGTAGAAACCTGTTTGGACCTAATAGGATTATTAAGTTGTACAAACATGTTTTTAGAGCCGATAATTACTTGAATCTTCCAGTCACCCATCCAGTAATCGTTTTCAGCAAGAATAATAAATCATAAAGCGATCATTACATCACATTTCAACAGCTCCTTATCACTAGAATTGTGTATACATGGTCAGATATTGTTTTCTTGTTTAAGCATTTTGCTTTAAAACAAAATTAAAAAAATGAAATGGTGTTTTTTTTTGTGTGCCAAAGATGAAAAAAGAAATTATTCTTTCAACAATTAGCAGTTTAAGCTACTCCATAAGTGCTAAGGGGCTAAATAGGCTAAAATACCTAAGACTTCTATGTACAGTAATAGCCCACAGCCCACTGTGTGGTCAAAATGAATATTCCTTAACATGTATTGTCAAATAATCTCTGTTTCTCTACGTTTACAAGTCAGACATTTTATTTTTATGACGTAGATGTCTACTGTAGTATTGTTGTTAAGCCTTAATGAATATGATAAGCCAGTTCTTACACATATCCTGTCTGTTTTGGAAATAGGCTGGCTATTGCTGTCATTATTACAGTCATGTTGTCATTATTATAATACCCACTGTTATCCAGCTATACTTCTTTATTACCCAAGTGCCTGTCCCTCTTATCTCGCACCTGATTTTTAATTCACATTTATTACAGACAGACTGTTTCAGCCACCTTTTTCACTTGGGCCAATGGTGAAAAACAAAACATCAACCAAACATGAACCTCTCTGGTATGTTGACTGGAAGCAGCCCAGTATGTCTGAGTGAGCTGCAGCCTTTATGAAACTGTAATGAGTTGTCTCAGTAGACGCGAGGTTATGGAATTGAGATGCTTAAGGTGCGTTGAAGTATTGGACGCGATGCTAAATCCCAGATCTACAGTATGAAGTGAGTTATAATTTTCTCATAATCAATGTGTGATGGTGTATACTGCGAATGAAGTTAGGGGTGTTTTAATGAAAATAATGAATCCAGTAAATAATCCAGTGCTGATTTTACCATACTGGTACACTACTTTGCCAAGTTATCTCATTGCTCCATATTTTCCTGCTTGCTTCTAGTTGTGACAGAGTAGCTGTGCTACATCTTTTTGACCTCTATACTGCCTAGCTTCAGCCAATTGTAATACCTCTCCCATTAGCATCAATGCCGCCCCTCCTTATGGAATAGCTTAGTTCCACTGAGGCCCGTGTGTGCCTACAATGAGTTCAGCCCCTGAAAATAACTTCCAATTTAGAGTTGTGTATGTACTTCATTTTAAACTATCTGCAGTGCATTTCTAATATGTTTCCAAGAAAAAAAGATAAACGCCACAATAGCAGATTACACATGTGTTTTATAAATTGATGTTCATGCTGTGTTATTGTGTGTTTAGCAGATATTCAGGGTAAGTGGGGCTGTAAAGCAGATGTCTCTAAAGATTTACCTTCTGCTATTTCCAGTCATCTGGTAATGCACTTGGTACCTCTGCTAATGCAGGGTAGAAACTGTCACAACTGTTATCTGTTTTCTATGCCTGTCACTATTACAGGCATAGATAACATATTCACATATTATCACTCGCTTTAACTTTTCAGTCTTGGTAGATGAGATTGAGAATGATTTAAAAACAGGGTTACAGCGACGGCATGCATGGCGACATTGTGGTTAATGCAGTTCATTAGGTGTGGATATGAAACATTGAGATCCAAAGTCTAAATGGGAGATAAAAGGGTAACTAATTGGTGTATATATAACCTAGATACTGTAGATCTCTGAAATATTTGGTTCTGAGGGGAGTGAAAAATCAAGTGTGTCGATTGTCATGTGGTGTGCAGGGATTTGAGCTTGTGGCTGCATGTGTGTACATACAGGCAAGAACATGCTACACATATTCTTGTGTGACTGTGTGCATGGTTGTTTCTCAATGAGGCCTCTGTTCCCCCTCTCTCATCCCCTTTTACTGAGTGGCGCTTGGCCATATAATTACTGTGACCTAGCGCACATCCAGCCTATTCTAGTTAAAGTAAAGAAGAGATCCTGTCTGAAGTAAGTGGGCACGTTTCCTTTTGAGCTGCTCACAGTAACTCTTAATAATCCAGCAAGTTCTACCTGAATGCAGATGTACTTTTACTGACAGGCTCCGAGACAAAAAGTATAATTGTCTGTTAAATCTATCATAGACACATTGGCTTTCTAAACCAAACTTGGAATGCACTGCATTTATGATTTTGGTGGAACAGACTTCAGTCTGTATTTGTGCTCATTTCTCTAAGCAGGCTCTGTGTGCTCTGCCATGGACAGACCCCCATACAACTCCACAAAAAGAATCAAGCCTGTTCCTCTTTGCCCCTCTCAGTTCATGGCTTGGCCTCTGTTACAGAGCAGCCTTAGATCCTGAACTAACCCACTGTCTCAATGCAGTCTCTGACAGGGCTCTGTCCTCTTTTCCAGTTTCAGTCCAAGACCAGCCTGGCCCTGTACATTTCCTGTCCTCTGTCCAGCCCAAACCTAGATCCCATCCCCTGGACGAGCTCTGTGCCTCTCAATCCACCCTCTGTTCTCTTCTGTTCACCCTGACCCCATCCTCGGAATCTTACAGAACACTGGAACCAGCAATTCAATCAGTTAATGGGTCAAATACACAATATATAGACTCACGTATAGACTTACAGACTAATTCAAGCTTACACACCCTTGTGTGCACATGCACAAAACATATAGAGCATAATTCAATCATATAGACTAATTGATCTCTGCCTTTTCTCAGACTATCATTCCTGGGGCTGATTTAGTGCTGGTCTTTCTTTCTGTTGTTTGAGAATGTATGGGTCAAACTCTTTTGTCACGTCTCATGGTAGACTCACTTGCCTTGCCATTTAGCTTGCACTATAAAACACAAAAAATGTAGCCGCAACCATCTGCTTTAATACAAACATCTGCCCATTAACTTTGCAGATTCAGAGTTAGGCTCCAAAACGCCCTTGTCAAAGAGTTAAGGGACACAAATGTGGGGGTGTATGTTTTTCTGTGTATGTAGTAGAACAGGAGAGTAGGCCAAACACCTTTTGGGTATGTTAACTTGACTGTGTGTGCATGCAACGTGTGTCCACACAAGTGTTTGTGGGTGTTAGCGCTGTTTGATCTTTGTTTTTGTTCAAGTTTAAACATAAACCCGGTTAGACCAGTGAGCTTCGGATTTAGAACACCTGATATGCAAAGCCAAATTTGAAAGACATTTGCTTGGCAAATTAACTTCAGAGGAATGACTTTCTGAGGTGATTTGATTGGCAGTTATTTAGAAAGTTGCCAAATTGATACTCCTTTCTGGTGGAAAAAAATATGCATTAAAGGACTTGGGTTAATGTGAAACATCACATTGGTGGCCTTGATAAACATGTTTTGGTCATTGTCCATGACAAAGGCAAGAGTAAAGACATATATCATTAAAGAACCAAGTTGCACACCTGTTAATCCCAGTCATATTTGATTGACATTTTATTCTCAGTTGGTAACATTTCCTAAATGTTCACCTCTTATATTAAGTGATAAGAAAACCCCGGGCTGATAACATCCCTTCTGTCTGCTAATGTGTGTGTGCTCCTGAGAAACTAAAGCTAGGTTTATGGTCGCCGTGGTGTTCCCGGCGCAAGGTGCACAAGCTATAAAATGGCAACACCGTGTATGTCATTTCCAGCGCAAAGGCTCCACAAGTTGTTGCTGCGCGTGGTTGTGCACCTCTGAATTTTTGTAACTCGGTGCACACTGTGCTTTACGTTTCAACATGGTCATCTGTATGATTCTTCATGTACAGACCACAGGGAGTCAAATGGCCTTAAATATGTGTAAAAGAGAGACACCACACTGGGAAAAGAAGCATGTTGCTAGAGTATGGAAAAACTTGAGAGATGGCTTTGTCAAAGCTAAAAAAAAAAACGGCCCTTATAGAAAGATTGTTCATAACATTTAGAGGCAGTCAGTCATTTCCACTTCCAAGCGGCAGTAACGTTAATAATTACACCAATGCAATGTTTGGCAGTATGTCTGTGTTTATCATTAATGTGTTTACCACTGCTTACCTTTACCTCCGCTCTTTTCTTCTTCTCTACTACCTCTTGCTTATTCACTGATTATTTTGTTTGTATGCCCCCTGGCATTTCAGAGAATACTGCAACACAGTGCGTTGAGCATTAACTTCTCTGTGCATGCTCGTAGCGTGAGCACCATCTATGGAGGCCCGCGCCACGGTGTCGAGCGCGAGCATTACCGAGGCTTTGGGGAAACCAAGACCCGAATTTTCTTCAAACACACAAGTGTTGGGAGTGTGTGTAATTGCATTTTTCTGCTGACTTTGTGTGCATGTTTGTTTACCTTAAAGCACTGGCTTATGTGTGTCTTTGTGGTGTCTAGCTAAGTGTATGTGTTGTAATTGTGCATGCTAGTTTTGGGTTTCTCCTTCTATAAAAGTTACATTGAACACATCACCACAAGACCACATCCCAGCAGCCAGGCTGCAACCTAACACAGTCTGCTTTTGTTCTATACCTCCATGCATGCATGCATATATATATATATATATATATATATATATATATATATATATATATATATATATATATATATATATATATATATATATATATATATATATATATATATAAATGAATGAATGAATGAGATGCACCGATTACAACTTTCTAGGCCGATTCCGATTTTCATTGAGTTAGCCCAGCTGATTCCGATTTCATTTTTTCTAACCACTTTACAGCACACACAAATATTTATTTTCTATCTTTTCTTTAATAGAACATTTTGCACAGAACATAGAACAGATAAATGGATCACTATAAAATAGAACTATATAAATTACTCCTGGTGTGGGAAATTCACACACATCTAAAGTGCAATGTTAGAACCATTTCCTTCTTTTCACATCCAATATCCAGCACAAAAAAATGTGATTTTGGTTTTTGGTGTCGTCCCTCCACGCCCTACTTTTTCCTTGCAGGTGTTGCATATTTCAAACGTGTTATCTTCTGCACACACGCTGAAGAATTTCCAAACAGCTGACATGTTGCAGGTTAATTCACGCGGTTCCCTACATGTGCGAGAATAGCGCGGACACGCGCTTCACACCGCGAGCGGGTACGCGCGACACACGGCGGAAAAGTTGAGAGAAAGGAAAAAGAGACTTTGCTGTCGCGTGTGTGTGTGTGTGTGTGTGTGTGTGTGTGTGTGTGTGTGTGTGTGTGTGTGTGTGTGTGTGTGTGTGTGTGTGTGTGTGTGTGTGCGTCCTTGAGAACTGTAACTCGTATAACTTATGTTGTCAGTTAATTGTAGCATTGACCGGCATGAAATCGGCATATGTCAGACTGACCTGCCGGTCGCCGGTTATGGTCAAGCACGTGAAAACCGGCCAATTCCGGTCACCGGCTGGTCTATCTGTGCATCTCTTTTATTTTTTTATATATATATATATATACACACACACATACACACACTCAAAGATAGAAACAAGCATGCACAGTGGGATACCATCATCCTGTGTAACTGGACAGGTGAGCCATCTGCTGCAGCATAACCATTGAAGGTGAACTTGGATGAAGTGTACCTCTTTCAGTCGTTCCCATTCACTGGAAAAACTTTATTCTTTTAGAATAAGGTAAGGTGACCTTACACTGTGCGTGAAATGTGCCTTATATTTCTTAAAGTAATCATTTTAAGCTATAGGTTCTGAATTTAGGTAAATGATTGCAATGATTGTGAATGCTGAACAAGCATTTTACTTGTTGTAATGTAAACAGATCTAAGGTATGAATTTGTCATTGAGTGTGTGAGATATTACAGCCATTGTATTGGCTGATAGATGGATAAGTAATGGTTAGGTTCAGTCAAGTTACTCAGTCAGTGTTGACTCAGTGTCTGGATTGTTCCCTATCGTCCCATACACACTTCATAAAACACTCGTGTGTGTGTGTGTGTGTGTGTGTGTGTGTGTGTGTGTGTGTGTGTGTGTGTGTGTGTGTGTGTGTGTGTGTGTGTGTGTGTGTGTGTGTGTGTGTGTGTGTGTGTGTGTGTGTGTGTGTGTGTGTGTGTGTGTGTGTGTGTGTGTGTGTGTGTGTGTGTGTGTGTGTGTGTGTGTGTGTGTGTGTGTGTGTGTGTGTGTGTGTGTGTGTGTGTGTGTGTGTGTGGACGGACATTGGAGTGGAAAATGTCCCCTCACTAACTCTTTGACAGTATAAAGGGTTCTTACACATATGCACACACATATATGCATGCAAAGGCTCAGACGCACACATGGTAGATGTAATCTGGTGGTCATTATTTCAAACAAGGGAGTGTTGTGTTGCACTGACAAACAGTTCAGTCTCCCTAGTGTGTGTCTGGTTTAAATTATCACCTGTATCTCCCAGACCAGAGGCCTCCTATTCTCGCTGCCTACAGGGAAAGGTGGAGATCACAGGCCCATTTGTATTCTAATGTGCAAAAGCCAAACATAGTAGATATTTTTGATTGACTGTTTGGTTTCAAGTAAGTTAGGTTAGAACATATTCTCCATCATGCATCTCTTAATTATGCCACAGACTGCTTACTTCTTACTCTTGATATTTGTTGTTTGATATTTTTGGGTGGATTCCCCCTCAGCAACCAAAGTCTTTTTCATTTCATCACACTTTTTAAAGTCACTTTCATAAAAAGAGTATCAAGGTGTATCAAGTGTCAAGGTCAAATTTTGATGTTTTTTTCTTCATCACTTTGATGTCTAGGCTGATTTCACCAGATATTGTTTGCTATGACAGTATTACAGCTATTAACATTAATTGATATAGTATGGTATTTTTGCTGTGTAGAAAAGTGATTACTACAATTTATTCTTCAATTAAACATTTCACACGTTGCCCTTGGGCTTATACGGAAGAGAGAATAATACATTGCCACTCCTTGTGCACACGCATCCCAAAACTCCATTATGACTTATGTTGAAATATCTTCAAAACGGTTGCTCCCACATAAACCTCTTGCGTAAGGGAGAATTGACAGAAACGCTAAAACTCTTCTGATAAAAACTTTGTTATAACATGTAACTTGCCATAAAATTGCTGATATTTTTTTACAGGTTGCATTTGTTTTATTCTATTATAGTGTTGAGACCTATGTAGGTGATATTGCACCTAAAACCTGACTTGAATATCTCAATCACATGTAAAGAATTACACAATTGAAATTGAAGCTGAATATGAGTCATGAAGACAAGTTAGGCTGTGACTTTAGTCCTGCATACAAGATGAACGTGACTCAGACCCACTGACTCAGACCTTAGACTTAGACTTCAGTGGAAGTATGAACCTCTGTCCCTTTCACTGCAAATGATTAACCGTGACATGAGACTTTTTGCACGTTCTGACCAAATGCTGATGTGACGCTGTGCCGTACTTCTGACCAGACAGTGTCTCATTTGTCCAATAAATTAGAAAAAAAGTGCTTTATTGTTGGCTTTCATGTGGATTGGGTTTCATTGATTGTTTTAAGTGGCCGTTATCATTGCCACTGCTTCTTAGTTCTGCGTACCCTAAATAAGGATGGCAATACTCTAACCAAAAAAGCAATGGATTTAGTTCATCGGTAGAGCTTCTAGTAAATTCTTTCTATCTGTCTGTGGAATGTATGTCAGACCAGAAAGGAAGATTAGAGAGAAAGTGGGGCACCAGAGCCCGGAAGAGAGCAAGAGTGGGCTCTAGGGTAATCTATTTTCTCTCTCTCTCTCTCTCTCTCTCTCTCTCTCTGGTCATCTTATGACACTAATAAACCCCCTCATTCGGGGGTTTAATTGGTTATCTGGGCAGTAGACTTATAGCTGTTGGAGAGCTGTTACATGCTGTGTAGAACATGCAGGCACTGGCTATCAGTGAATGACACCTGATGATATTGCCAGCTCTATTACAACAACTGATGTTATTGTGTTTAAGCTTTGCGAGGTTATTTGTTCGCACCACATGTGTTGTCTTGAATGCGGATGAGGCTGAAATGTAATGGCACCTGTAGTTATGTTGTCTAAAAGTCCATTGGCCGTATATTTAGCCTAACACCAAACGCCTGTACATACCAGAGATTGTGCATTTTGCATAATACACACTGTCTATCAATCCACCCAAGATTCAAGAACTGACTGTGTTGCAGCTCCGAAGACCCAGTGATGATCAGATGTTACCTTCTAATGTATGTGGAAAACCTTTAGATAACAGGGACTTTGGGACCATGCAGGGTTTCTATTATTAAGATGAGTGATATTTACCATTTAATATTGTTGCAAGTATTCTTCCGAGACAACACTTTGAAACATTTCTGTCAGTATAGATGGCATTTGCAAGGATGTGCCAAAAAGCTGTATTTCCATCATGTACTTTCCCATGGGACATTCTCCACTTCTCTTTGAGCATTTATTTTCTGTCCGAACTTTGACCGTTCATTGAACTGGCCAGCTGCTTACTGACTGGATTAACTCCGGCACCATGTTAACATTATAGTACTACATTCACAGAGGGGAATGGGAGCAGAGGACTAAGCAGTACAGAAAAAAAACCGAAAGAGAGAAAACTAAACTCAACACAGAAAGATTGGAGCGCACAATAGAGAACAACTAGATCAGAGCGAGAACAGCTTAAAAGAAGAAATCAAAGGAATACAGGAGAATAAAGGGGAGAGGGGGCATGGAATTCCTCAATGACCTACATTTGCATTGCAATCTCCAGCTGAAGCAAACATGTGCAGTTATGACATATAGTACAGTAAGCCATCCACTGTTTGGCCATAAAACATTTCTTGTTTGCATTAGCTGTATGTTCAGGATGATTGTCCTGCTGCACTGTCCCAGAACTCAGCAGCAGTCCAATAGTAGACACAAAAGCATCTAAAAGAGAAATTCTTTATAAACATTTGGATGAAGGCACCCCAAGAAATGCATAATTGCCTATCATTGTTCCAGTAAGAGGTCTCAGATGCAGAATAGTGATGATGTATTGGGCAAATCAAAATCACTTTTTTGTATATAAAAAAAAAAAAAGTAGGAATGAATGTGCAGCAAATGTGCAAGATGAGAAATAATTCACACATCCCACCACACAGTGTGACAGGAAAAAGGTTGGTGGCATTTTGTAGACGAAAGCAATGCATTCTTGTTATCTTAATTGGTTCCCATCCATTGCTTTAGTATCCATTCATACCACAGTGCTGTGAGACAGAAATGGTGAAAGAGAGGGAGAATTACGGAGGAGGGATGTAGAGATACAGGAGCTCGGTAAGCATCCAAATGAGAAAGCGAGCGATGCAGAGAGCAATGGATGCATTTGTCAACTATCTTTTCTTGTTTATCTGCGGCTTCGAGACCTCGTTAGCATTCACACTGCAGAACCACACAGAGGTGACATACTGTCACTCTCAAATCACTCCTTTTTGTCAACTATACTTTCTCTTCTCCCCTTTATCTTAACAATGGAAAATCAACATACATTTACCGTTTCCTTTCTTTGCAGCCCTCCTCGCCCACTCTTTATGACACATTTTCTCTACTTTGCAGTAAGCATTATGTCAACACTGTAAACATTTTGCTGGAACTCTGTACAGCATGCATTAGTATGCAGGCTGCAGCTCTACTGTGGCACACTGACACACTTCCTGTTAACAGCTTTCGGCTTGTTTTTCTTTTTTTTCAAGATTATGTATTAGATAGGATAGCTGAAGACAGGAAAGGGGAGATGACATGCAGCAAAGGGCCACGGGTCGGACTCGAACCTAGGCCACTGCGGTAAGGACTGAATCTCATTATATGGGGCGCAAGCTCAACCAGGTGAGCTACCAGGGTGCCCACCTCGGCTCGGTTTAGTGTACATCAGTCCAAGACTCTTAGGTTTCTTTTAAAGCACTACATCTCTAAATCATCTCTGTATACATCACTATTCCATACACCAATGGATGGTGATAGAATAAAGTGGAGAGTGCAGGAAGGTAGTGAGAAAGAGAAGTGAGTTGGAAGACGGAGAGAAAAAAAAGGAATGGGATAAGAATATTGGAGGAAATCGGGAGGGCAAGCAGAGAGAATAAGAAGAAATAAGATCAGGGCAGAAAAGGAATGAAAAATGGAAGCACACGGGGAGTAGAGAGGAGATTGGGAGCGATGCAGTCTTCAGTAGAGGAGAGCAATGTAAAGGAGAGAAGGGTAAGCGGAGTCTCATGCATTACTATTCAGGATGCATTTCACTGCATTGCAGTGGCACACTGAAACACATTCACAACTACAGTTGACAGTGAGTTATTTTAAAGAATACAGATTGTAAATCAGTCAGTATTACAATCTGCTACATTGTTGGCCAATTGCCAATGTTAAGGTTTATGTTGAATACTGTCACTAAGCTACACATCCAGCGCTTAATTCACTATCTGTATAAAGAGACTCAGACGTCAGCCTGCAGTTGTTTTGGTGCCTCATTTGACTATGATGCAAACCATTGACAAACAGCATCATGGGTTCAAACCTGGCTAATGATCCGCCCTCCCATCTGACTTTCTCTTATCTCTCCTGTCAGTATTCAGTAAATATGGTGCACATTTAAATCAATGTGGATGTTTTAGTTTCTGCTTAACACTGGTATTTAGACGATATACATCACTAAATAAAACCAGATAAGGCTCAGCTGATTGCTACAACACATATATTACAATACAACACAAAGTAAATGGAAATTTCACCATAAAAGTCTGCAATTTAGAGACGTTCATAAGGAGTAAAAAACTAAATCAATTTCTATAGCACCAATAATATTACTACACAACTCTACTTAAGATACATACATTTCAACTAAAGTCTCAATACAGGAAACCCCCAACCGGACGCTTACAGTATCTGAAAATATTCCTCATCATTTTATTCTCTCTCCCACTACTCTTTTCTTTCAGCACCTCTGCTCATCTTCACCTCCTCTCCCCTCTGTCCTTCTTTCCCTTATCCTGTCTTTGGATGACAGCTGTTAGGAGCTGTAGTCAGACAGAGTTTTTGTGTGTCAGCACTGGTCACACTGCAGCAGGTGCGTGTGTGTTTGCTCGCCCACACGTTTGCATGCATTGGTGCCCATTGAGGCAAGACTTGCTGACTGTGTGTGTGTGTGTGTGGGTAGACGGGGCAAGCTGACTTTCTGTCAGCAGCTATTGATGAATGAAGAGGTGAGTTTGGGTCCCAAGGAAGTGAACTATTAGAGCAGACTATTATGAGCCCTTGACCTTGGAGACCATGCGTATTCCTATCCCCACATATCCTAACCCCTTAACCCAGTATGAATTGTATAGTAGATTTATTTATTTATTGAGATCATTTTTTGATTGGTCGTTTTGACTCATTCACTCTTACATCTATTGACTTTTTTTTTTTCCAGCTCCCTCAAGTCACTTAGTTTAGGCCTATCATTTATTGAAAAATGTAATTGTAGACTTACAGTAGCCTACCAGACTGACAGAGCAGAAATATAAATCAATGAATGAAATCCTAGCCTGTTTCTGTGCTATGTGGGTGGCTCCATCTGTGCATACCAACTGCTCAGCTATTGTGTGTCTGTGTCCGTGTGTCTGTGTTCGTGTGTCTGTGTCCGTGTGTCTGTGTCCGTGTCTGTGTGTCCGTGTGTGTGTGTCCGTCCAGCTGTATGGTCTCCAGTCTCTTATCCGTGTAACCACTGGCCCAGAGTTAACAGCAACCATCTGGTGCCCATACAGAGTTGGTTTTAGCTTAGCAAGCCTGATCTTCATTTCAGAACTACCCCAGCCAAATCACTCTCTCTCTCTCTCTCTCTCTCTCTCTCTCTCTCTCTCTCTCTCTCTCTCTCTCTCTCTCTCTCTCTCTCTCTCTCTCTCTCTCTCTCTCTCTCTCTCTCTCTATTTCTCCATGTTTCCTTCTCTCCTTTTGCTCTTAAGTGTTTATCCTCCTTCCCTCCCACTATATGACGTTCAAAAACGTAAAAGAAAAGAATCCTAGTTGTAGTAACAAGTCATACTTGTTACTCGTTTGGGTCATACTGTATAGAGAGAGTTCTGTTAAAACCCAAGGCACAGTCCCATTATGTAATACCAATTGTTATCAAACTTCCAGAACTGCTTGTAACATAACAACCTTGTTTTGTGAGGTTATTAACATCCCATTAATATTTTGTCATTAATGCTATTGTGTTCAGTTTACACTTGCTTTAATATTCATGACTGAACTGGTTTACATTTGAAGAGAAGAATTCAGATGTTATGATACATAATTTTTTTCCTAGGTCTAGCTATGTGCTAACATGTTGCTAATAAAGTACTGGTCCATTGAGATTTTACTGCAGGTATAAGCATATGGAGAGGATTATTATTCTCAGATTGCATCTGGTTCTCATAGCAACCAGAACTATACTCCTGTTGTATAAAAAAAGACAAAGGAAAGAACTTTGTCCTTCCACCTTTTTATTAATTTCTGTGGAGAGGATGAGTTGCATGGCCTGCTGCCGTTGGGAAAATTGTCTAGCAAGCTTATTTAGCAAGAGAGTTAATTGCAAGACCAAAAATAAACAGAGCTCACTTAGACAGGTCTATACTATAGAGGCTATGCATAATGAGAGCTAATGATAAAATACTTTAAATTAAAGAGGGCCTTTTTGCAGTATGCTTTGAATACATTGATACATCTTAATCTACTTTCCTTCCCAAGTCCGTTTTCTGCTTTCTTACAAAATGCATAAACAGACACACAGACACACTCTGTGCCAGCACAGTGTGACATTCCAAGGAACAGTCTGGAAGGGGGTTGAGGACAGAGACAGACTTGGCAGCTCAACATCAAATAGCAATACTATCTCTCTCTCACACACACACACACACACACACACACACACACACACACACACACACACACACACACACACAGAAAACTATCACCTCTGTCACAAAAGTCCCTATAGACGATTGAGACACAAGTTCCCACAGAAAGTTGAAATATCACAGACCAATAGACAAAGCTTTGTTAGGGATATATGAAAAGTGGTGGTTTCTGAGTATTACAACCTGACAGAGTGAATTAACAGTTGCAAGACAATCCATTGACTTTATACTGTATACTCTCTACTGTGGGACATTGTTGATTGGCTAGGGCTGGGTGTGCATGATTTGATTGGCATTCCCAACCAAATCATGCAAAAGCCAAAACACTGAAACGTCAAAACATTCTGTGGCCAAATTTGCTCTTTTTTTTTTCCAAGTTACTAGCGCTGGCTACTTGCTCACTAGGTAAGAAAGGCGTCACTTTAGCACAGTTGGTACACAGATACACCAAAGAGTCAAGCTCAAAGTGTATAATGTGTGTGTTTTCAACTGGTTAAGTGTTAGTGGTGCAGGGATAATTACAAGCCTCCGAAACAACCATGTCACACAGCAGCTATTTCTACTGACAGCCAGCTATGCCACTAGACAGACACACACAGACAGACACACGCACAGAGTGCAGCGATCTGAAGTGTGTGTGTGTGCGTGCGTGCGTGCGTGCGTGCGTCCGACAACTGGAGCTGCCAATGGCACTATTTCTATCCAGGGGTCACTTGGTGCTAGACAGAGTAGACGATGTGTGTTAGCAGCCACTTTATCCTGAGAGCAACAGAACAACATTCCACAAACAGGGCAGATTGGCCTGAGAACCACTTTTGGTCAGTATCCTAACCCTAAACACTTCTTATATATATATTAGGACTGTCAAACAATACAAATTTTTAATCGCTGAATTTCTATAGTTGATCGCATATTTTATCACATGATTAAAATTCTATTATATTGCATTTCAGAACAGTTTTTTAACAATCGAATCGTACATATTAACAATCAAAAGCAATTCTTACCAGTGTATTGTGATTGGGAATCAAATGAATGCAAAGAAAGTTACTTCATGAACTTGATTTTAAGATTTGTAATTATTGATTTACTGTAAACAAAAGAAAAATGTGTGAATCTGTCATTATTGCACAATTCCTCCAAGTACCTAACTAAAAAACTAAAAATCCCTATCCTTACTAGAGTCAATCTAGTGTTTAGTAGCTCCTAAATAATGTTGATTACTCACTGACATCCAGTGATCACCGGTTTACACCATCAGAAGTTGCTAACAAAAATATTGACTCAGTCCTACTATCCCACCCTGCTTTGCTGTGCATTATATTGGACGTCATGTGTAAGCTTCGGGTGTCATACTCATACCAAAATGCCTCAAAATTGAGAAATTCAAAATGGCCGCCACCGCCAGGCTGAAATCTATTTTTCAGAATATCTTTCTGACTAAACAAGGTACAAACATGACTTAAATGTGCTTTTGTAAGTTTTCCTACATGGGTAATTTGATGCCATATTCAGATTTGAGAAGCAATGTGAAGAAACAGCTTAGATATTGCAAAAATAGTTGTTTTTAACTATGAATAATTACTCAGTTATTATTATAATTATTATTATTACTATTATTGTTGATGTTATCAGGCTACATTTACTTTGTATTTTGTTTTGAGGTGAAATGTACAAACAAATACAAAAAGTTACAAACTTTTTAATTAAATGTTCACAGGTTTTCACACATGGGGAATTTAACATCCTGTCCTGATTCAGATCAAGTGTCAATAGTCAGCTTGAAAATCACACAAGTATAGAGAAAAAGGTGGTCATTAGTGATAAAGAAGTTACTCAGCCAACGCTGCAGCTGCAGGTATGTGTATAGGGAATTAGCTGATGTTGATCATTGGGTACAAGAATGTACAAATATGATAGACTGGTAGAGTCTTGTACTGGTTGTAATCTTTCTATTCTTTTCTATTCTATTTAATCTATTCTATTCAGATAGAGTCGCATGGAATGTATAGACGCATGCAACTGCAGGAAACTTGAAAAAACAACCAGAACATTGAAGAGGGCCGCGAATAAGCTGTCACTGTAACTTCTACTGGGATATAGTTCAATGAATGAGCTATGACCCATGGATCTTCCTGCTTTTGGATCTTATTTGATTGACAACTTATTACTATGGAACCCAAGTCAGAGTGTAGCAGGCACACACACATACATAAACTGTTTCCACGGTAACCAGCAGTCATGGCACAGGAGGAGTTCTTTTGTCATACCCACGCCTTGAGCAATGCTAACGTCTGCATACAAATTTCTGTCTCTTTCAAATATGACCCCTTGAAAGAAAATGGAAATGGGGATATTCCAATAATCTCACAAAATCTTAGTGTGATATAAACTAGAGTTTAATCTTCGAGTTTAAACTGAAACCAACTCTTCTCTTGGCAACATAGGCTACAACTCTACAGTAACTCCCTACTGAAAAACGTTTGCCAGCACTAAATCCTACTTTTTTTTCTTCCTTTGGCTGTGTGGCCTCCTTGTGGCACTATAGCATCTATCAGCCACACCCTCTAGAACAACAAGCAGTCATAGTTAGGGGGAGATGGGCAGATGGATGGATTGATGGATAGGATGACTAAACAAGCCAACGAAGGAATGAATGAGAATTCTGGTGTTAACAGAAAGGTCTTTTATGGCATGTAGTAGCCACACCTTCTGCAATAACAAGCATGCACAGTAAAAGAGGAAAGGATGAATGAATGGATAAAGGAAAAACATTGAGGTCGTGATGGGCTCAATGGGACTGACATTAAATTATGTATTGGTGAAAGTTGTAATTTGCCATGTAGAATACGTAGCTTAATTCCCTGTCACGCTGTATCTCTCTGTATTACAGTTTGTCTCTGCTTTGCCCTCCTTTTACAGAGCAGTCAAAAGAACAGTGAGTTAATTCTGGTCTTTTAGAAGAGCAGGACAGATGCGGATTGTCTGAAAACCAGTTCCTAGACAAACTGTTCATAATCGCACAGCGACTGAGACTGAAAATTTCAGCAGCTATTCCACAGGTTTAGTTTTGGAGTAGAAACGAGATATTTTGTCACTGATGCATGTTGGATCAGTGTGGTAGCTTAGTGAAAAAGACAGAGGCAGGGAAGATTTAACACAAAACACATTTTGCAACATTGACACCAAATATCTATGGTTTTAATTTTAGGGATCGAGAAAAACCCTAACCCTTTATCCACTCAACATTGCTTCACACATGATCCTTTGGAATTTATACATAAGTAATTCAGAACATATGCTCCAAACTTTGGGCCCATCTTTCCCCACTCCAGCTGAGATAAACAGTTCACAGAGGGTGAAAAAAAAAATCTAAGACCAATATGAGATGTTGATGCTTCGGCCATATCACATTACCATTCAATAATATTTTGAAACAATTCGAAAGTTTGTTTCAATTTACACATTTTCTCCTGTTCTGTGAGGAGTTCCTGTTAAGAGGACTGTTTTTTATGCCGCCCCAATCACCATTAGTGCGTGTAGTAAGCCAAATCAGAAGCCGAGCAAAAGACAAGTTTGTGTCCGTGCGTGTTGTTAATATGAGTGTGAGTGGCTGTGAGTGAGTGACGGCTCTGTGTGTGTCTCTGCATGAAGTAAGGACTGTGCTGACAGCAGAATGGCTTGCTCTGTTGGAGGAGATTCACACTTCACATTAGATCATTACACCAAACTGTATCTAACACACACACACACACACATACACACCACACACACACCACACACTCTCTGTGGGGTTGAACCCCACAGAGAAACCGACTAGTCATACTGAGCAGCCAGACAATAGCTCTGTCAATCAACGTCAAGTCCCTGCTTGGCTGTCCAGCCTGAGGCCTTTCAGTGAACAGCTAGTTAACCTGTGTAAGGAAACTGGCCCCAAGCACATTTACAAGGCCCCATCTCCAACTTCCCATCACTTCTCTTGACCAAAATGTGTGCAATTCGTAACTCTGTGTTTCCCTCGGCTTCCCACAGTAGAGAGAGTGGGGTCAGCGAGTGCTTGTTACAGATGTTTAATTTAGAAAGTCCAGCCATATTTTTTCTTTCCAGCAGCAAAGTCACTCTCACTCTAATATGAATTAGCTGACTATTGTATACTTTACTTTAATACAATTACCAATTACCAAAAATACTATTTTTGTGTCTTTTTATTAAATGTCTTTCAGGTGGGACCAAGGACATTGGATCAGCGTTGACCAGGATGTGTATGAGACATCGCAGCATAGAGGCTAAACTCAAACAGTTTTCCATGTAAGCAACATTAAGGCTCTAACACACCAACCCAATTATCGGCCGTCGGACAGTCTGGTGAGGTCGGTGACTCGAGTCTGTTCGGTGTGTTCCGTGCCGTCGTCAGTCGGAGGAGCCGTCGGCATCCCTTTTGGCCGATTTTACTTGTTGAATCAATGACCAATCCGATTGGTGGGACAGTATCTCCTTATTACTAGCCATCGTATTTTCTTCTGTTCAGCGAGTAATGACAACAGCGATCCTTCTTGACTACTATCAACACTCTCTGATGGGCTGACTGGGCAATGACTGATGACAGCGTGCTCTGTGTTTACTAGGTCTAGAGAGATGTTCATCCGTCATTTCCGGTTTTCATTTTTTGGGCGAAAATACAGATTAGCGCCGCCTGCTGTTATGGAGATATATTACGTCTCGTGCACGCGCAGAACGTACGCTCAAGTCGGCGTCGCTTCGGTGTGTCCCGAGGCACTTTTTTGAGAGACGGGAGCAGACTGATCAGTCCGGCTGCCTTTTCTGCCGACGGTCGGCCGTCGGGGTGTTGTGTCAGAGCCTTTTCACATAGTGCATTTGTGTGCTGTTTTACCTTGTCTTGTCTTTATCTCTCCTCAACCACAGTACTATTGAAATTTACCAACATACAGGATCTGATATAAAATATCCCTTCTGCAATTCTGGTGAATGATTGGCTGGGATGTAAGAGGGGTTGGGTGGGAGATGGGATTTAATTGGGCTTACTTTGTGAATAAGCCCCATCAGTGTGGTTTTATTGAGCTAAAAAAAGAATATTTACAGGAAGTTCATATGTCCTATAAACTTCCCCACTAAAACCCTGCTACTTTCAAGTGATGCATTATTTGCTTTTAATATGATTTTCTAGTGTTGACAAAAAGTTCTTAGCACCAGCTTTTTAAAACCTTTCTTACAAACATCTGATTGGGTTAAAAACATTTGCACTGTTTCTTATATAAGTTACTCACAGTTTGTGTACTTTGACCCAAACTGTTTTCTAACAATGCAACTCCAATAAAATGGTCTGCATTAAAAATTTTATCTCAGCGTATCCTCCATGTCTTGACATTTCGTGTGCGTGGGTGAGAATGCCCCTTGTCATGGAATGCTGGGAAAGAGACGATTGTCTGGCAACACAAGCATCTATAATGTTTCAGTGTAGTCACACACACACACACACACACACACCACATATCTCTCTCTCTCTCTCTCTCTCTCCCTCAGTCACACAAACACACACACCCTACACAGACAAGGGGCTCTCTAATTTTGGGTGGCATTTCAGTGGAGATTCCACTTGGATCTCCATAGCAGGGGCTGTACACGGGGGGCTGTGGTCACTACCCACCCACTGACACACACACACAGACTTTTGGAGAAATGTCTGCAAGAGGGAGAAGTCTAATTTTAGTTTCCTGCAGTAAGCTTGCAGCTGCCAACCTCTCACACTCACAGCTTCTTCAACACACTCACAAATACATCTCAAATACAACACGGACACTGTTGGGTAAAGATTGACTGCACAAGCTTCTTACTTCCTCCTGTGACACAGTCGGACACAAGCCGACCTTTTCTTCTCCCAGTCTCTTTTTTTCTCACAATTCTCTCTGCCTATTAATGATTGACAGACATGACCATACAGTGTAGAGACAGAAAGGCAAACCAGACCTAATGATTTGATTTGATGTCTGACTGTTAGTCTGCTACTTTATGATCAGGTGACAGATATATACTGACAAACCCCCGCAGAGCAGGTCTGGTATTTCATATTTTATAAATAGGTTTTTGGGCCCTATCATTGGTCAATAAGTACACATCATTTATGAAAATTGTAAACCCAAGCAGTTAGTGTTTTAGCTGAATTCAAATAGTGACCATTTTAGATTTTAAAAGGTTAGTCTTGAATGGTTTAACTTATCAAGCTGACTTCAGAGTAGAAGTAACTATCCTGGTGTCTTGCAGGGCCTTCCTGGAGGGTCTGATCAACCCTCTACAAGAACAAATGGAGGAGTGGAAAAGAGGAGTCAATACTTTGGACAAAGACCATGCTAAAGGTAGGACAAAGAAATGTAATCACATACAAGCATATAACACAACATGCAGATCCAGGAATTACTTTGACATTAGGATACAGCTTGCAAAATCTTAAAGCAATGTAAATTGCCAATGTTTTAATACTGGGTTTTTTCTGACTTAAAGTTTAGGTTAACATTCAGGGTTTCAAACCATTTATGTTTCTTCTTCTGTGCCACAGAATATTATTAAGTGTATGAAAATGTGTACCTTAACACTTAGTTTTCACACAGTTAGTTTACTTTTTTTACCTTGTCTATCTGAACCAGAGTATAAAAGAGCCCGGCAGGAAATAAAGAAGAAGTCTTCGGACACACTGAAACTTCAGAAGAAAGCAAAGAAAGGTAAAAAAAAAAAAAATATTTTTTAAACCAAAGCTTGGGTGAATTAACAAAAATAACACTGCTACGTGCAGTTCATCTGATAGTAATGGAGACAAATCTTGTATTAAATCATGTTCCTACAGACACACTTAACAACTTGGAGAATTGTCTGCTAAGCTCAGTGAAAAATATCCATCTCAAGTGTCCGTCAGATAATTAGTTCAGATTCAATTCTTAGAAAGTAAACAAGTAAAATGCTTTTGTTATCCTCTACTAGTATGCAACCTTATCAGGAAGCATTGAACCTGAGTCGTTCACACCCCTTTCGGTAAAGGATTAGCTATAGACATATATTAAGTAAGGAAGGGCTTGGCAGTCAGTGATTTTATTTTTTCCCATATATGCCATCACAAGCCAAAAAATGTGGGTTTTTTATTGACCTCTATGAGAGTCTTGCAATCATCCGTTACGGATGTAGGATAGAAGAAGGAAAAATAGCAACTTATCTAGTGGTGATTCACTCAAAAATGTTAACATTTGTTTTACTGGAATTCTACTGTATGTACCTGGGCTTTGGGAGTATTTGAGTTTAGTTTGTGTTATGCTGTACTGGGTTAAAGATTTCTATCTGCAATAAGTCAACATTCAGGACTAGTGGAAAAATCTGATTATTGAAATGATGAAAGGGTTCAGTGGTAGAAACAACTGCCACCTTGTATTTCACATAGGAAAATGTCCAAATTGTATATATGACGTTTTCATTAGACAGCAGTGATGTGTGTAGAAGAAGTTTGTTCTTACTGATTAGATGTGTGCAGATCTAGTGAGGCTAAACATTACCTTACTTGGTAAAGACTCTCTGAGAGGGCACGGGCTTTTCCTTGCTCTGCATTTCTCTTGGCTCAGGTTCTACAAACCCATTCACCTGCCTAGAGAAAACATACCATACACAAAAAAGGAATTAGATGTTTGGGGATGTTGATAGTTTCAGGTTTGAATCAGTGGATGTCTCACATTCCTAAAGCCAACAGATGTTTAGGCAAAAATACAACACACTTGTAATAAAAAAAAACGTCAATGGGTATTCTTTGGCATGTAACTGATGCTGCACATAGTGATCGTTACTAATACTGCTAATTAAAGGGACAGTTCACCCCAACATTTTAAATACATATTTTTTTCTCTTACCTGTAGTGCTATTTATCAATCTAGATTGTTTTGGTGCGAGTTGCCCAGTGTAAGATATCGTCCGTAGAGATGTCCGCCTTCTCTTGAATATAATGGAAGTAGATGGCACTCGGCTTGTGGTGCTCAGAGCGCCAAAAAACACATTTTCAAAACTCAACAGCAGTGTCTTTTTCCACAAATCATGACCCGGTTAGTCAAGATAATCCACAGACCGTATCACAGAAGGAAGCATATTCATCTTGTGAAGATTATTTTATAGCTAACCATTACTGCTAGCTCCCCTGAACTAGTTAACGCTACAACTTAACCGAAGGGGACGCCCCTACATGTTTTCATCTCGCGATGTCACGAGCACCAGCCTCTCCATGTCCATGAGTACGCTTCCTTCTGCGCGGTGATAAGGTTGGCGGGTGTAGTTCAGTAGAAAGAAAATAGTACCTACATGAAACTGCTCAAAACCACGTCTGTGGACTATCTGGAGTAACCGGGGTATGGTTTTTGGAAAGAGACATTGCTGTTTAGTTTTTCAAATGTATTCTTTTAGTGCTTTGAGCACCACAAGCCGAGTGCCATGTCGTTCCATTATATTTGAGAGAAGGCAGACATCTGTACAGCTGGTATCTCCAACACTGGGCAACTCACACCACAACTATCTACAGTGATAGATAAATAAATAGCACTACAGGTAAGAGTAAAACTAGTATTTTTGATTTGGGGCTGAATTTGAGTCTTAAATCTTTAAGACTGGTGTCCTTCCCCTACAGCTGTTTGCATGACATTGATTATCATTAAACACTGCTGGCATAAGCTCAAGACAGACCATACTTGTCAGCACTGGGATTGTTGTCACGTTGCTCTCCTTTTTGTTTTAATTTACAAAGCATGTCCAGTCAAATGTTTTTTTGAAAGGCGTTGTCTTGATGTATTTGAGTTCACTGACCAATGGACCAGTGTGCCAGTGAGGAAGGAAGCAGTAACCCTAATCCCATATTTGTGTCATCTGTTACGGGTAATTTCCACCAACTGCGTAACTTCTGCGGATCTGCTCCGGAACGGCGGCGGAGTCAATAGGTTTCCATTAAAGTCTGTTAGTTGTCAGTCAGTCATGGCCGCAGCCGTTACGCAACAAATCCGGACCCGGTGGGTATTGAAGGACGGCGGAGCACGGAACCGACACGCAGCAGAGCCGATCCGCAGCCGATCCGCAGTTGGTGGAATTTCGGTGTTAGTATTAATGTACGAACATATCAGCATACATTTGATATCAGACAATGTCATCTGTAGAAAACAAAACCTGCTGATATTTGGCATTTGTTTTTGAATTGGCAATGTGGCAATTAATGCAACTGCCAAATCAATCAACTTATCGTGTTATTTGACCTTCCAAAAGGTTTAATGTCTTTGAGAAAGGCATATCTGTAAAGCTCAGCCTGTCTTACTCTTGTACGATTTACTAAGGCATACAAATGCTTAAAACATGGCATCCAGACATACAAGACTGCACATTTAGGTGATGCATTGGTGTTAAATGCTGGCACTCTTTCAGTTGACTTGCATCTTTTTCCTCTCCCTGTCCCCATGTGGTTCTGATACCATCCTTCTCCTAACACTGCACTGCAGCTGATAATCTAGGTAAGTCAGTTTGTGGAATAGACACACTGTCCAGGTTGTTGCTTACACTATAATGCTTAATCAAGCATTTTGGTTGCATTGTGAAGAAGCCACCATCAGTATTGAGTTTTATGCAAAGATTAAATATGTTTGGATGGTGCTCCTATGAATATTGGCATGCTCAGTTTTCCACCACAGATATGGCAACTATTGTTGACGCTGCAACTTCATATCGGCACAATAGAATACTGTATATAGTCATCTGCGAAGCTGTGGTTCCCTATAGGTTTTTACTTAAGGGTACAGAAACCCAAGATCTATCCTTTTTAATGTTGCCTATACATCCTCTCCTTTGTTTTCTTATGGCTCATCCTCTCCTTTGTTTTCTTATGGCTCCTCTCATTTGCTGTCTGTAGTTCTGGGTCAGAGGCCCCATGTTGTTGAGCACCTGGAGTAATGAAGTGTTCCTGAAAAGGAAATTGAACAAGAAACAGAGATGTGCTCCTTTACTGAGCCTTTGCTCTGACCCACTTGAGAGTTGAAATAGAAAAGAGAATGTCTTCAGTGAATCAGTATCACAGTGATAGTAAAAACAAGCTGTGGTCTGAAGAGGAAAGAGAGGAAAGCAAGTGAGGTGGAGGCCTAAGTAGACTTGAAATTGTCCAGTGCGTTACTCCTTCTGCTTTACTGGTCCAGTTCTGTAATGGAACATTAATGTCTACAAATTACCTTTTTAATTTGTATCCGTACTGTGTTGTCCGCCTTAAGTATGGTCCATGCTGGCAAGTTTCTGTTCCTTTGCTCTCCTCACACATATGCACATCTTGTCTTGTCTTCAGCGAGCCACCTAGTGACAAAACCAATAAAAGGAAGTGTTGCCAGAACAAAACCTTTTTGTAAAGTTGTGATGCTTCTTACTTTTAACTACAGCCTGTCCACACTGAATAGTTGTAAATGAAGTCATTAAAGTGTGTGTGTGTGTGTGTGTGTGTGTGTGTGTGTGTGTGTGTGTGTGTGTGTGTGTGTGTGTGTGTGTGTGTGTGTGTGTGTGTGTGTGTGTGTGTGTGTGTGTGTGTGTGTGTGTGTGTGTGTGTGTGTGTGTGTGTGTGTGTGTGTGTGTGTGTGTGTGGTTGTATAATAGAAGCAAGCACTTACCGTATATATTTGCTCACAGGGAGGAAAATAAAGAGATTACTGTCCTTGTTTCCTATAAACTGGAAATAATTCCATCTTGTTTGGCAACCATCTTTCATTCACTTAACCTAAATGCACCTCTTTAACCCAAAAAGTATGTAAACTCTGACCTCTGTACCACAGAAATTCACACAAACATTTAAATCAAGGTCTACTAGTTTTAGTCACGCTACTTAAAGGAAGAGCTGTCCATTTACACACAGAAATAACACCCCATCTGTCCGCTTGTGTTGACAAGTGTATATTTGATGTTTTGATATGTGTCTTGTGAGGGTGTTTTTCTGACCTCAGACCCCAGCCTTGCTAAGTAACAGCCTGTGACTGCAACCTAATGTAATCATCGGTCATGTGAAAGCTGAAGAAGCTAATCTCATTTCCGTGTGTGTGCACAGTATCTACAAGTGTGCAGACTGTGCAGATATACCATAGCATATACATCTATTTGTGTTTGGTAAAAAACAACTAAGCCTATAACATATCAGTTAGATTTATGAGACTTCTGCTTGATTTATTGTTTTTAACCTAAAACTTTCTGATAAATAGTAGATTGTACAACACAGCAAATCTAATGAAAGGGGGCGCACGGAGAGCTCAGTTGGTAGTGCAGGCGCCCATATATAGAGGTTTACTCCTCGAC
Organism: Zingel zingel; assembly: GCA_023566125.1. Lineage (NCBI taxonomy): Eukaryota > Metazoa > Chordata > Actinopteri > Perciformes > Percidae > Zingel > Zingel zingel. Next base: position 21,053,844 of record CM042321.1, read on the forward strand.
GGAGCGGGCCCGGGTTAGACTCCGACCTGCGGCCCTTTGCTGCATGTCATTTCTCTCTCTCTCTCTCTCTCTCTCTCTCTCTCTCTCTCTCTCTCTCTCTCTCTCTCTCTCTCTCTCTCTCTTATATATATATATATTTATATATCTCTCTCTCTCTCTCTCTCTCTCTCTCTCTCTCTCTCTCTCTCTCTCTCTCTCTCTCTCCCCTTTTCATGTCTTCAGCTGTCCTGTCAAAATAAAGGCCGAAAATGTCCACAAAAAAAAAACAATCTTAATAAAAGGTGAAAAGAAATAATCACAAAATCATCTACTGAACACGTGCTATACAGTATTTTGTAGGCACCATTTCAAAACTTCTCCTCTTTGCTTCCCTGACTGTTGTGTTAAAGTGTGGATAAGCAAATTAGCTCACTAGTCGCATTAACCAATGAAATCTACCTAATAAAGTGATGAAGCTTATCTGAATTGACTGGTAAAGTGCATTAGAGGACGTTGTGGTGTGTGCTTTGGTGTTGCTATATTTTGGACACTCGTGTGTTGGTTTAATTAACAGACGTACACACAGGACATCTACAGTATATCATCGCTTAGTCATCCTTCAGTCTACACTACTTGTCACAAGCACTAATTGTCCTTTTATTGAACACTGAAATGGCTTGTAGTGAAATATGTTTCAGGGTGGATTTGTTTATAGTGCAGTCAGTGCCCATTAACCTTTAATGAACCTCAGTGTTTGTCTGTGGTTGAAGAAAAAGAGGAAGTAGCAAATAGGGCCTTGTAATTCACATAGTTACAAAAGCACAGATGCAGAAGTTATGGCACAGAGACCGGGAATGTGTTTAGTTCAGCACTAATAACCCCTCTGCTTACCACAAGTTGACATCTTATGTTTGTGTGTGCGCAACCCCCTCCATCCCTACAATTACGTCTTTTACATCAACACTGATGTCTGCCTCAAGCTGATTGAGTAATAACAATGGCATTTGATTGAATATTAAACATATTTTTCAATCTGTGTGGTTAGTTGAAAGAATGTTTATAATATTCACTCTTCATGGTCAGTTTCCACATGAGCTAGTATCATGAACGTATGGATGTTTGGAATTGATGGCCTTGTGATTCACTTTCAAACTCAAATATTACTCAGTCAGCCGCAATTAAATATGTTTGCTTGCTTGATTTAAACTTGTTCATGTAATTAAATGAGTGAAGGGATAAGGTGCTTTTTGATGGGTCAACTTTTAACAGAGGTACACGAGGAAGTAATTATGACACTGATTGTGATAATGTGAAGCACTACGCAAGATACTCATGGACACTACCAAAACAGCAACAAGGAAATTATTTGGCTTTCCATCTGTCTCAGACAAAGTGCCTCAACTTACAGTAGTGTCTTTCCAAACCCACTGTGGTTGTGTTGAGAATACAGTCTGCCAAGACTTGAACTTGTGGGAGAAAACCAAAATACAATATGCTCCCTGGTTTTACTGCATGCCAAGGAGACACCACAGCATCTCTGACTTTGGGACTTGAAAAGCCACTTTTCTACAGTATATTGAGGCCAACTAAGGCCTTAAGTTGAAACTGTTAATGAAAACATGGCTGTGATGGGAATATTTCTTAATGGCACGTAACGTACAGTATATCCCTGAGCATTACAACAGAGGCTACATTCACTCAAGGCATATTTTGTTGTTACGGCAGGTATTAAAGTGCTCATATTATGCTCATTTTCAGGTTCATAATTGTATTTAGAGGTTATATCAGAATAGGTTTACATGGTTTAATTTTCACAAAACACCATATTTTTGTTGTACTGCACATTGCTGCGGCTCCTCTTTTCACCCTGTGTGTTGAGCTCTCTGTTTTAGCTACAGAGTGAGACATCTCACTTCTGTTCCATCTTTGTTGGGAGTCGCACATGCGCAGTAGCTAGGTAAGGACTACTAGCCAGTCAGAAGCAGAGTATGAGGGCGAGCCACGCTAGCAGCTAGGTGAGCATTATAACGTGTGTTACAAAGTGATGCACGTTCGTCTCTGAAGTAAAGGCTGGACTACAATAGAGCTGTTTGGAGCAGTTTGTGAACAGTGTTTTCTGTTGGAGATGGTAAGTCCCTTTGGGGTGGACTTTGGGCTTTTTCACTTTGTAAACCTATAACGTGCACAAAAAAAATATATAAAACACAATAAAGGAAAGGGAAAAAGCCAAAAAGCATAATATGAGCACATTAAGTATTGTTCTATAATTTTAACTGTACGCCGTTTTAATTTATAGATGCACTTGATACGTGTTTTTTTGCATTACCTAAATGATTGGCTATTTATAACCAGTGACTAAAACATTCTTTGAAATGTCAGCCCAGCTTACAATTAATTTCCTTGGCAAAAAAGATGGAAAAGGCCTAATTTTGCCTGGGGGGGAAGTAAATAATAATGAGTTTGGTCCTGCAGTGGAAACCAGACCAATGACTGAGGCCCGTCTAGCCCTCTCAGACTCAGTCATACTGCCAGTGCACCACAAAACCTTACAGACAACATACTTGTCTGCTCAAAAAATGGCCTTTGGATTGAAATGCAATTTGGACTTTCTACAGTCCATCTTCTCCATTGTGGTTCTCCATAGTATAATATAGGAGGAACTGCCATAAACACACACACAACTCACATTCCTCTCAGTGTTAGTCACCAAACCAAGCTGGGTAAATGGATTTCCTCCATATGGAAACTCAGTTTGTCAACAACCATCAAGGGCTAAGGACTCTCTACACAGGACTCAAAATTGTGGTGTTAGTATACTTGAAAAGTTGCCATAAAACTACAAATGTTAGTCCTTTTACAAATTTACCATGTCATCAATATGTTAACCAAAAAGTATGACAATAACTAGCAGCTACACTAGACTTAATCTTGCCTAGAATATAAAAAAACAGTCCAATGTAATCCTGCATTCTTCTCACTTTGGGTACAAACATTTTCTTAAATCCAGAACAATATATAGTGAGGAGTTATACTAGACCTTCACCCCATAATCAACATTTACACTGTACTTGAATGATTAAAACATTTAGTCAGTAATGGCAGCTGTTGTGCTAGTGGGTGCATAATGACAGTAAGTGTTTCCATTTGGTGCTTTTCCATCAACTTTGTGTGTGTGTGTGTGTGTGTGTGTGTGTGTGTGTGTGTGTGTGTGTGTGTGTGTGTGTGTGTGTGTGTGTGTGTGTGTGTGTGTGTGTGTGTGTGTGTGTGTGTGTGTGTGTGTGTGTGTGTGTGTGTGTGTGTGTGTGTGTGTGTGTGTGCGCCTGAAGCCATTGTTAATTGGCATTTTAATTGTATTCAAGTTGACTGATGGACAGATAAAGCAGTGGAAACGGAGCTCCCCACATGCTGGATCATACATAATGTGTATACTGCACTGACACATCAGAAAGGAAAGAGCACACATCCTTATGTTTTAGACACAAGAACAGACAGACAGACAGACCACAGTTGTTCACTTTGGGTTTAACCTTTTGATGTATCAAAGTCACGTGTGTGTGTTTTTCAAGTGGTTAGATAATGCCTTTGAGGCCCACTGCATGTCATCTAGGGCAGTCGCCAGCCTTCCTGCCTCCTTAGAGAGCTCAAGAGGGCTTGTTTCGGCTTCAGGGTATCCTCTCTCATAATTGCACACTCACCAACAGAAATGCATGCAATCACGCACCTATACACATGCAGCATAAAGACGCACACAGTGCTGAACAACTGGGTCACCTTGGGACTGTAATTGCCCAAAGGCATTCCTGGATTTACATACGCATATTCAAACATATATTTATTTATTTATATTTCTAGAGCTATAGGCATCACAAGGAACAAATGGTGTAAGCAGACACAATCTCTCTTAACCCTGTCTATAAACACTGGAATTTAGGTGTTTGACAAAGAGTAATCGAGAGCTAGTCAAAGCAAATCTTGCTTTTTGCTATCTCGCATAATGGATTGAAGTCCAAGACGAGCAACAGATTAGCCTTAAGTAGATAACCTTTTTGCCACCTCAGAACAATTGACAGGAAACACTTCAGTGACAAGAGTGGCCCTTCATGCTGAGGTGATAGCCAAAAAGTAATGGGGACATTCAAATACTAGCACTGAAGATGGCAATGTACCACGATAAAAAAAGATTAACATGTAGAGCAGTAGTAAAAACACTGAATGTTCTTTCATTGCTACATGATCATCCATGCATGTTACAGTAGCATAACTCTGTTCTCCTTAGTGTTTGTGTTGTGGAGGAAGATAAAGGGGGAATATTTTCCATCAGGTTTAATGGTAAAATGTAGCGCAGTACCTTGATTTTTAAACATTGCGAAGTAGTAAATAGAGTCATAGACGTGTTTTTTTTCTTGTGAGTTAGCAACGTTATTATACCTTTTTAGTGATGTATATATTCTTTTTGTGTGTTCTAAGGTCGTGGCGATATCCAACCCCAGTTGGACAGTGCCATGCAGGATGTCAGTGATAAATACATTCTGCTGGAAGAGACTGAGAAACAGGCCCTGAGGAAGGCTCTTATAGAGGACAGACAGAGGTTCTGCTGTTTCGTAGCCATGCTGCGGCCTGTAGTGGTGAGTACAGCAGGAGAGAAAGAGAAATTAGACTTCAAAAAAGCTCTTGGAGAACAACAGAAAGTCAACTCACTCCACAATGTCTTTGCTTTTTCTTTTAATCCCACAGACTGGAAAGATGCATTTTCACACCCTCTAGTTTATCACACTTCTAGAGCTTTTTTTTTTTTACTACCACTGTTAACCTAAGGAGGACTATTATCAATGTTGTGTAAACTGTGTATGAGAGTTTATTCTACGACTCTGTCTCTCTGCCGTTAATTCTTTTAGGATGAGGAGATTTCTATGTTGGGAGAGGTCACCCATCTCCAGGCTATCTCTGATGACCTTAAAGCCCTGACCTCTGACCCACACACGCTTCCCCCTGCTAGTGAACAGGTGAGGAAAAATATCAAAGATGCGACAGTCTGTGCTTATGCAACTGCCCTTTATCTCACTGTCAAAATACATATCCTTTTGATCCTGCGTGTCTTATTTTTCTTCTATTCTGTTGATGAAACAAAGCTTTGTTTAGTGCCATTCCTCTTCACTATGACTAATCAGTATGACTAATATTGTCCTCCCTATCAGGTGATCTTGGACCTTAAGGGCTCAGACTACAATTGGTCATATCAAACGCCGCCCTCATCCCCCAGCACCACTATGTCCAGGAAGTCTAGCATGTGCAGGTAGGCTGCGACAGCCAATAACAAGACTCATAGGCATAAATAAGTGAAAGAGAGACTTTGTCTTTTAAGTACACATTTACCTGCTGTAACCTTAAAAGCTTTTTGTGCCCCAATGTGCTTGAAAATAATGTAAAATGGAAAATGAATTTACTCCAGTTATTTTGTTCACCCATTTCCAAGAACTGAGGAATGAGGAGGTGAAAACTGTATACAGTGTCAATATTTTTAGTCAAGTTAGAGATTATATTATAGTAGGACATGTATACATATAGTATCTACTGAAATCTGCGAATATGTCCTGTAGACCCTTTCAATGGTTATGGACACAGCTTACATTAGTGTAATGCAGTAGGGAACAAGAACATGGAGAAAAGCTTTTGTGTTGCCTACTCTGTCTGCCACCCAGTGGTCAATATGGAGTAGTTTGCAAATTCTTTATCTTAGTTTCTTTATATCTCTGCTTCATCTCCTCTTTGCTAGTGATAATTGTTCATTAGTTCACTTTACTGAGAAATGCAGTTTAAGTGGTCCTACTTTGTCAAAGTAAAGGTAGGGAACTTTTAAAGAATAAACAAAACAGCACACTTTTTGGTTTGTAGCTGTTCAGACTGTTCTGTTTTCTACCATCTGTCCTCCCTGCTTTTTGTGCATCTCCCAATGGTTTTTCCTGAACTGTTCTGGTTTAAAGAATGAAATGTTGCGCCTGGGTTGGGAATTGCTTTGCATTTGTCCTGTTAAAATCTTGTAACTACACTGTAATTTTGGGGCTGTGGAGTTTTTTTTTTGTGATTGAATCAAAACTTTGTCATGATGAGAACGTTTGAAGGACTTCCAGACTCTGAAACCATTTTAAACCCGCTATAGAGGAGCAGTTTAATGGTTTCAGTCCATAACAAGCTAGTTTGTTTTTTTTCTTGATCCTTAGATGGGTGATTTGTTAATTCACAAATCACCATGAGGCAGCCGCTTTTATGATTTTGATTTACTACTAGAAACTTAAACTAGGTATAGTTTTGCCTTGTTCTTGTGCATTTTATTAATTTTGTACATGATTTGGTGCATTTTGTATGTGTTTTTCATAGTACAGATTTTGCAAGATATCATTTTTATATCTTCTTCAGACATTCAGATTATTGCTTTCAAGTCTCAATTCACATAGTAATTAGACCCAGTCTTTATGCTGTTTTTCACCTTTCATTAGTGTTTTGTGTAAATATTCCCATAGGCAAGAAATCCTGTGATTTCCTGCCTGTAATTATTGTAATTTTGATTTCATGCCTTTTTAAGTTGGTTGTTGTTGTTTTGACTGGATTTGACCTCAGTCACTGCTTGCTGCATCTTGGTGTGTGCTGTGTTAATAGTTTCCCACCCTGTCTCTCCCCAATCCCCTTCCTTCATTCCCTCCTTTTTATTCCTTTTTATCTCTTTCTTTTCCAACCTTCCTTCTTCAATCCATGTCTTTGGGTGCACTTGATTCTCTTTACCCCGCCTGTCACTGCCAAACTTCTCCTTCCTCTGGTCCTCCCCTCATCCATCACTCCTTCCCCTTTCACAGTAGTCTGAACAGCGTTAACAGTAGTGACTCCAGGGGATCCAGTGGCTCTCACTCTCATTCTCCTTCCTCCTCTTCTTCCTCCTCTTCCTCACACCACCTCTTGCACCACCATCCCCCCTACCATCGGTACCGTAGCTCCACGCTACCCCAGCAGGCCCCAGCCCGGCTCTCTAGCATCTCCTCCCACGACTCAGGCTTCATTTCTTCATCCCACGACCAATACACATCGTCCAAATGCTCCCCGCCCATGGCAGCTGAAACGAAGGTAAGAGAAGCCCTCCGCTACACACACTTACAACAATAATAGGTATGTACACATCGTTGAGACAACACTATAAAACCACATATGCTCTATGATTTACAAGTTATTGTAGTCAGAGACAGAGAGAAAACCTCAAACCAGCAATCCACGCAAGTCTTTTCTCGCACATCTCCCCAGCCACTACGAGAGGCAGTTAGCTGGCAGCCCTAAGTGTATGTGATCATGGTGAAGTCATTTCAATGCTATTATTATTATGTCATAAATGCTCAGGAAAGTAGTCTGCCTCCATTCTAGCCCAGGGCAAAACAGGTCAGCCCCATCCTGCTATTAGAGTCGACCGCTGTGACAGACTGTGGTTTGGCTTGAGCATACTGTGTGTTGTATTTTCATTAAATGTATCACAGTAAAATGACATGTCACAGTGTCAACAGCATATTTTGCAGACACTAAGATTGTGTCTCTATCAGCGTGTCTAATCTTGACAGTTTTATCCAACCACCTGACACAAGGTTTCAGATAATATTTACTGTGATAGTCCATAGGATTATCTGTGTGGGTCTTGTGGTTTGAGATCAACCATGAGAAGCGGCTGCACTAGCTGACATTTTGTTAGCACGCCAGCAACCAGAGTTCCCCTGTCCAAAACACATTGGTATAGTTAGACGGCGGTTTGGCAAGTCCATACCTGACCCATTTACAGTACAGTCCTAGGAATCGGCCCTCTCGTTGCCTCATTCTTGGTGTAGTAACAGTAGTTGATGTTCGAAGGAGAACAGTCTCATGGCTAAACAGGGTTTACAGGGGCTCACTCTTTAACCAAGGGTTAATAAGGCCGGGCCATGGCTTACACTTAATGAGGATCTCTTTCAAAACCCACTTCTATGGAGGGTGATGTTCTGTAGCTGGCCCCAACTCCTAATCTCCTTCTGGAGGGCAGCATGCAAAAAGTGTATTTTCCTATAGGCATTGAGTAAGTATCATATTATTAATGTTAATAAAATAACCAGGGCTTATAGTTTTCTTTTAAATGTCATGCATCACACATGTTGACTTTGTGAGGATACTTATAACTTCCTAAAGAAGAAGAACTTTGCCCGTGCTTCCCTTTAACAAACTTCAACACTGCTGATGTCCTTGCAAGTAATGCTGGTATGACTCCCGGTGCACCTTCGCTACAGCCTCTATAAACACCTGGCTGTACTCCTCACTAACTGCTGAGAACTGTGGAAAAGTTCCCTGTGCTCTCTAACAAACTGCCTCTATCTGTCTACCTGCTGACATGTCTGTCTTTGCGATTCTTCCCCTCTGTCTGTCTCAACCCCCCCCTCCCCATCTTTCCCCCCCTCTCTCCCTCTGGTTTGGTCCTACTGCCTGCTTTTTGCTGCCCTCGCTGTCCCAGCCTTGTCCCAGTTCCAGGTCCTCTGAGGTATCAGAGACTGGGCAGCTCCACAGTGACTGCAGCTCCCCCTCTCCTCTAGCTGCTGCTAGTGCTCCTCAGCACACTACTGACAAGGTGAAACACACTCATCCACCAAGAACCTTACCACTCCTTTCACATAAAGGTCTGTGTTGTACCAGCAATACACCCACCGCAGCTTCCTCGTACTAAACTTCAAACTGTGCTGTACATTGCATCGACTTTGGTTTATCACAGAAATGTTAAAGAAACCTCCAAACTCCCTGGCATGTGCATCAGTTCCTCCAGTTTTCATTCAGTTCAGCATTTGTTCTGTGTTGATGTGATCAATATGGATTCCTTATTATTTTTGTGTTCCTTTTGAATGATTTCTCCCAGTGATGTGTTCCGTTTTGTTTTTTATTTTCCACTGTTTATGATTTTCAATAATTTACTCCATTGTTTGTTCTATTTTGCCGGTTTCTGTTATCATCCCTCCTCCCACTGACGCGCACACATCCAGTTGTCCAATGGTTTTGACCACTACAGTCCAGCCATTTCCCCCTACATGCATAGCAACGGGGGAAGCTTGGGCTCAGGGTCAGACACCGCCTTTCCCTTCTTCCCTCCTTCCTCCTCATCCTACATCGCCTCGTCCTGCCCCACTCGTTCATGGTCACGTCCTGCCTCAGCCTTGCTGCCAGACCAACCTCACAACTGCTCATTGGGCTCCCCCATGGTGCCTTCATCACGAGTCCCCAGCTGGAAGGTTTGTTCATCCCCTCGGTCTCGATGATCAACTTATTCCCGTTCTCTTTGTTAAACAGTTTGTTCAACATGCAAGCCTTGTTCAATTTTTACTGTTGTTGTTGTTCACCAGTTTGCTTCTTTTATACTTTCAACCTGCAGCTGAAAATAAGGGGGAAAGCACATCAGAGAAAAGTATTAACAGTCAACACTGACATGTCTTTGTTTACAGGACTGGGCTAAGCCAGGCCCTTATGACCAGCCCATGGTCAACACACTGAGGAGGAAGAAAGACAAGGGGACCCTAGCTGTAGTGGATAGTAATGGTAGTGTGAGTAATGATAGCAGACCATCCTCAGGCCCGGCCTCTATGTCGACCTCAGCACAGGCTCCGGCTGCACTACAGACATCGGCATCGGTGGAGGAGAAGAACAGAACTGTGGGTGCGCCTTTTAAGGTCAGTTTTAGTCCCCGTCTCATACAAACACAGCCTGCCTTCATTTAGCCAATCCCGCTTTCAGCCAGGCATTTATTTTTTGGTAATTGTGGCACATATTCACTTTTGTGTTGTGCTTCTTCATTTAGCTTTTTTTTTTACTTTGTCTGTATCATTTCCTTTCTATCCTCTATTTAGATTGGAATGGAGACTTTTGGTAGTTTTAATTAGTTGCGGTTTTTAATAGCAACTTGTGAGAAGTGCGTTGTTGGCCTTAGTACTACTATATGGTCTCCATTAATTGTTGAGTCATCTGATTTATATTTTGCGTGTTTACGTTGTTGGGGGCAAAGAAGCTCCATATGATTTCAGACATTCTGTTTTGTCTTTTGTGCCTGAAAAATTAGTACTTTGCTGCAGCAGGTGGCAAATTGCCACAAAATCAGAATCGTTCAGTGATTGTTAATTCTGCAAATACTGGACAAAGCACATTGACATAGGTCAGTCTACATTTAATGCCATCTGTTTCAAGCGACCTCAGATTCAACTTCCAGCTGGCCGATGTTTTTGCAATCATGGCATTTAGACCACATGATTGAGCCTCCTACCACTAATGTTCCCATTTACTGACTTTCATGATCTGTACCTAATGTTTTTAATGACTTTAATGAATTGTGTCTGGCTGTATCCAAACAGTGAGACTCCCTGACCCTACCACATGTTTTTTTCATTGGGTGATTGCTCCAGGCTGGTGATATTGAGGCCCACGAGGAACTGGCTCTGGCCTTATCCAGAGGTCTGGAGCTGGACACACAGAGGTCCAGTAGAGACTCCATCCAATGTTCCAGTGGCTACAGCACGCAGACCAACACGCCCTGCTGCTCCGAAGACACAATTCCTTCACAAGGTAACACTTGTACATCTATAATGCAATGGTCACCAATTTTCAATGAAGTACACTGCTCAACTCTTTGTCTTTTATCCTCTTCAAATATACAATATATTGTTGTGTCAGCTCATTGTTAACCTCTCTATTTGTTCTTTCTAGTATCAGACTATGACTATTTCTCAATGGCCGGAGATCAGGAGCCTGAGCAACAGCACTCTGACTTTGACAAGTCCTCCACCATCCCCAGAAACAGTGACATCAGTCAGTCCTACCGACTCATGTTCCAGAGCAAACGGCCGGCCTCCACAGCTGGCCTGCCCAGCACACAGACTCCCTACCATGGACAGGGAGCCTACCCTGCAGGGCCCTATCCCCCCACACCTATCCACACTGGGGCTTATCCTCCTACCCCTACAGGTACTGACTGATATGTGTCACAATTGGATGTGTACACTTATATCTTTCCATTTTTACTGTCTTGAAGTTGTAAGGTATCATGTTGGTTTATGTCAATAACTTCCTTTTAAAACCCACTTTATAAATGTAATACTTCATCAGAAGAATAGTTCATGTTCTGTTTTTTCCCCCCTGCTTTTTCATGTCCTTCATTATTTCATTATTCTTGTTAATAAATCTCAAAGGCTGCTGTATAATATACTGAAATTATCTTTATTAATAGTCAAATGTATGTGTTTTCTACCATTGCAGGCTCGTGTTCAGGTCAGGGATTTTATTCTGGATCCAGCTCCCATAATGCCCCTGGCTCCTATTCTACAGGCCACGGTCCAGTTATTGTCACCCCTGGGGTTGCCACAATCCGTCGCACGCCTTCTTCAAAACCTTCCGCCCGCCGGTCAGGCTCAGTTGTGGGCACAGGACCCATCCCTATTCGTACGCCTGTCATCCCGGTAAAAATCCCTACGGTGCCCGATATGTCTGGAGCAGTTAATGGGAGCAGGGGTGCAGAGGAGATGGTTGGAGGAAGAGGAGAAGAAAGCCCAGATTCTCCAACATTTGCAGGAGGGGAGGATGCTGGCACGCTGCCTGTGATGTCCTGGAGTGGTCAGGCTACAACCAATCCTCCCACTGTACCCCTGCCCAACCAGCAGCACCTTCACTGTGAGACAGGGCAGGAAGGAGGAGCAGAGGAGGCAGGAGAAGAGTTAGAAGGCAACATGCTGGTGGCCATCCGCAAGGGGGTCAAGCTCAAGAGAACCCTCACCAACGACCGCTCCGCACCACGCATCGCATGATGACATGACACATGTGACAGCATGTGAGCTCATGTCATAGAAGTGAGGCTCTCCCTTCATTGTGTAAATAAGGTCACAGGCTTTAAAAAAAATGTCGCTGATAGAAATGAGATGTACAGAATCAAAAGGCATCTTATGCTAGTATGAGAAGTGAATGACACCATGTAGCGTTTCTCATTCTGTACATTTTCACCTCTGAGAATCCCTCACTGCAGAAGCCATCTATAATGATTCAATGTAGAAAATATAAAGACATGCTGGTTCACATTTTCTGATTTGGCTCATGATGCCTCAGAAACAATGTAAAGCCAGGTTTGTTGAAATATTGGTTTGGACCTAAAGTGGATCACAGGACCACACGTAGGAGAAATTTGTGTAAGTCGAGTAACTAACGAGCCTTTACGGGTACAAGGATAAGACCTAAGACATTTGGCCTCAGCACTAAAATGTTTTTGCAAATCCGAGCCAACAGCTGTGTAATGACAGTGTAAACATGAGGATATTTTTGTTGATAAATAACAAAAGAAGAAAAGAGTAGCATTACACCACAGTATGTTTATTTCTTTAATAGGACTGTAATTACACACATTTATCTGGTGGTATTCTTGAAGCAGAGTGTTGGACAAGGACAATGTGCCTGCCTCTTCTCAGTGTAAAAAGACAAAAATAAATAAAATGTGTATAATAGTATAGTATGTGTAAACTCTTACTATATAGGGAGTGCATTGTACCAGCGTGGGACAAGTAAGCATTCTAACTGCCTAGTGACTTGGCAGAAGGAGCACAATAGCCAATGCAAGTACTTCACAGCATCAAGAGCAATACTCAGTCGCACTAGAAAGCAATGGCTTTCGATTGCACCATTTGCCATCTCCTGAATTGCATTAACTGCTTACTTGGAGGGATGCCCTGGTGGCTGTAGGAAGGTGCTGTGTTTTCAATGCTGTCATTCCCTCACAGTTCAAATAGTTAAATATGTGAGGTGTCCACAGAGCCAACACGGGCTGGGCTGTGACCAATACAAAGAGCTCCTCAAGAAGCAAATGAACTGGCTTTGTTTTGCAGCCGGAGTTTCATCCAAATCAAAGTTGTAGGAGACAACCATGTGACTAAAGAGTCACATGGTTGATGCCGTGACATACACGGACACTAAAAGTTACGCCCTGTTTTAGTTGTTAGTATTTACATGATTTGTAAATAATGTTGCACGTCTCTGTTGCTGAGGAGTGTGTTGGTGCTTCTCGCTCTCTGTATTTCCTTCTTCCTTCCTTCTGTGCCACAATCACAAAGTTTCACATCTTTAATATAATTTATAATAATACTCAAATACCATTACCTTTGGATGTGAATTGGTTTTATTTTTCATAATTTTTACAGTATGAATTTATCATTTAATCTGCAATATCTACATGCTGACCTTTTGTAGAACTACTCAGTGGTTTGTGTTTATATATTAGCAATTATATATTAGCCCCTTCTTTTTGGTAGCATTTTTAGCCATACTGCAACCTGCTGCGCATCCATTGCTCATAACATTACTAATAAATGTCAATATACAGATGTGCCATGTCAAAACTCAACGTTAAATCAAATTTATATATATTATTAAACATTTTTTAGAAGTTAATGAGAACATACTTTTGATCTTTTAAGTATTATTAGCTGTGACTGGTAATGCCATTCTGGTTTAATTGTTCTGTCTGGTTGCTGTTATATTGAACTCTGTTGTCTTTGAAAAGCATGTAGCGTGCATGCTCATGTCCTTTTTGATTAATTAGGCTTTTACATCTGTCATCTCCAATTCTGTTTTTTTTTAATCTTTTGCAATAGCATTAAAGGTGACAAGTCCAGTACGTACAGATTTTGTTACCCTAAAAATTACGAAAATCCATTGTATAATTTAAGAAATATGTCACCATAGGTACAATTTTTTTTAAATGCTTTGTTTTTATCTGGACAATAAGATGTTTTGGAGCTATGAGACTGCAGCGTTTTAAGACAATAAGCTGAAACCAATAGTATCCCTGAGTCATAGTCTGTATTTTAATTTACATTTCTGTTCAAGCACTGTGAGACCATGGCTACTACAAGATGTATGGAACTGTAAGTGTTATTTAGCTATACAGGTTAGTCCAAGAACTCACACATGTTAATTTATTTTATTCTTCTCAGTCTTTTTTTCTCAACCTATTTTTATACATATATAAAATTGAGTAATATAGTTGTTTTCTCTATCCATGCATGTACCATCTGATGAAGTGTTGTTTCATCAGTGAAACGTTCATGACCGTCCTGCTACGATTCATTCAAGTCCCATATTTCACACACATGCATAATTGCACTGCATTTTAATAATGGAATAAATGCTGGCTGGTTTAGAAGTGAACAAAGGCTACAACAAAGTGTGTTCCTCTGATTCCAGGTACCACTAGAAGTCCGCAAAGTTTTGGTTTTTACAATGGAGAGGCTTTCATCAGTATTATGGGTTCAGATTTTGGGACAGATGTTATTTACAAGAGCTGAGTCCAGTTCAGACAAGACAGTTCAGAATGGGTTTGCCTGAGTCATCATCATGGCGACATGCAAACTTTTAACTTTTCCCTGAGGGTGATTTAAATTTCAATGTTTGTACCCCAGTTATTGACAACTGAGTTCAGGTCAAATGTTATTGAACAATATCTTTTCGTATTAGGATCGAACAAATGGCACGCTGCCCACAACGTCTGGCCTTTCTAGCCTAATCTGACCTGACTTTTCCAAAGACATTTTAGCATGAGAATTTAGTTTTTTTTAAACAAGATTCTTATGAATGTAATGTAATAGAAAGGTACAATAAGAGGAACGAATGCAAAAAATCAATGACAAAAGCAAAGATATTATCTCTGTGCCTGAATTAAACCTATAGTGTGAACAGGGGTTATAAACCACAAACCCCTTTCATACAAAATATCCCTGTACTGTTTGATTTCAACAGAACAAAAATATTACTGCTTAGATGTTTCTTTAAACCCAGCATTCAGTTCTTAAAATTGTTGGTTAATTTTTTTGTTTGTTTTTTGCATTCATCCTGTCTAAAACTTATATTATCAACCTGTAATTTCCATATTTAAATTGCTAGCATAAATATATATATTATATCAGAGTTGCCAAATGCCAGTATATCCTATGAATAAGAAGTTTATAGTTTGTAAGGGTTTGAAAGTACAGTTGAACCTGGTTTCTAGTTTAGTTTTTAGCACCGAGGAGAGTTGACCTCTCTGTCTGTCCCTGTACAGTTCAACATGCTATGATGCAGTTTGTTTCAGGAAGTAAAAGGTTGTTATTTTTGTGTAATGACAGCTTTAGCAATATAATAAAAATATAAATTTTGATTTGGCTCACTGACTTCTTGAATGTGTTGTTGTTGTTGTATCACGAATTTTAAACACCACCTCCCTAATACTTTTATTTGTTTAACTTGTAGGCCTAAGACATCTTGAACCGGTCAATTTTAATCTTACGTTCATTACTGAACTTCTAGGTAAATGGCTGACAAACCATTTATTAGCTGTTCTGGAGCTTTCTACCATATCACACAGACCTCGTCGGCATTTGCATTATCTCTGTTGCAACGGAAATTTTTTGAAACTTTTGGAGCACTTCTAGGACTTCTCATCGATGTTGACCTAAAAGTTAAGCTTTACAGTTAAGTCTTGACCTTGAAAGCAGCAACTCAAAAACGATCAGGTAAGTTTTTTTGCACATTGATCTCTCATGTATTTAACTGCATGAGCTGTGTGTTCATTTAAAAGCTTTTACACAAACCCAGTTTGAAAACTGGCCATATTGTGGGATAGTGGGTGGGGAACGTTGTCATGTACAGGTTCAAGAGCTGAAGTCTTCACTACCTTCACTTAGGATGTAAACCGATGATGATGATGATGATGATGATGATGATGAGGAGGAGCTTGGGTTTGTCCACCAGGGGGCGCTCTTGTCTGAGCTTCTTTTAACACCCAAACCTGGTTTGCAACTTCTACTTGGATAATGCATCACTCCTCCCATCCTTACATCCCTGGACTGGACACACTCTTCTAATCAATACATGTACAGCCAAAACAATGAATATGCCACTTCCACACAGAAGGGCTTGAAATAAATCATGCATTACAAAGTTTTAGATTGTGAAGGGAGGCTTCCTCCTCGACACAAATAACTTCCACATGGTGTCATATTTTCTTAGGGTGTGGACTGTAATCTGGTTGAATAGCTCAAATGCCCCACGTGTTTAATAGCAGAGGGAGGGATGAGCACACACCCAACAGACAAACGCACTGCTTTTACTAAACCTGCAATAGATAACCGCCTGTCTGTGACAAATACTATTTTTATACAGGAGGCCTATACTATACTGTATGAAGATATTCTTTTTCAATCTCAGCTGCTATCACTAACATTTCTATAAGGTCACCAATTTAAATAGGACATAATTCGTATTTTTCGTTATGGTAGACGTACGGTACCCTACTGTCGTAGCCTGTAACATTGTCCCTATCTATGTACTGAATGAACGTAGGCTACGTCTGGCGGTGTCGTCACAGTTACGCACGGAGGAAAGCAGCGCTGCTATTGGAAAGTATTTTCGGGCTGCTGGCCGCTGACGTGCCCTCCATCCCATCCGCCTCACATCATCCTGTCAACCAGAGGTTACACCAGCCGGGATTACGCTCGCAAATATGTGATTTTGTACGAATACTACAGCCAGTTGGGTGTTTGAGGTTGCATGTGGCTATCTACAAACACGCACCGCTAGTAAATAAGTAACGTGTGCGCCGGAGCAGCTTCTGTATTTTCAAGGTTTCTTAGGTTGTTGGACGGGACAGCTGCGTCGACTGAGGTGCGTCCGATAAGACAAGTTCCCGTTGAATTTGTGGACAGCTGTCGCATAGCCTATTTTCCTATTTTTTGTTTTACAAAAGGCGCGTAAAATAGGCTTGAATTATATGTTCTTAAATCATGTGGAATTGTTATTGTCAGGCCCGTTATGCCCTTAAATAACCCCAGATGCCTCTACACTGAGGATGTTATCATGCGACCGTTGCAGCGATTATTTGTAGCATCATTCTTTTATAAAGCAGCATGTTATGTTTGAGATGAGTGCAGGCTGAAAGTGGTAACAAGGCCTGTTGTATGTTTTCAGCTGTTCTCCATCAGGTTCCCGGCGTATTGCTCTACCTCCATCCCTGCGATGCTGCCCTGCCTGCGGAGAGTCCTGCGGCCCGCCCTCTCTTTGAGAGCCGGGGCTGGGTTGGCCACAGCCGGACGCAACCACCAAACAGCCGCCATAGCCCGGTTCGCCTCAGAGCCTCCTCTCTCCATGCTGGTGCAGCGGTGTAACATGGGCACACATCCGCTGAATGAGCTCGTGGAGCCCCTCGACTCTCCCCGGGGAGCCAAGGAGTTTATTTATACTCTCCATCCGTCTGAGCGTACCTGTCTGCTGCGAGAACTGCACAAGTTCGAGTCCATAGCCATAGCTCAAGGTAGGTGATGTGCTAGCCTACAGCTAAATATATTTTCATAATAAGTGCCATACAACAGGAAAATCAATGGAAATACAGTTTGGCCATCCTTTTGAAATTTTGAGCAATGAATTTGTGTATATATATAGTCTTTAATATACAACATAGGACATCCCTTACTTTATCAGAAAATGCATCATTAAAATCATTTAGACCTATAATTGATGATAATGGTTTTTGTGCCATCATCAACTGCATGTATGCACTGTATGTACTTTATAGTTAGATCTATTAATCACCACTGAATACTACATGTAAAAACAAGCAGTTAACTTTTGGGTTAGATATCCACGTATCAGTGTAATCATAGCTGACATAAGTTACGGCATCAGGGAACAGGCTGTAATAGGATTGAGTAGCCTGCAGTGTGGTTAACACAGTAGTATAATGTCGGTAACATCACAGCTTTGATTTTAATCTCCTGATAGGTAATGGAAGTCTAAAAAAGTTGCAGTTGGAAGACTGATCAAAGCCTAGTTTCTCTAAAATATCACAACATAGTTCTACAGAAGGCGGCTTATCTAGCTACCTGACCTCTGACCTCCCTGAGAGAAAAGAGAATCTATTGGCAGGGATCAATACAGTGTGTCATTAATTACTATAACTCTTATTTCCACATGTATTCCACAAGAATCCCTCACACAGTATTTCAGTAGGGATTAGACTACAGTATCCCTCAGTACCCAAGCCTATAGTTGTGGCTTTCAGACACAGAGAAAAAGAAGGAACTGGGTCGACCAATATAGAGACAGAAGAGAATAGAGGGATGCACTGAGGAAAGGCATGACTGATTGCACTGAGCCTTCAAATTGTGAATAAAAGCACTTTATTTTCACTTTATTCCTGGAGCCTTGCACGGATGGTTTTCAGTGGAGCCTTGTTTACTGTTGTGTCTCATGATGGACAAGTGATTCGTGGGACACCCTGCAGGGTTTAGCTTCAAATATCTCTGACCTCAGAAGATTTGAAGTCAGAATAATCCCTAAAGTCTCACAATTTCTCTGCACCAACCATTTGAATTTAATGCTCTTATTTTGTGTACTCCCTGCTGCACTCAGTGAACTGTATGCCAGGCTCCGTTAAACCATGTAGCGTCAGACTGCTGAATGTTGAACGTACATGCATCAGTTGCTACGAATGGTGTCATGTGTGTACAGTTTCTTTGCAGTGTACAGTATGTGAGGCCCAGAATAACAATTAGCAATTACATGTGCAAATCACAGCTAAGACTGTAATAGTTGATATAAGCCTTAACCAAAAAACCCATAGCCTCCACATTATTGATCGATAGTAACGGTTTTTGCTTTGGGATCTGACTGACCAGCATATTTGAAAAAGTTAAGCAAACTTTGTTGTCTTTTTGACATTTTTCCCCTGAGTGGAATGAGGCTATAACAGCAATCTCTACCAGCACGCTTGTGTCACTTGAAGTGCAGCACCGCGCTGTTGAAGTGCCTCCCCTCCCTCCGTCCCTCTGCCCCCTCCGTCTTACCCTGAAAATTCACCTCAAAACGCATCAAAAATGCAAACATAAGATGTTTTTTTGGAACTTCAATGGGGAATAAAGACTAACAAGACAGATAACAACATTGAACACTACACAAACAGTATTTTTTTTTTCATTTAGGCGATTCATTTTTCATAGTGACACAGGAGGTGCCGGATCCAATAAAAAAGGTTCTGGATCCAACGTTGGAGGTGCCGGAACATGTTCCGGCTCAAATTAAGCCCTGTGCCCAAGTACCTGTTAACACAGCCCACCTCCACTAGTCTTACCCAGCAACAGAGCGGCATCTCTATCTGCTCGGAAGGCTAGCAGGCCTGGTAGCTGGATAGTCCGGTACACTGTTGTTCAGCAATGTTTCCACAACAACAAAAACACAGCAGTCTCTGAACTCGCATTGGGAGTTTGGTTGAAGTTGGATGTAGTCCAGTTTGTTGTCTAATGAGCGGACACTTGCAAGCAGGATTGATGGAACAGCAGACCAGCTAACGTTAGCTTTCCACCTAGCTGCTTTCCACTCCTGCACACCGCTGTCGAGGTCCCTCTCCCCAGCTATCGGCATCGGGCGACACCGCAGGCTGAGGTGCTGGTCTCCGTAGCAGGCGACGCTCGCGTAGTGTGTCGAGTATTCCGTCTGTAATAAAGTGTCCTGCATATTCTCTGATCAGTACCAATATATCCTGGTGGTACACATAGTTTGAATGCACATACAGTGAGGAAAATAAGTATTTGAACACCCTGCTATTTTGCAGGTTCTCCCACTTTGAAATCATGGAGGGGTCTGAAATTGTCATCGTAGGTGCATGTCCACTGTGAGAGACAATCTAAAAACAAAAATCCAGAAATCACAATGTATGATTTTTTAACTATTTATTTGTATGATACAGCTGCAAATAAGTATTTGAACGCCTGAGGAACTCAATGTTAATATTTGGAACAGTAGCCTTTGTTTGCAATTACAGAGGTCAAACGTTTCCTGTAGTTTTCCACCAGGTTTGCACACACTGCAGGAGGGAGTTTGGCCCACTCCTCCACACAGATCTTCTCTAGATCAGTCAGGTTTCTGGGCTGTCGCTGAGAAACACGGAGTTTGAGCTCCCTCCAAAGATTCTCTATTGGGTTTAGGTCTGGAGACTGGCTAGGCCACGCCAGAACCTTGATATGCTTCTTACAGAGCCACTCCTTGGTTATCCTGGCTGTGTGCTTCGGGTCATTGTCATGTTGGAAGACCCAGCCTCGACCCATCTTCAATGCTCTAACTGAGGGAAGGAGGTTGTTCCCCAAAATCTCGCAATACATGGCCCCGGTCATCCTCTCCTTAATACAGTGCAGTCGCCCTGTCCCATGTGCAGAAAAACACCCCCAAAGCATGATGCTACCACCCCCATGCTTCACAGTAGGGATGGTGTTCTTGGGATGGTACTCATCATTCTTCTTCCTCCAAACACGGTTAGTGGAATTATGACCAAAAAGTTCTGTTTTGGTCTCATCTGACCACATGACTTTCTCCCATGACTCCTCTGGATCATCCAAATGGTCATTGGCAAACTTAAGACGGGCCTTGACATGTGCTGGTTTAAGCAGGGGAACCTTCCGTGCCATGCATGATTTCAAACTATGACGTCTTAGTGTATTACCAACAGTAACCTTGGAAACGGTGGTCCCAGCTCTTTTCAGGTCATTGACCAGCTCCTCCCGTGTAGTCCTGGGCTGATTTCTCACCTTTCTTAGGACCATTGAGACCCCACGAGGTGAGATCTTGCATGGAGCCCCAGTCCGAGGGAGATTGACAGTCATGTTTAGCTTCTTCCATTTTCTAATGATTGCTCCAACAGTGGACCTTTTTTCACCAAGCTGCTTGGCAATTCCCCCGTAGCCCTTTCCAGCCTTGTGGAGGTGGACAATTTTGTCTCTAGTGTCTTTGGACAGCTCTTTGGTCTTGGCCATGTTAGTAGTTGGATTCTTACTGATTGTATGGGGTGGACAGGTGTCTTTATGCAGCTAACGACCTCAAACAGGTGCATCTAATTTAGGATAATAAATGGAGTGGAGGTGGACATTTTAAAGGCAGACTAACAGGTCTTTGAGGGTCAGAATTCTAGCTGATAGACAGGTGTTCAAATACTTATTTGCAGCTGTATCATACAAATAAATAGTTAAAAAATCATACATTGTGATTTCTGGATTTTTGTTTTTAGATTATGTCTCTCACAGTGGACATGCACCTACGATGACAATTTCAGACCCCTCCATGATTTACAAGTGGGAGAACTTGCAAAATAGCAGGGTGTTCAAATACTTATTTTCCTCACTGTAATTGTTGTAAAAGTTTTCTGTTGAAAAGACGGAGCTCCCTGTTAGCGATGCTTCAAGATGGCTGACCTGCATTTTGCCTTGGGAATACTCAGGGAAAGCCGACATGCGGAAGTAGGTCCTACTACTGGTTGTAGTCCTTAGCCTCTGGGCAAAAAAGCCTCTTATGATGTAAAATGACGATTTTTGCGTCATAAGAGGCTTTTTTCCAGACCCACAATACAGAGATCTCTGGTCTCAGGGGGACATGAGGGAGGGAAGCACGGTCATTCAAAAATACTACCAGGTTTCTACTGATACAAAGCTTAATGCTAAATCGGTGAAGTATCCCTTTAAAGCACCAATTGTCAACCCTAGAATATCGCTGCAATATTGATATCGAGGTATTTGGTCAAGAATATCGTGATATCAGATTTTCTCCCTATCGCCCAGCCCTACATCTAACAGTTATTTTGATGAACAGTTTTAAAGTTCACACCTTTAGGCTACTTTCACACCGCAAGTCTTAATGCTCAATTCAGATTTTTTGCTCAGATCCGATTTTTTTGTTTGGCTGTTCACATTACCTTTTAAAATGTGGCCTATATCAGATTCCAGTGTGAACTGTTTGCAGTTTCGAACTAAGGTTATTATAGTTTTGCATTTTTCATTAATTTTTATTTTGTTTTTACTTTTTGTTTTCAAATTAAGTTTAGTTTTAAATAGTTTGTCTTTTTTTGTAATGTGGGTTATTTGTCGGGGGATTCAAAAAGATCAGAAAAAGTATTGTGTAATAATAACTCAACAAAAACATCATACAATTTTAGAAATATGTATTCACAATGTATTCAACAATAACACCAGTACATAAAATGTAGCCTACATATGGTCATAAATATGTAAACAATCTACACAAGACGCCGCAGTAAGTGCAAAATGTGTAAGTAACGTGTTCCAGGAAAAAAAACTAAATAGCCGATAGACTAAAGAAGACATACATACATGAACAGGTGTTATTAACTTTGGTTCGAGTAAAGTGGCAAACTTTTTGAAGTCAATCGACTCACACAGTTGTGTAGACATCCCAGTATCAATCCACACATTAACCCACGCTTCCTCCAGCTTTTGGTGTTCCTACGTATTTACTAACCAGCAGCTATCGGGTCGCCGGTGGAAGCTCTCCTTCTCTGTCCTGCGGTTATCTCCGTCATGCTGCCTGGCCCTGTATCCATACATCCATGCCCTGTACCGAGGTTCTGTTTCAGGGAAAGGGGCGCTTTGCGTTCTCCTTAAGGTAAGCTAGGTTAGCCTCCTAGCTTGTGTGCGCTTCTCAAATGTACTTTCAAATTCGTGGGATTTTTCCCTGTAATAAATTGACCACATATTTTACCACCTTCCACTACAAGGCACTTTGTCTGACACCGTCATAAGAAAATAGGACTGCCGCTTTCTTCCGACTTTCGGTGCCGCTATGATGCCAGGCGAGAGGCACGGAGCCACGGACGTGTTGTGTTCAATTTGACGTGGAATGTCGGAATTTCTGGGTTCCCAGTCGGAAATTATACATGTCGACGGGAAATGTCATGGTCGGAGAGATATAACGTTATTTGCTCTATGAAAGATCGACAAAGACAAAAACTAAGGACATTTACTCGATAATTTTATTTAATTTTAGTTAGTTTTGCAAACAGACATTATAGTTTTAGTTTAGTTATCATTTTTGTAATGCCTCGTTTTTATTTTTATTTCAGTTAACGACAATGTTTTTTCCCACCTAGTTTTCGTTATTTCGTACGTTTTCGTTAACGATTATAACCTTGTTTCGAACTGACCCGCATGCGCAAAAGAACAATAACAATGACATCAGACGCAACACGCTGTTACACTAAAGTTAGGGAGGTTATGGAGGTAGCTAGTAAGCATTTTCGCTTTTTATTCCAAATGTTTGTGTAATGACAGCCGTAACATTAATGAGCAGGTGCTGAGGAGGAGAAGAATGAAGAGAAAGATTTGGCTATTTTGGCCTTTTGCGGGGTTATGGCTGTCCGCCGAACTTTCGCTCCTCTGAGTTTCAGGCTCCTCTTCGTCTGCTTCGTAGCTATCCAGCAGCTCCAACAGCTGGGTTTATTGCCCAAAACACGGCTAAGCTTGTTATAAAATGGGCAGGTGATGCGACCCCGACCGCTTCGGTTATTGGAATCATTCACTTCTTTACATTTAGCTTCAAGGCTCTTCACCTTCCTTTGACACTGCAGCC
This sequence comes from Zingel zingel, assembly GCA_023566125.1. Classification (NCBI taxonomy): domain Eukaryota; kingdom Metazoa; phylum Chordata; class Actinopteri; order Perciformes; family Percidae; genus Zingel; species Zingel zingel. Next base: position 21,077,268 of record CM042321.1, read on the forward strand.
ACGTTCTCCTGTGTCCCCGTTCTTCCATTTTGTTTGCTATTTTTTCAAAAATGGAGCGGTTACGGTATGATCCTTCTAGTTTTTATTGAATTGAAGTATCTCCCCATACACTAATTAGGTCTAACACCTCATTCTCCCTCCATTGACTTGCTCCATCACTGTTCTCCATTTTGTAGACCTAGTCAAGTTTTTAATTTTACAGTCTGTGTCTAGGGCTAATTCCCGCCGGTGCATAATTGTGACAAATGTCAATGTAGATTGACATAAAAGTCTCATCAAATCCGCCTTGGTTGTTCACACTGCTGCAACATTGGAAAAAATCAGACCTGGATCTGATTCAGGACCACATATGGAAGTGGTCTAAATCTGATTTGAAAAAATCCAATCTAGGTTCAGATTTGGGCTACTTTTGCCTGCAGTCTGAACGTACCCTTAGTAATAGTTATTGCCCAATAAGATTAGACCCTGTTCAAGTCCACCTAAATAGTTCCTCTCATTGCACAGATGATAATAACTTGTTTGGAAGGAAAAATATACAGAAACTCAGTTTGTCTATTGCCTATTTGGAAATACCGCTCCTGTTCTCATTCCCACTCTGTATCCAGACTCTGGAGAACTGGCAGAGAGAATTGTAGGACGCTGGCCGGTTCACCCCATTACGAGGTGTTGCAATAAGATTCTCCATACTCGGCGCTCCTAATAGTACATCATTATTCCTGTCCAATGTGGTTGATTACATCCTGACCACATGCTGCCAGCCTTCCCTGTGCAATTTCAACACTGAACAAACAGCGCTAAATCCCCCAAGATCCTCATGGTGGAGGGTTTTATATCACACACTGGGGCTGCAATAAACAAGGTGTCACACTCATTTTGGATCACTGAAACATGTTCAAGTTGCACTTAGTGACTAGAAAACCATAATATTAAACATTTTAGACCATTTTAAATGTTTGGGCAAAACTGCTTTCATGATATTGTTGTGTGGCATGAAAATGGAGAGATGTTGTAATATTTTGAACCAGAGTTTCAACTTCCATCGCCTTCTGTGAAATGCACCAGAGGGCTATAAATAGATTGACATCGCTGGCGTGATTCACAACTTCATATTTTTTACGATTCAAAAACCACCACAAATTTGCAACCAAAGATAGAGAATAATGTGGCTAGTTTACTGAGGTAACTGTACGCAGACAACAGCTACTTTCCTCTGCTCTCACCGATGGGGTCTACAGTACCTGGTTGGAGCAAGAGGACGTCCTCACCTTCGCGCTATAAAACCCTCAGGGATCTTCTTACCTCCTATATGTGCAGGGCTGCAGAGTAGCTGAATCAGTGATTGTTGGACCGGTCGGCACACTCTCTCACTGACTTTCCGGCTGACAGATTGATTTTTTTAGACAGACTTATCAACACCCATCATCATTCTACCCAGAGGCTGCAGGACATCTGAGGCAAAGCCCTTATTTTCCTGACATATATTACAGTTTATGCAGGTTTCGGGGAATGGTGATGAAGCTGGATTTCTGCCTGTGGGTGAAACTCACTGACACATTGTACTGGGCGCTCCTCAGGATTAATGGAGTCCACTGCATAATGTCCATGCAGGTTGTGGCCATATTTACCGAATTCATTCACCTTCATTCTGGATTGTGCTCTTAAATGTAAGTTACATGTTACGTTACAAGATGCTTGCCTGAACATTTAGTCAGTTTACTTGCTACACTCATTTTTCAAAGTTGCAACTGTTTTAGCAAGCAGTTGCTTATTTACACACCCTGCAGACAAGGTGGAATATTAGCATTCATTTCGAGTTGTATTTCTGGTCTTTTGGATTTCTTGCCAGATGTAAGTCCAATTTTCACTCTTCTTTTATATCTGTTTTTGGTCACCACCTTCCCCTGAGGAAAACATCTGTCTCTTTAGCTGCTAAATGCTTCGCTATGTTCACCAGCTTGTTGCTAACTTGGCTTGTCTGCCATTTGGTGCTTGGTAGCATACAGTCTGTTGAGTTTTTTGCTGAAAACAACGAGCTGCTGGGAACTAGTTGATCACCCAAAACAGTAGAGTTGTCGGCTGTAAAATCAAAACACTGAGATGAAAGATTTTAAATCCTTCCGTTGAGCTGAGGACAACTGCAGTCGGTAGAAATTGTTCTGTATGTAATAACAAACAACCCCTTTCACATTTGACCCATTGTTCATAGCATAGGGTGTGCTGTAAATGAAGTATTCTGGATATGAGAAGGCTTTGTTGATGCTTTTTCAGAATTGAAAACTTCCCTTACCATTCTTTTAAAGTGGTGGTACACAGTCCGGGATCAATTTACTGGGTCTTTCGTTTTAATGTCAGACAGCTATTTTCTAGTCATGCGTCTATGTCAATTTTTGTGGTGGTGGCTAAAACTACTTCTCTTTATTAAGTATGGAGCATGCATTTTATTTCAAGTCACTAATAATCACAACTTTAGGGAAATCAGACTGCAATACTTTTGTATTGCAATGTTTTTGGTAAGTTGTTGCTAGTTTTTGGTTCTTAGACTTTATTCTCCAGACAAATGTCTAGTGAACATTTTAGGGGCACAGTGTTAGGACTAGATGTTCGTTTGAGTAGAGAAAAGAGAAAGTGTTAGGAAAAAGCTGTAGCGGAGATCATTCACAAGTACATTCACCTTGACTCTTGTAGCGATAGAAATGTCCCGTTCTTAGAAAAAGAGGAGAGAAGTTTGAAGGAAGCAAGGTACTGTAAGTTGGGGATGCAGACACTTAGAATGGATAAGGGAGAGATGTCGGCAAAGATTAATTTAGAGCAGAGGAGTAAACAGATGGAAAGAGAAAGGATGGAGAGAAGTAAAAACTATGAGGGAGCTCTAATAACCAAGATTGGTGCAAAGTAACTCAGACACATGTAATGAGAATACAAATCCCAATTTTATTCTTCTAGGACATTTAGCAATTTTTTAGTTTGACTCAAGCCAGAAAGAACAAAATGAGCTCATGATTTCAACAAAATTTGAACATAGATGTTTCAAAGACAATGAATTAAGATCCATCAGGGAAATTTAGTGATTTACTATCATGACAGTTTAGTAGAGAGAGTGGAAATAAGGGGGCTCACTGTAACTATGGTAATGAGGATATTATCTTCAGATTTATGATTACAGATTAGTTGAAATATATATTATTTTAATGACTTGCTGAAGGACAAATTCTGTCACTTTGTCACGTAATAATCAATATGAAATTAACACTGTACAGTCAATAAATCATGCAGAGAAAAAAAAAGAAAAATGACTTTGAGGTTAATTTGAATTATTCTGGGAATTATTCCCAGGAGTAAATGCTGATCTATACACATTTTTTTTGGGGGGGGGGACAGGTAAGCCTTTTTCTCACACTCACACAGGGAACATATCCGCATATTGAGTTATCTTGTTGGCTTTACAAAAATCAGTCATCATTACATTTTTATATACAGTGGACAAAAGTACAGAGAACTGAAGCAAAGATTTGGAGAAGTAGGGAAAATGAGAGCTGCAGCAGATAAATGAATTAATAAATAAGCAACCAGAGATCATGCGATCCTGTTCCATCTGGCCCTCTATGATCACCAGTTACTGAGTGACTCAGTGACATCCACTACACTAATGTGGTTTTCCCACAGGCCTGCTGGTAAGAAAGAAAATGTGAGATGAGACAAGATAGAAACAATTTCCCTTCATGGCTCAGAGGATGGAGAAGTAATGTAGAGGGAAAGTTAATTGGAGATGAAAAAGAGGTGAAAGAGCAGCAAGAGGGAATGGGGGATATCTATATGAGTTTATGACTTTGTTTTTCATCTCAGTGACCCTTGAGGCTGCAGTACACAATATTAGGGGCATAAACAAACCTCTTCCTTTCCGTCTTAAAGTTTGAAATTCTTTTTCTTCATCATCTTAATCTCTTCTTGAACCATGACAAGATTCAGTAGGTATAATGAATCACGCATCAAAGCTTTCATCCTTTTTTCTCAGGTTTGTCTATTTAGAAGGGAGGCTTAATATTTGTTGTGCTCAATGTATTGCCTTCATAGTGTCTGATAATATTATATTCCATCTTTTATGTTGAAAGGGGAAGCCATATCCTCTCTCACCGCTTTTCAGATTATAGCCTTCTAGCCTGAACTGACATACCAAGGAGAGCACCTTTCTCCACTCTGCCTTGTCTCATACCTTCTTATTGTCATGCTAATTCACACACGCTGCCGCATAATGGTGGTCCGTGATGACGTTTAACCTGCTGTGACCCTTGCACAAACACAACTGACTCCCTTCAGTCTGGTATAAAAAAGTAGAGGCATCATAAGCACTGATGAAAATTTGCATGATTTGTTATGATGCCATCATGCTACTACTTGACTTTCTAAAAGGAAACCGTGATTCTCGCTGAATTACTTGAGTAAATAACATGCCAGACAGTCAGTTATATTGCTGTCCAGTGGACATTGTTGCTGTAACATTTGTCTGGTAATTTGTGTACAGAAATGCACCATTCATCACACAGACACTCTATAACACGCTGTGGGTATTTATTGAGCGCAGTTTGCTGCCAACAACAGAACTGCAGCCATTAATAACTAATCAGCCTCAGTGTGCTAAGGAGATTTTAGACTGAGTGTTTTTTGTAAGATTATTTCTTTGGGCTTTTCCGCCTTTAATTTTTGACAGGACAGCTAGGTGAGAAAGGAAATTCTCACAGGTCGGAGTTGAACCCTGGACCTCTGCGTTGAGATATAAACCTCTCAGTATATGTGTGCCTGCTCTACCACTGAGCCAACCCAGCCACAGACTGAGTGGTTTTAACTGCAGTGGGTTCTGCTGAACCCCCAAAAATTAAGTGATACCTGCTATCGCTGATGCTAGACAAATAAACAAATAAGCAGAGTGATGTTGAGGATGAGTGAGTTTTTTTCCTTTTAAAGGATACCTTATTTGATTAGTCATACATAAACAATATAACACAATTGACTGTTTATTAGGCCCAGCCCCACTTTAATACTGTTGCTACGCCAAGCTTTATATTTACAACGGTGGCAGATTTACCTCTTGAAATTCATATTGATTTTTGAAACAGTTTGTCCTTGGTGTCGGACAGTAATTGACAAAAGCAGGCTATCAAGTTCTACACAGCGACTGCTGATTTTGCAGGCTGAAATGACAACTGCTGGCAGATTTTATTAGCTGTAGCTAGCTAGCTTATGAAGCTAACTTAGCTCCATGAATTGGTTCAAAACTCCGACATGTTTTAAAAACTCAGTCAAAGGGTTCTTATGTATTTGATAATTACATACATGATATCATGCTAATGAAATGCCTCCTAGCCTTTGAAGTAACATTAAGTTAGAAGTTAGGTTGGTAGTAAGCAAGTTAGCAAGGCATGCTAATGTTTGCATGTTAGAGCAGCTAGTAACGCCACATTTTATAATCCATCACTCACACCTTTGATCAATTATTTTTTGGTTTTAGTAAAGCTAAATAATAAGACACAACCTTTCAAACTGTTCAGGTGCACATTATTACACTTTATCACTCAAACAAAACTAAATTAAAGGCAGACTACTGTGTTCTTTTACAGATTTTTTAAATGGTAATGCACACTCAGCCTTAGCAAAAAGCAGTGACGTTTACTACAGTCTATCATTAAGGTTACCAATAATCTGAATGCAGGCACTAACTGAATCAACGTTAGCTGTGCTAAGTTTGGAAATAACAGCACAGAAGCTAAGCAATGTAATGTTACTGCTGTGGACACCATGTACACATAGCACCAGTAAGTATGTTAGGCAGCATGAATGTTTGGATTTGAATACATAAGGAACACTACTGGGAAGCTACAGCATTATATAAAAACATCAAACAAAACATAAATGAATGGACCTGCAAGAACCACTGTATTTTAACTTTTGTTGTTGTTGTTCGGAGAGTAAAATACACTTTTTGATAAAGTTTCTTTTCCTTTGAGTCTTTGAAAGACAATAAATCAGAGCCAAGGTTAATCATTATATATGGAGCCCAGTATGTGAGATTGTCTTCCAGTTGACAATCTGGCACCAATTAAAATGTAATTATTCAGAAGATATGGAAGATGGAGGAAAGTCATTACATACTGTATGGCTCTTCCTTCTTGTGAAACCTAGACAGATGGATCAAGGCATGAATCAAATTATATGGGCACCACAGAAGCCCAGGTAATATTATTATGCACAGCAGGATGTGTTTGATATTCATGGTGGTGTTTGTTTTCATGAGCTTGTCCATTCTATCACGAGGTCATGATCTTGAGAGCGTAAAAGACAGAGAGGGATCATCATTTTTTTTTTCATGGGACAATATGACCTCTGAAGAAAACACACCTCCAAACTGTTTTCCCCTTTCACTTCTTTTGCTCTGCTGACTCCTCAATCACTGTCTTTTTTCTTATCTCTCCCACTCTCATTCTGTCCCTTCACACTTCTATGGGATGTACCACAACACATCATACCTTCCCCCAGAGGCGTCTGTAACTGACCTTGCTACACAGTCACCATGGCTGCTAAATTCACTGCAGTCCCACAAGACTTAAGTCAGCACTTTATAGCAGGTATTAATATTTCTCTCAAGGCCTGTATTTACTGCTTTCTAGGTTTACCTACCTAAGTTTCTTACTATATTGGCAAATTGACTTCACTAGCTGCTTTGTTGACTAGCCCCAAATACTATTGAAGTGGCATATGAAGGATTTATATTAGTAAATGTTTTTCTTGTTAGCAAACAGCAGACAGTTACAGATCCCAATATTTACTCTCCTAACAGCTCTGGCTAACTCTCCACTACTACTAACTTTTAATGTGTGCTGTTTGATGCTGGGGATATAGTGTACAGTCAGCTTCCAAAACGTTTCTTTGCTGATTAGACCTGTTTCACGTTTTAATTTAGGAGAGTCATGCTTTGAGTTTGCTAAGCTCAACTCCACATAAGAGTGGGTGTTCTCCAACTAATGAAATCCTGGTTTGTGTTGTACCAGTGTGGTTTCCAATATTTAAATTTGGAAAACAGATGTGCTGACCCTGGCTTAAGCAGCAAGTAGGGTACAAAACGTACCTTTCCAGCATATGGTAAACAATGGAAATATTACTGCATAACAACTGCACATGTTGTGCACAAGCTGTTTAAAGATGCAGCTAAATCTAGTAAAACTCACTCTCAATAAGCAGCTTTCTCACAGTTCCCACGTCTCTACCTGCTGCTGTTTATCAGCTAAGACGGATTCAGTATAGTTTGTGCCACTGTTGCCCTGTTTAAGCAATTTTCCCTGCTCTTGCTGATATGTACCGTAACATGCAGCATGCCGGTACGGCCAGATAGAGTGCAGCCAACCATCAAAATGTAAAGTTGTCCCGCACTAAACAGAAGCAGGAAAAGAGAATCAGGAAGATGGTCTGTGCACACCTACACAGAGGTTCTAATTAGCCAAAATAAGTGAAAACACCTGTGCATGAGTTTGTGGGCGTAGTAGAGTGAGTAGGGGTGTTAATTCTATCAATCTGATATAATGACTAATTGAATTTAGGAAGGCAGGTGCATGTATTTAAGTGCAATTAACTTGCATGGATGAAAATCAGCTTCACTTTTGTTGCTAGCTTTGCGAACCATGCCTTTGAAAGAAAGGGCTGCTGCAGGATTTGCATCTGCTCACAACTAAAATGAAGTGAGCATTCACTGTAATATAGGTTGAACCTTTTTGGTCTGTATCACTATTTAACTATAAAAATATGGTGTTATTATGGCATCTTATTGGTTTAAACAATTCATGTAAATGAATGTTCTCCCAGGAACGTTTTCGCTGTGTTAGTGTTACTAAAAACCACAGGGGAAGTCGTTGTAAACTGCCTTTAGTGTTAAGCTCTCGGAGTTAGTTAGGCAGCCCATTGCTCAATTAAAAACATTTCTTTACTTTGTCTTTTGTTCCTGCTGGCTGGGTGCCGGCAGTAAGACAGAGAGGAAACGGCTGCTTTCTTGTTTTCCTCCTGTCGCTTGTGGTTTGCCATTTGTCTGAGGGTTACTTTCAAGGATTTGTGGTTGATTTTTGGTCTGTTTCTGTGTTTAGTCTCAGGCCCTCCACAGCTGTCTTAATTGGCACTGGGGGAATAGACTGGTGTCTATTTATATTTGTCTACCTGCCAAATAGAGTTCACTCAACTCACAGGGGAAGAAAAAAAAAGTACTTTGCTGAAATTCAACCACACTGTTAGGCTTCAGTTTGTGTGGTGTCGTGTCCCAGGTATTTTCTTCTCACGGGTATATACTGACTGGTCAATTCTGCATTTACTGGGAGCAAGCCTATTATTTTCCCCTCAGCAGACAAAGTATTTGAAGTTGTAATATGACTTTCAGAAGTCCGCCAGTATGTACTGTAAGAGCTTGGCAAAGGGGAGCAGAAACCGAAATAAATAGCCTTTCCTCCAAATGAGTGTTTTCTATGCAAATCACAAGCTGAATGTGGACTCAATCATTTTGCCAACTACATTGGACTACTATATTAGAGGACATTACATACATAAACATTTTATGTATTGTCTGCTTTTTGAGTTACAATCCCTTTAATATATTTATTTCTAAATCTAATGGCCTTTTCTAGGTCAAATTAATTTCAACCTAGACTTTAGAAGTTTACTAATAACTGTCCCTGCCGTCTTGACCCACATTCTGCATGCTGTGAAATTAGCTCTTTCCTGTCTCATAAATCATAGGAGAATATTGAGGTGGAGTGAGGTTCATGAATGGCTTTAGCCTTTTATTGTTCTTGTTCTGCTGAACTCTCTCATTCTCTCACACACACACTGCAGATAATATGATATAGATTCACACTGATAAACGCATGCTTATACACTTACACACCACACCCCTTCACACACAATTCTGTGGGGAAGACGATGTTTCTTTCTAGATAAAGCCCAAGACACACACACACACACAGAGGCAGTCACATACACAAACTGCGTTGAAATGCTGCACAGTACTGCCATTAAAAATGCCCGTGCAAATCTTCTGGTTTCTACCACCGTAACATCCAACACCTAACTTTGCAGAAAATCTTATTGCCTTTCTTTATCATTTTCATTGACTGACATTCATAACTGCTGTGAGAGAACTTGGTTTTTCGGTTTCTTCACAGACTTATCTCCAATTTCCCAAACTCTGTTCACACTTCAATTTCATGCTGTATCAGCACCAAGAGACAAACGTGTGGAAAAAGCCATTTGTCACGGCAAAACAAAGACAGAAAAATGAGACTTGTCTCTCCCCCTCAAACAATCACAGCTTAAGAGGACTTCAGTGTTCAAGCAGACTTATTTCATAGCAGCAAGAAGCTGAGGAGGGAATAAAACAAAGTGAAACAAAAAAACCTCAGGGTAAAACCCAACTATCCAGCACACAAATATATAAATGTTTTTAGATAAATATGAACAAATCCCCAAATGAGCACCTCATTGTGAGCCTTTTAAAAGAGTAAATGCCATCTGGCCTGAATAGGGAATATTGAGTTTCATAAATAGCACAGTATTGGTTAGATGCAGAAGTGAAATATTAGATGACATTAGACTTTTACTAATTAAAAAAAAACGCTAACAGCAGCATGGCTCGGTCAGTCAGACAATCTACCACCCAACTGTTGGATGGATTGCAATGAAATGTGTTGCAGACATTTATGTCCCCCTCAGGATAAATTGTTTTAGTGATCCCCTGTACAGCTTTACAGAGCTGCTAGAATGTCTGTAGTCTCTTAGTCTTCATTTGTGTCAAAATGCTGCCTGGACACAGCCTGGTTTCTGCTTGTTTAAAGGGGCTGTACTCCATATTCAGAATATCAATATAGCAACAAACACACATTTTGCTATGTAGAGATATAGTGGAGTAATGGCGTCCTGAGCAGAGAATGAAGTCACATTCCCTCTGTGTGTTGCAATCCGAGATTCTCTGTTCTTTGTTTTGAAAGCCGGTCTGGCCGCACGTGAAAAAACATATTTCGGGTACTTCATGTCTGGGGAACAGTTTGTGAGAGCCGTGTGAATACAAACCCAGCACACTTTTTTCCAGTATTTCGAGTACAGCCCCTTTTTCAAAGAACATTTCACTACCAGTTAACAGCCTTGTTATAGTCTTAGATAATTTGTAGGCTGAGCATCGTTAATTCTTCAGAGAATTGTTGTATCTGACTTGGCAAAGAACAGTTAAGATCTGAGCCCAAATATCCTGTTTTCTGTTTATCTGTAAGAACAGTTTTCATCAGATGCTAGGTGTGTGCTGTATGGGTGATTCTGCAGTAGGGCAAGGCAAGATAAGAAAAGGTTTGAGATTAATGAAACATGGCTGCCTCGGTATTAATCATGCCTGTGGTTAGCTACTTATCACAGTTTTTATCACTCCTGTCTGTTGGAATGGAATTCTTTTGAGACAGCAGCTCTGGGGGATTTAAGTTACCATGCAATCAATACTTTATACCAGAGGAGTTCTGAGGGCAATAGACAGCTATGTCAGCTACCACTGTTCTAATAAATAGCTGGATTGGGAGAGAAAAATCTTCAGGGAACTCGTTTCTCGTTAATGTTTTTTTTTCATGTGACCAGGGATGAGATGGTGACTCAGCTGCATTTTCATTTTGCCCCATTCTTTTTAAGTGATGGGAAGATATAGCAGGAACAGGCGTTTGACTTGGGCCACAATTATGTATTACTACAATGATGTATTGCATTATTTCTGTCATATCAAAATGGGACAGCTTAGAACATATAAGACTGATCACAGACCTGTATTTTAGCATTGTTCAACAGCGCATGGCCATAGTATCTGCTGTCTGAGAAATAGTTAAGTGCACCAAAAACCTCTGAAAAACAAATACTCAGCAGGCATTTTAATTAATTTCAGCTACTGTTCATTGCACAAGTATATTGTTGTTTCTACACGATACTGCAGTTTCTATAACCTTGACTCACCCTATTCTTGTAGAACAAATGTGGATGACAACAAAGTACGCAATTTTGTAACGGCACCAAATTACAAAAGGTATTGTCTGCTTTAGTCTTAAGATAACCCAAGCTTGGACCAATGCAAAAATACAACCCTGAAGTTAAGATATTTTTCAGGGATGACTAGTTGCCATATTAACATGTAACTTTAACCAACCAATATCATTTTGCCAAACCATATGCCAGAGAGGGCTAAGAGTATCCAGGTGTTTTAGTGGTACCAAAGGACAGTATGGTACCACTGGTTACTGACATCCATACGATTTACAAGTTATCTCATATTTCTAAAGCATTACAGATGTTAGTGTCATAACAGCTGAGAACATTTCAGCATCAGCTGTTTCAGTGGGAAAAGTGATGTGGTTGATGCAGCAGTACACTGACAGCGTCGGCTCATAGATACAGTAAGCGCAGGAGGATAATTGAAAGCCTTTAATTAAATCCTAGAACAACCCATGAATGAGTAATAAATGGAAAGAAATATGCTCTGGTACCTAATTGCTGAAGCCCTCTGTGGTCAGGATCTTTATCTCTGCCAGTTTCTTCCTGTCTTGTAGTTTGATAGTTTATGTATGCTTTTGTAGCTGAGAGGATTTTCCAAAACCTGTGAAATTAGATAAAACCTTTTAATAATGCTCATGGTCGAAATTGGAAAGAGACAACATTTCATTATGCACAAGGTGCTACAGAGGCTGGAGGCAATTACACATCTGTGTGTGTAAGTATGAGCACTGATGATGAACATATAGTCGTGTTGGTGCGTTTCTGTGAATGTGCCGGCAGTATTTGTACACTCTTGCTGATGAAAGGGCTGTCGTTGAGGTGAGCAGTTGTCCATTGTTGTGTTAGCAACATGAGATGGGGGTTGAACTGAGGACTGCAGCATGTAGTAAGTAATGTGACATTGATTCCTGAAAGGAAATGAGAAGATGGAAATGGGTGGGGACAGGATAAAGGCACATTTTGTTTTGTTTTTTTTCTCTGCATTTTTTCTGATGGTACAGCCTGACTTTTAATATTATGAGGTGGATCATTTTACCAGTTTTCAATGTGAATATGTCTATAAAGTGATAGCAATGTCAAAATGTATTCAATATGGGGAAAAAAAAAACACAAACATTTTAAATAGCGGGAGTCAATTCTTGGCAGAGATAGCTCTCCTCCCAGCAAGTTGGCATTTGCACTTGTAGCAAATTCAGTTGGAATAGTACGTTGGGGATAGCAAGTATCTGTGTCAGAATGCATGCTTGTGTGTCTGGCTGGAATAATAGTGGAGACAGATTGTGTATGGCGAAATCTGCTGCCGCCTGGTTTGGCCTGCAGTGGTGCAATAACACCCGTAACTGATGGAACAGACTTAATTATGTGGACTAACATTTCTACTGACCTCCAGTAAAACAAATCCAATTTCTTTCCTGTCTTTAGCCTTAAAAACACAGTAATTATGTCTTGTTTTACAGCAGGTCTTTGTGTCACGGTGCGACTGTTTGTTTTTTAATGTGGCATATCCAGTCTGACACTTCACATCATAGATGGATGTTACAGCGCTTTAAGTTAATTTTTCCTTTTAAATTTCACAATGTAGACAAAGTAATCATTTTATTTTCATCCACGTTGTGTTGGATGATGCCATTACTTTAAATCTGTTGAGATGATGCCAGAAAACAAAAGCCTCTCACACCTTTGATCTCATACTCCCTTTCTCGCCGTCTGTTTGTCACCCCACACACACCAATGACGTCTGACGTCATTTTTTTCCTATTCACATCTCACTCAGGCAATGTGGCAACGAGGAAGGTACTCTTTGCGCTTCTTCCTCGTTCCCTTTTATCTCCTCTGACACATTGCTAAAATGTTCTCTTCTCTCTCTCTCTCCCCTCTTCCTACTTATTAAGGTCCTGACTGAAAGGCTTTGCCATTTAAGAACTGTGTGACATTTATCCTGACTTTTCCCTTCTATAGAAAAACAGGCCATTGGAGATGCAGATGCTTTATAATACATTTTTTCTTCTCTTCTTTTTCAGGGCAGCTGGAAGTTGCACCACCTACTGCAGCAGAGTTAAGATATGGTAAGGAGTCTGATTTTTTGTAATCTTGGTGGATGTTTTAGAATTACTCTGTTTCTAGGTGTATTTTACCCCATTTTGGTCATGTAGAGGGATGGTTAAAGAAGTACATGGAATTGAAAATGCTTATTAATCTTGTAACATGACCGACCTGGATTGACATTTTTCATTTAACTGTCAATCAAGCAGGAAGGATTAATGAAGATCAGTCTTTATTAACATTAATGAGCAGGTTATTGTGGTTCATTGTTGATACTTTGATTCCATGGTCTCTCCAAAGGAAAGGAAAAACATAGTGTATATGAACCTGACTTAAAGGGTTATAAGTTTTCCATGAAGAGATATGCCACTAGCCATTGCTCCAGATGTCCATGACATATGGGTACCCCAGAATATCAGTTTAATCTGAATCTAAGGTACAAAACAAAGTTTTCGGATACAGAGGAAGATGAGACCAGAGGCAGGCATTGAAAATGTATAGTCCTGTCTCTTTATCATACAAAGCACACAATGTTTCTCTACTCCGTCTCGCTGGGCCATGTGCTTGGGAGTCCATCACTCTTTAAATCACAGTTAGCAGATCACAACACACACAAATGCTGTTATTGAAAAGCAAGAGAACAAACATAACATATGTTTATTGATTCATGTTTATGGTTTATAAGATAAGATCCCCGTTTGCTTTCACTGATAGTCTTCCTGCAGTCCATACTGATAAATGATTTAACGTTAAGTGATTTAAAAGAAGAAACATAAATTAACATGAGGAATGTAAAATGCGGAAAAAAGAAACAACGACCATGCTGTCGAAATAATAAATTGGTGTGAGTTGGTAATGAATTCCAATAGACTGTGTATTGCAGATTGTCTCTCATTACAAATGGAAGGTCATGCACTAACACACATGTAACCCACCTGCACACACTCAACTAAAAGCTTATGCAGGCATACTTCACTCTGCGCTGCTCAGTTACTGACACGACCTCCAATTTCTCTCCTCCTCTCCTTCTGCTGAGAGGTTGGAAAGCCTAAAGTAGTTCATATCAAACTGTGTTTGTGTATACTGTGAGAAAGACAAAGATCTTTGACTATAAGCAAAAATAGAGACATTGTGTGAGAATTGTCTTCTCTTAAGCTCAGTGTTTCTCTTGTGCTGAAATGCAGTTTTTCTTGCTTTGGCTCAACCCTAAAGATAACACAGCTGAGATCAACATCGAGACAAGAAACATTGACTCAGCCAGTTGTCACTAGCGCGACAGCGTCCAACATGGCACATAAATGTTTTCCTCAAGACAGCAAAGTCTTTGTATTGTGTATATTGTTGCCTTGCTTTTCTGCCTTTTTATTACTGTAAAAACACATCCATTCAGCATTTAACCCTTGTGTTGACCTCGGGTCACATTGGCCCGATTTAAATTTTTGTTTTATATCAGAAAATATTGGACGTAGAAATAAGCGCTGAAAATGTGTAGAAGAAAAATTGAAAAATTTTAAACGTAGGAAAAAGCAAAAACAAATTGTGAAAAAAGGCGTCACAAATGTCAGAAAAAAAGTGTTTTTTTCAAGGTTGAAACGGAGACAACACAAGGGTTAAGTCATCTCACTCCGACCTATGAATTCTGAAAATAAGCTTGATAAGGGACCGTTCGGTATTTATGGAATAGATCACCGGAGGAAAATAGGGGAGGGTCATGTCTTTTTATTCTTTGTTGAGGGGAGGGTCACCCAACATTTTTTAGTCTTCACTCTCTAGGCTCTGAATTTTTCTTTGCCTTAAATAAGATTAGGTAGGTTCAATGTGATGAAAATGTTGAAATAAAAGGGGAGCACAGAGAGCAGACCTCTGCCAAGGCATCTGTGCAGAATAGGACATAATAGCTACAGTTTATACCACCTAAGCAAAGTTTGGCTTGATGGTGGCGTTAGGGTAAAGATCAGTTGATAAAACTTTACAGTTAGTCATGTTATTCAGAGTATGACAAAAAAGTGCCAAGGGCGCAGGAAGGGGGGGGGGGGGGGGGGGGTGCTGCAGGGTCGGCCTCTAGCTCACCCAGTAAGAGCATTCGCCCCATGTTGGCTGAGTCCTGCAGCGGCGCAGGGTTTGAATCCGACTTGCTGCCCTTTTCTGCGTGTCTTCCCCCATCTCTCTCCCCCTTTCATAACTATCCACTTTGAAATAAAGGGAAAAGTCCCAAAAAAATAATCTTTAAAAAAAAAAATAAAGGAAGGGGGGTGCTGAGAGTGCTGCAGCACCCCCTGCTGGTAGGAGTTGGATTTTATATTTTTTTATTGTTTTAATAATTACTAATTCGCTGTCTGACATTATTTCTATTTTTGTATATCAAATAATGAGGCAAATAGCAAAAAAGGGTTATGGATAGGTTCGAATATAGCCTACAAAAATTAACTGTTGTAGCTGCTATAGAGGTGAAAGTGAGTCAATTGACGTGACTCGCTGAGAAGCGAGCAGGCTGAGGCTAGTTACTGGAACGTTAGTTGTAGAGAAGAATATGTTGCAGAAAAGGATACAAGATTTTTTTCTTCCGGCATAGTAATGCGGCTACAATTAGCAAGATTTCATCTGTAGATGTTGATTATTAGCTTATATTTTCAAGCCAAACATCCAAATTTCAGGAAAATACTTTATTGTTTTGCTGCTGGTCTGTGAGGTGGACATAGTGTATGTACCAATGGCATTGACTGTGCTACAGAAATAAGGTATAAAAACCTACCCACTGACTTATGATACTATATAATACTGTTCCAAACACTAAGCTAAACCCGGTTGCATAACAAAGACACACAGCTGCTAAAAGCTAGCCTCGCCGGTAACATTATTCCCCCGTCTCCTTTTCCCTGCGTGATGCATTTACCGTGAGAGTGAGACCTAAACTGGCTTGATGAGTGTATACTTTCCTACCTAAGGGCGCTGACACACAGAGCCGATTATCGGCCGTCGGACCGCCTGGCGAGGTCGGTGACTCGAGTCTGTTCGGTGTGTTCCGTGCCGTCGTCCGTCCGAGGAGCCATCGGCCTTCATTTCGGCTGACCCGACGTGTTCAGTCGGAGACAGAGCAGTCGGGACTCACCCGGAAATGACGAGCAGATGAGCCTCTCAAAATCTGACAAACGCTTAAAATGTTTTCAGAAACACGTTTCTGTGAACTATTTTAGTACAATATGAGATCGTATTCTGAACAAGCCGCCATGACACTGGCTGTGAATTTTCGGAGCAAAAAGACCCACGTGACGCGTTCGTCCAATCAGCTGCTGGTTTTCATTTTCTGGGAAACAATACAGAGAAGCGCTGCCTGCTGCTATGGAGATATTATTACGTTTCGCGCACGCGCAGAGCGTACGCTCAAGTCGGCGTCGCCTCATTGTGTTTTGAGGCATTTCTTTTGGACCTCGGGGACCCGACTGATCAGTCCAACTGCCTTTTCTGCCGACGGTCGGCCGTCTGGTTGGTGTGTAAGCACCTTAAGAGGGATTGTGCTGTGTTAAACTGACTCACCCAGCCGCAGTTTCAATTCGCATTCTGGAGCCGGGCCTGCTGGCGTCAGTCTCTGCTGCTGTCGGATGGCCGCTGTTCCGTATTCACTGCTCTGCATCCTCTCCTTCGTCTGCGTCAGGGTTCCGCAAGCCCGCTCTCCGTGTTGTATAATTCAGGTTTCAAAAGGTTTTTAAAAGCTGTCAGCATGCTGCTTCTGTGATTGTCTCCAGCCAGAAACAATCTCCACCTGAATCTCCTTCTCCACACCTGCCGCTTTGGCCATGGTTAAATCAGCATCACACATGCCCCGCCATGTGACGTGTCAGTCTGGCCCTGTCCATCAGGCAAACTACTCACACTATCAACTGACACAGACTAAAACGTAACAATGCATTTTCTGTCACATGTTGTATCAAGAATATGGATTAAACTTCAAATCTGCACACTTAGGTCATTTGTGGCTGTTTTTGTAATATGCTTCCACATTTCAATCTGTTACAGCAACATAACGTTAACCTGAATGAATAAATAACTAGAGTTATGGTCCAGTTTATTTCAAGCATCTCCCAACATCAGCTTCATAGTATTAATTTTCTTAATACTATGAATTTTCTCTAAAGTGCTTTGTGTCTCTGTGAAATAATGTTATTGTATCTTATTTGTGTTCATTCTGGTGCAGTTCTGCTCTGCAAGGTTCAATGTGTCTGATGGGTTGTTACTTATTAATGTAGACATAAACGCAATCTGCATGCTTTCTGTTTGTCTGTTAGTGATTTATTGTTTGTTTTTGTCATTTTACAGTTCTACTGCACAATGCAATCCCGTTCGTTGGATTTGGATTCCTGGACAACTGCATCATGATCGTTGCTGTAAGTCTGTCAGCTTCATGCAGTGCCGTGCTCCCCTGCAGCTCACTGGGTGTAGAGATTTACTTAGTGTGAGGGGTTTGATTTCCAACAAATACGTTGCATGTACTCTTAATACTGTAGGAAGCTTTGGATGGAAGCATCGAGGGAGAAGTAGAAGCCCAAGTTTAATGCTACTATTAAACTTGTGTGTCTATATATATATATATATATATATATATATATATATATATATATATATATATAAAGAGAGAGAGAGAGAGAGAGAGATGTATATGTGTGTGTGTGTGTGTGTATATATATATATATATATTGTGTATATATATATACACACACACATACAGTATATATACACACACACACATACAGTATATATAATGTGTGTATGTATATTTTCTGTTATTGTTTGGCAGTCTGTTTCTCAGGGTCCTTTTCTTTTTAGTTTTTTTGACATCCGATAAAATCGTAATTTGTCTGCCACAAGCCTACCCCACTCTTAAGTGCTCATATTATGCTTTTTTGCTTTTCCTTTTTCCTTTATTGTGTTATATCTTTTTTGTGCACGATATAGGTTTACAAAGTGAAAAAGCCCAAAGTCCATCCCAAAGGCACTTACCATCTCCAACAGAAAACACTGTTCACAAACAGCTCTATTGTAGTCCAGCCTTTACTTCCGTGACGAACATGCGTCACTTTGTAACACATGTTATAATGCTCTCCTAGTTGCTAACGTGGCTCGCCCTCATACTATGCTTCTGACTGGCTAGTAGTCCTTACCTACGTACTGCGCATGTGTGACTCCCAACAAAGATGGAACATATAGGAATATATAACAAGAGAAAAAATGATGATATCCTAAATTGGACATAATGAAATGTAATAACTTTACCCAAAAACAAATATACTTTAACAAAAAGGAAGAATATGCAAAATATTTATTTTTTTATAAAGCAGACTGTGAAAATTGAAATCAAAGTGTAAAAGTGTAACTGTATTGTAACTGTAAGTGTAACTGTAAGTGTAATCCCATTTTGTATGGGATCAGGCCACTAAAACCAGGAAGCCATAAACTGAAAGACTGAAAGCTTCTAGAAAATCTTGACTGAAAGGTATTGGGCATTTTGACAATGTTATTTGATTTGAAGTTAAACATCTTGCTATAGCATTTTTGACAAGACCAGAGGAGAGGAGAGACACCTATAGTCTATGTGATGAGACAACGATTAAAAACATACTGGCATCACAGTATCTAATAATTAGGTCTTTATGATGATAAATAAGTCATTCTGTATTTCTCTCTGAATATCATTGAGAAAGAACATGAACAGATACATTTCATGTCATAGCCCGTACATTAGCCTGCACCGATTTGTATAGTTTGTATTGTAGTATGAGGAAATTGAAAGCTTTCCCGTCTTACAAATTAACTTGTGTGTGTGTGTGTGTGTGTGTGTGTGTGTGTGTGTGTGTGTGTGTGTGTGTGTGTGTGTGTGTGTGTGTGTGTGTGTGTGTGTGTGTGTGTGTGTGTGTGTGTGTGTGTGTGTGTGTGTGTTTTACAGGGCACACACATTGAATTATCCATTGGCGTGGTCCTCGGCATTTCAACTATGGCTGGTAAGATAATCTCATGATCCTAACGTAACTTAGAATGACGCAGTGCATTTTCCCTATTTTGTTCTTATTGGTACCATACCTTTTGAAATCTACCTTGATTTGTATCTTGTCTGATTTCCTTTATAGGTATGAATGGTTATATAAATTCTGTGTAGGTTTTTAAGAACACAAATTTTTGATTGAGGATTGTTGCAGAACAAAAGTGATGCCTGGATGACAACAAGAGAATATGTTTCTCATGTTGCTTGTTGCACAACCCACTTTGGTCAATTCTTTAAACATGCCTATTATTATTATAATACATGGGTTACAAGTCAGTTCTGACATATGTTTACATGATCTCCCTGATGGCTTTCCATCTGGTGAAAGTATGTTTGTCATATATTTGCATACATAATCAGTCAAATTAAATTCATCATCTAATTGTTAAGTTTGAGAAAAAACTTGGAGCAAATGTATATGTGACAAAAACCTATTACCTCGGATTTAGTTTAGGTTCAGATATACATTTTTCTTTTCCAGACTGCAAGTCGCACTCACTGTCTACTTCTCAATTAGAGTGATGGTATGGCAAATCATAGTGGACTCCCAACTCTTTCAAACAAAAATAGGAGGCATTTTTAGTTTCAGTGTCGACAGAATGCCCAGTCTCATAATGAAACTTTAATGATAAAGTCTCAATTTGAACACTGTTGTAACACTAATCCAAAAAAAGAGTAACGATAACATAGAGTGACAATGCCTGGCCTAAATAATGAGGGTTTCATAAATACTATAACACTGTTCACAAGCAGATTGAATGGGTGCAGTCATATCCACTTAGCTCAAAGAGGCACACTTGCATTTAAATGTTATCACTTGTTCCTGTTCAGTGTATATGGGAGAGACTTTGAGAGAGGAGCACAATGATGTTAGTGAAGCAGTAGGACTGTCCCTATTTACACATGTAATGGTGGTAAAAGCATTGGTGGTGCAACTGGCATTCCCACTTCTACTCTGCAAGTCTTACCTTTCCTCTTCTGATTAATTTGTTGCTTTTGGCAGTGATAACAGTGTGCCTTTGTTGTTTTAAGCTCAAGCTTTTCATATCGACTCAGTAAACTGATCAGTCTGAAAGACTTGGAGTCGAAGCTGATGCTGAGCAGACAAGGCCAGAGGCCTGAAGCATTTATTCTATTTTTCTATTCTATTGTTTTTTAATCTACTTCACAGGGAACAGTAGAGATGTAGAAAACATGACCACTGCAGACTAAAGCAAGAAGTAGGGCTGGGTATCGTTGAAAAAATGTTGATACCGATACTGTGACTTTGATACTGGTTCCTGAACGATAAAAATAAATTATAGAGTTTTTCCTGCATGTCTCTACGACACGTAACATTAGACAGCCAATCAGCAGCATTATTAGATCTTGGTAGAAGCATGCTTATTGGCTCACTGATGCTGATGAGATTTACTCCTTAGGTATTGAAATTTGATATTAAATGACTTTTAACTCTAAAAGGCTTTTTTTTATACTCGATACTAAAGAAGAAATTCTCCCGGTGCCTAATAATAAATAAAAAAGGAGCGATAGATCTTTTAGGGATATACCGTAGAGGGGAGGTATTTGAACATTTACTTTGAGGTGCTTATTGTGTCAAACTAACTTATGACTTGATCCTGCTCTTGTAGATTTACAATACAAACCAGTTTTTCAAATAAAAAATGTGCATTTGTTCTTTTCTGAGTGGCATAAAGAGATTTGAGAGTGAGCTCTCACTGCAGAAATCCCCCTATGAATTAAGTTTTAAAAAGTGTAGGAAACTACCACACAGCCACCAATAGCACAGCCTCAACCTGGTTTCTATCACGCACTCCATTTTCTCAGAAGTGGTACTGTTTGTCATTCCTCGGACATTGGAACATGTGGGGCTCTGCAAATCAAGAGGCTGCAGTTATCTAGCCCAGTCCACAGTGATTTAGCACTAGTGTCAAGTCTGTAGTCAAGTCCACCATTCACACCTTTTCTTTGAGACAAATGTGCACCATTCTAAAATGGTCTACTGCTGAGTTGGCCCAATTACATACTTTAAACAGAGGTAATGTGAAAGGTCCAAATAGGATTACATCTATAAATAATTACAACTAAGATGATTAATGCCCTTCCTCGGTCCCCACAAGTTGGACATTTTTTTATCCGGATATATTTATATTGAATTAATGTAAGGCCTATGTACAGTTATGTGTAAGTGTAGTTGTGTGTTATTGTTGCTGTAGAAAGCCTCCAGGTATATATCAGTGTTGCTCATATACAGCTATCATCGTGACCTACAGCTGGTAAGTGAGCCTTGCAGTTAAAAGCAATAGACACCAATAAGACAGCCCCATTTGTTGTATCACATTGTTTCACAGGTCATTCACTCACCAGTAGACATAGGTGGATAATACACATGCTGACATTTTGCTGCAGGTCTAGAAAGTTTTGCACATGTAGCTCCAGTTCTGCCCACTGTCGATTAACTACATTACGTTTAGCAATTGAAAAAAACTGTAATCATCTTTAACCAAGAACTTTTTTTTCACTGCCACGAGACCCAGAAAAGATTGTCTAGCAATCAGAAATGTAACAGGTAGACCACTCTACCTGTGTCTCTCGCCTCCATGAAGTACAGCTGAGCTGACGGTGCGTACTGCACAGCAAACTCAGAACAGCGAAGTATGTGGCAAATTCTAAAAAGATTTGCGCTCTGGAGTTCGGCTGATAAACTCTGCCATGACACCCTGAACATCAGATCATCCAAAGTGTCTTTGTGGACATGAAACAGTGCGGTATGTGAAAGTCTACTCTGAGTGATAGTGCTACGGAGCCAGGTTTTCAGGCGGCGAAGAGCTGAGAAAGACCTTTCAGAGCCAGCAGTAGACACTGGTAAATAGAGGCACAAGTGGATCAGCTGTTCCACGGTGAAGAGATCAGCTATTCCACCCCAGTGAAAAGCCCTCTTGTTACTAAAATTATACCTCTCTTCATCCCACACCCCAAACATGACATACAAAATGTCGTGGAACAGAAACAACAACCAGAGATATTTATAAGCTATCATTTTATTGTCATTGCCGTTTGCTAACAGGGGGTCCAGCACCCCTACTTCCCGCGCCCCTGGTCTCCTCATTTAGAACAAACCTACTTTGTGTGTTTTGGCGAAGAATTACAAAAACTTTGTTGCCCTGAATCTCCTTCCACTCTGCGCTAAGTGAGTGAGGCAACGGTGATGTGGGCTTCAGCATTGCATTTGTCTCCTTAATGAGCCCAGAATGCACTGTGGGTGTCCCATCATATGCTGTGCAATAACAAACATGGTAAAAATAAGCAGTATATATGGGGTTCCTGGTAGCTCACCTGCTGAGTGTGCGTCCCATATACTAAGGCTCAGTCCAAGTTCGAGTCCGACCCGTGGCCCTTTGCTGCAAGTCATCCCCCCTCTTTCTACCACCTTTTCCTGTCTTCATCTGTCCTATCAATACCCCCCCACACCGGCCCCCCCAACAAAAAAGCACTATATGGTTATTGTAAAACAAATGTATACTACTGACCCATATTTACTCTGTGTATTTATATTTAGAAATAATTATGAGGATACTTATTGGTCCACTAGTATTTCTGATGCACATGTATAGTGACTACACTACACAATACTACTACTACAACTACTACTAACAACTGTACTGTACATATTTTGTCCTAAAATCAATCAATTTAATTTATAGTGTCAAACCATAACATAAGTTATCTCAGGACACTACAGATAGAGTAGGTCTAGACCACAGTGTAATTAACAAAGACTCAACAATTCCCCAAACAATTCGAGCAAGCATTTGGTGCGACAGTAGGGAGGAAAAACTTCCTTTTAAACAGGCAGAAACCTCAGACAGATCCAGGCTGTTGGTGGGCGGCCATCTACCGCTGCCAGTTGGGACACAGAGACACTAATACAGATATACAGAAATATGATTCAGGGGGAATTAATGTAGTGACCTGTTAATATGGATGGCTTCACACTCTGCTGGCAGATGACTCCAGGTCAGTCCTCTGAGAGGTAGATGGAAAAGTCATTTTCTCGTGTTTCATATGATGAAAAACCAGGCAAACACATTTTTGGCTGTCCTCGATACAAACCTCAATTTCCTTAATCATGTTGTAATCATGTCTCTTTCTCTTGCTTTTTCTACAGCTGCTGCCCTTGGCAACCTGGTTTCTGACCTGGCAGGACTAGGGTAAGAATCAGAACCAACACACACACACATACTCAGCAACTATTACCCTTTAAGTTTCTGCACGTCATGGCAGGTTGTAGGAGGATTTAGATTTATTACCCTCATTCACTCAAATGATGAAATGTTAAGAAGAACTATGGTACTATCAGTGTATATCCCATTACACATAGTATTACAGCAATATGGTGTTTTAAATTCCAACCCAGGTATACACAAATTAAAATATACAGAGAGAATGAAAGTAAAGGTTTACCATCCCACTCCCTTTGGTAAAGGCTAAGTCATTAAATTGCTTATATTCATATTAAACCATAATCATTGAATTTACCCCAGAGGAAGATAAGCACGAGCAGCAAGGGAGATAGAGAAATGCAGAAGACAAAAACCGCTGCATCCAGATTACACAGCGGAAGTTCTCCGGGCCTCTAGTGGGACCGCTAAGTGGAACAGCTTGATTTTCGACCCCACGGGGAAAGAGCGCGCTGCCTTTTTATTACCATGAGTGTACAGACACGTCTCTGTGTGTTTTGTCTATTTGCATGTATTTCATGAAGTTGCAGTGCGTTTGCCCCTGTCGGCCCCACTATATACTCTGTTGCTTTGCTTTGTTTTATATCTTTCTGCTTCTGTGTTGTGTCTTGTCTTGTGCTTAGTTCTGCGTTGTTGTTTTGTTGTTTTCTGCTTCTGTGATGTTTTGTGGTAATTTTTGTTTTGCTTGTGTCGTCTTCATTTTTGTTTCTTTGTATTTTAAAAAGCCTTTTTTTAACATCGAGGGCAGGGGACTACAGATGAAAAATAGCCTTTTGGCAAATTCGGAAAAAAACAGACAAGTCGTACAGTCGGGTAGAAAGACAACTTTAAAGACTGATGCCTTTGCACCGTTTTAGTGTGATGGATTATACGTCATTCTGGCCTTTTTGTAAACGCTCTCAGTGGACACACACACACACACACACACACACACACACACACACACACACAGTTGTGCCTCTGTGTGAGCGTCCGTGTTTGTCGCTCAATCATGTTGGAAAGTAGAGCCGTTGTGGACAGTTTGTCAAGGTGAGACTCGATTAGACCAGACAAGAGAGGGTTTTTGTTTTCTTGTGATGGATTTACACCAGTGAGTGTGAAGGCTGTTTGTCAGTGGAGCTCCTGCAGGTGTCCTTCGCTGCAACATTTGCATTGCAGCTTTGTTTCAAAGGGGAATGGCTTAAGTGCACACACACATACACCCTGTGCTTTAGATTACTCTGGGAGTTAGTAGCAGTTAAGAGCTGAGGAGGCGCAGTGGACTGTGTTGGACTTACTGTGGGTACCTTTTTATCTGAAGCTGACAGATGAGGATTCCCCAGGGGCCTCTTTACTGTAAAGTTGTTGCAGTTTTGGTATTTACTTTGCTCAGCTCCAAACTACCCAATTGCAAGTGAATAGCTTTTTGGACCGACTTATACTCCACCAGTTAAGAGATAGTTGGTGGCATGGCCAAGTCAGCTTAGCATGAATGAAATAGGGCTTCAACTATTATTTTCTGAACAAACACTAAAACCCAAAGATATTCAGTTTGCTGTCTTAATAAACTAGGAAGATCAGCAATCTTCAATTGTGGATAAGGTGAAACCACTTAATTCTTTTGGTTAAAAAATGAATTAAACAAAGTATTAAAACCGTTTATTTGTTTGAATATTTTCTGTTAATGACATATCCATTAATTGAATAATTAATGCAGTTTTAGCATGTAATCTGTTCTCAACCTATTGAGTGTCTTTGCTAACAGCAAATGTTAAAGAACAAACAGAATAATGAGTCCCATAAATTTGAATATTTTGAAGGTTGTTTCCTGCAGTTGGCTTGGAATATATTCTCATTCAAAAAAAACTTCAGTTCACTTGGAAAGGGATCAAGATCCCCATTTTCAGGCAGTCTGGGTGTGATGATTAGTTAGAATTTTTCTTGCCTGCCTAAATGAGTTTGCACAAAGACTCCAAAAAACTCTGGACTTCTAGGCTGAATACAAAACTTTCTGTAAGGGCTAGGAAGACATCAAATACATCAGCAGAACGGGGCGACTGTTAGCTTTTAGCTCCAAAAGACCGTATGTTTCTACTAGTTATAATTATAAAGTTTTTAAGTTATGAATCAGAAGTGCCATTTGGCGTTGTATACGATGCGCTCAACCTCAGAAGTCTGCTAGTCTAGAAACTGGTCTACATTGACTATAGCGCCGCCTAATGGCCGATCTTTACCAAATTTGGTACAGAGCCTCAGAGCGGCATGCCGAACAAGCATCAACAGTTTCGTGTTGATAGCATTTACTGTGGCAGAGCTATTACAAATTTCCCATTTAAATGCATTGAGTTATTGGCCAAAACAAATAAACATTGATTATAGCGCCCCCTTATGGCCGATCTTAGCCAAATTTGGTACAGAGCCAACAGCTAGCTAGGAAAATTTGTTTGGTCATCAAATGCGCATAATTTAATGTAGCAAAATTCTTTTAATAACTTTTGGTCAGGTCCGTCTGGAGATGCTATGTACCAGGTTTCGTGCAGATCGGTCGTACGACCTAGGACGAGTTCGAAAAAGTTGGTTTTGCGCATTGCGCGATATTACAAAACAACTTTATAGCGGAAATGGGCCTGGCCTATATCATGTGATTCAGCTTGATTCAAGGAACACGTGGATGTAAGGTTTTCTAATGTGCGATGTGTAATGTGGGAGTTATAGCCAAAAACACGTTTGATGTCATTATAGCACCACCTAGTGGTGCACATGTGTAATTTTTGGTAAGTGAGATCAATTACCCATTGTACATCTACCCTGTAAATTTAAAGTTATTCACTTTAGTGTAAATGGTGAATCCAAATCTGGGTCTCATAGGCCACGCCCACTTTGACCAATCAGTACCCCACTGTAGGGGTGGCCTCAGGGGTGGCCCTAGATGGTACCCTCCAAATTTCGTAAAAATTGGATGAGCCGTTCATGATATAAACTTTTTGTACTTGTAGCGCCCACTAGTGGCCAATTTTTGTAAAATGTGAGGGGCACCTCCAGAGGGTCATGGTAAACAAGAATCTAAAGTTTTGCGTTGATAGCATTTATTTTGGCCGCGATATGGCAAAGTTAGTGTTTTCATAGTTGGTTCCACAAATTTGTTTGTGCGTAATATGCGCAATTTTTATCCTATAAAAATTATTTTTGATAGAGTGTAAAGTGAGTGTAAAAAAAATAGGTTTTTGATAAATTGCGATTTTTCACGCAAAAGTCTAGGCGGAAATGGGCGTGGCCTATATCAGGCGATTCAGTTGGATCCAGGGAACACGTGGATATATGGTTTTTGAATGTCCAGTGTACGGTGTGGGAGTTATAGGGCTAAACACGTTTTTTTCTTCTGCTATAGCGCCACCTAGTGGTGGAAGTGGGTTAATTGTTGCGCCCGAGGTCCTTGCGGAGATTTGGACCAGTCCTGAAAATGGCACCCCCCCCACCATGTACGGTTTAAGCTGTAGCGGGAGTTTTAGGCAGAGAAGAATAATGGAAAATAATCCTTAGAAAAACAATAGGGTTCCACAGCCCTGCTGTGCGAACGGCATAGCTTTGCTACTGCCGGTTCTTCCAGACTCGGGCTTGGACCCTTAATAATATAAATATATGTCTTGACTTTCAAACAGTGACTCTTTAAATTTGTTATAGATAATTAAATGTAATTTGTGCATCTGTAATAAGAGTTGATGGATAGAGACAGGAAACACAGTGGTAAGTGCAGGGAGGACTAGTACTCCTACTTGGATGTGAAACAGGAGTCATGTGTACATTAGCCAGCTCATTCCTAACATCAGCCAGTCAAAGTCAAAATGCACCAGCTTCTCTGCTAAGTGTGATTTTCTCAGTCATGTAGTCAAACTGCACAAATACCGTAGATGTAGCTGCTGCTTCAGCCTGGGCCTCTGGAGTCTCTTTTGTCAATACTGTAGTGATTATACGTTGCAATGATTGTTTGTAAATCCTCCACTCAACGTCTGTCTTCCTCAACTAAAAGGGTGGGGTGTTGGTGCCTGTAGTGACCAATCTGTGCAACTATATCCACATATGTGTTTGAGTGTTTATTGTTCATATGTAGGGGTTCATGCTTGGGTGGATTTGTAAGATTTTCCTACGTGCATGTGTGTGTGTGTTTTGACAGATGTAGAAAAACCATCTCACCCTCATTGAAGCCCATAATTTAGCTCATGAGTCATTCTGACCGTTCAGCCAGTTGTTACAGATGCTCCTCCTGCACAGCTTAGTCTCAGCCTCTGTTGTCGTGTTCCTTGTGGACATAATGCATTAGTAGCTATCTGGCGTAGACAAAGCAGCCAGTAAAGCACAGAGTCTGTTCAATGTGTTCCGTACCATCGTCAGTCGGAGGAGCCGTCGGCCTTCGTTTGGGCCGATTTGACATGTTGAATCAGAAGGCGGGCAGTCGGACTCAATGACCAATCTGATTGGTGGAGTGCTAACCCGGAAATGACAAGTGGGATGAGCGTGACTAGAGTCTCTTAAAATCTGACGAAAATCTTTTAAACTGATTTTGTCGATCTAAAATGAAGACAGATTCAGCAACTGCATGGCCTATTTCTCGCTTAAAATGTTTTCAGAAACACGTTTCGGTAAGCCACCCCATTAATCTAACTACCCTTATGGAAACATACCATATTTACCATTAACTGTAGCTCATTTATCATTTTGAGATTTTTGTTTCTTATAGTTCATCTTTCGCACTCATTTGGAGTTACATCCCTGCCAATGACACCACTGCTCTCTGCATAAAACAGTGATAACACCAACCATATGAGAGCGGCTGTGCCCTTTTAACTATCAAAATCCAACGCGGCAGAACACACGTTTGTTATTGCCCACACAGGTTTTCTATTTTCTGATGCATTCCTTATTTCTTTTGCCTTCTGCTGTTGAAAATATGTGTAATATTTAAGCAGGATTTGACTCAAAGGCAGGAGTGTCTGTATTATTGTTCCATCAAAGTATGCACCTGAAAAATGTAAAGAAATTGTATGACTATGAGCGTCAGTATTTTGGATTGATGAGTTTGCATATCATAGAATCATAGTTCTATTATATGTCTATGTATCATGATTGTCTGTTGTGTAATTATTGTCCTCAGGAGCAGTTTGGATAATAAGCTCAATAGTCCATCTGTAATGAGAAAAACTGAAAAAGTTCTCTCTTAAAAACCTATTTCTGCTCTACTGTGATGAAAGGCTATTGCTGTCAGGCACACACACATGCAGCTTAATGCACACACATACACACACACACACACACACACACACACACACACACACACACACACACACACACACACACACACACACACACACACACACACTGGCTTCCTCTCCTTTCTCTCAAATAAGCAACTTGCTACTTATCACTCCCCTGACTCGACAGCTCCAGCTGCAGCTTATTTGTGTGTGCAGTGAACTGAAGTTCCATTAGTGCCAGTGACTGAACCAGACCTGGGTCAAAATATTAGCCTGAATGTCATTTCTCACACTAGAGCTGCTTGACCTGCTCTATATTTTTTTCTCAGACTGGAATGTAAGGTACAGCAGCTCTCCAAAAACGTTCAGTTTCAGTTGTTATTTTGGTCATAACACTATTACTGTGTTAAGTGGACAGGTGCCTCGGGCCCCAGACCCTCTCGGGCCCCAGAGGCCCCGGGTGGAAAAAATGAACCTGGTGCGAAAGCAATGCTGGTATTGATTTCACCTTGAGTTTGTGTGTGTCATCATGGTAAAATGTACTGTAGTGGGAACTACCACAGAGGCAATTTTGAGTACTTTGCTAGAAGAGGTGTTTATATGTTGGTCTGTCTGTGGCCAGATTTGTGTCCCCGCGATAGCATCACAACCGTGCAAGATGCAGTCACAAAACTTTTGTAGTTAAGATGAAGATGGGTGTGGTACACGGAAGGGTGGAAAGAAGTAGGGAAGGGGCCATTGTCGCCCTCACTTTACACCACTGGCCCAATTTGGCATCACAGCTAGTGTGATCTTATTCCAAGATCATCTCTAGTTTAATTACAAAATTGTTTGGCATTATGGAGCACTAAAGCACAATTGAAACTTGAGGCCGTGTCTTATAGATGGGCCCTGTGTCAGAAGCCAACATAAGGTCTTTTACAGAGGTTGTGCTATGCTCAGCATTGATTGATGGATTTATTTAATCAGTTGCAGTAGTTGTTGTTCATTCTATTCTATTCTTTGTAGGTAGTCAAACCACGTTTTAACATCCGTTAAAACTAAACACTGTTGTTTCAGTAACATCTGCTGCTAACTAATCTGAGCCACAAAACCAGCCTGGGTTTTTACGTATTTTGATCTCCAAATCGGTGGTAACTCACATTCATTCAGTTTCTTCTTTCTTCTGTCTGTCTCTTCCTCTCTTTAGGCTGGCAGGTTATGTGGAGGCCTTGGCGTATCGGCTGGGAATGCAGATTCCTGACTTAAGCCCAAAACAGGCTGACATGTGGCAGACCAGAGTCAGCTCCCATGCGGTTGGTATCATCATACCTCACTAAAACCCACAAACCTTAACCCCGACTCTGCTCTCTAACCGTCTCTGTCACTCTTTTAGAATAACAGGGACTTAAATGCTTGTCCCACTTTTTAGTGTGCGTGAAAGACAAAAGCCATCAGACTAATAAACATTTAACATATCAGTCCACAGTCAGAGTGGATATTAAATTGCTTAATGCATCTTAAACATCAAACCAGTTCAGGAGTTCTGTATAGTGACAACAGAAACACAAGCCTCTGGGACGTGGCCTTTTGGGTCACACTCTTTCATTGTGCGAGAAAATTAGACCTGAATGATTGTTAATATACTGTGACTGCTGAAGAGTGAAATGTAATTAGCTGTAGTAAGGTTGAGTGATTCATCTAGCACTAAAAGGCTCTTTCCTGGTTGTGAAAGATCATGGCAATTGCCCTGACATGTTGTGTAATATTTTCTTACTTCCATTTTCCTCTGTGCAGGGCAAAGCCATTGGTGTTGCCATCGGCTGTATCCTCGGCATGTTTCCTCTTTTTTTCTTCAAGGACGATGATGAGAAGAAGAAGAAGAAAGAAGGACAGATGGAGGCGAAGGAGAAAACACAACCACCACCTGCTCCAACAGAGAACAGCAAAAACTGAAAATGACATCTCGCCAGAGACAAATACTTTTTTGAAATCCATTAGAATACTTTAAACTGGGACTGATTGCCGTTGCCTGATGGACTGGAGTGTATGGAAATGTCACTGAACCCGTTACAGTCTAATCACCGGGTATTTTACTTTGCAAGGCCCAGTCAAACTATCAAAGGTATTCTGAAGAGGATTTTAGATAGTTGATTGTAGACTTTAAACTTAAGCACAGGGACCTGATCATCTCTTGAAGAAACAAGAAATGGTTGATTCATTTGACCGATGCTACTCCAACTATTGCGCCATAACCTCACCTTGTCTTGACTGACCGACACAGGCTGAAACTTTTCATTTATCTAAAACTTTCCACCTAAAACACACTGCAGTGGCCTCTTTCTCTCCTCTGCTTGGAGTCTGTTGAATATATAAACCTCTGACTCTACGTGAGTAGAAGCTAGGTAAAGGTAGTTGACAGTTTGAGGGCGCCCTAAAATATCACAACAAACTTTTGGAGCTTCAGAAAAAAATGACCATACATGGCATTTTGACGTTGAAGGTTTCTTGTATATTGGCAGAAATTGTGATAACTAAATCACTGAAGACTGAACAAAAAGACATGCCAATGGCTCGATTCAGCAGTGTTAAGCTAAGTCCCAAGGAAAGGGTTACTTTTGCATGCACCCTTCAACATCGACTACATTATTCTTCGGTTTTACAAGCATGTCTGTTTTTTGTCACAGTCTTAAAAAGTCCCGCCTCATTTACACTCAACGACAACCAGTCAGCTGCTTTTACTGAGAACCGGGCGGTTAAATGTTACACCTGCTAGCTGCGCCTTTACTTCTTTAGATTATAATTTTTTTGTTTGTGTGACTTTATATTATATGATGTGTGATGATCACCCAAAGCAGTAACATGCACCAAATGTCTCCCATGTATACTGGAATAGGTAGGTGCAGTTCACCAAAATCTTTCAAAGAGCAGTTTGTTACTTTCTTCTAAGCAGGAAGGAGATGAACACAGAGAGGCAGAGGGAGGAAGAGCCAGAGTAGCTGTGGCAGAAAGATGAGAAATGCCAACACTGAACCACCTGTCCCATTGCTTCGTCTCTTTGGTTCCAATACCATTTGATTTATCTCCTCGCCAACCTGCAGGTGAACTGCAACACACCTCTCCCATGCATGGTAAGCCCAGTGGATATTTTCAGTTGGACAGAAAATGAGATGATTGATACCCTGTTTCCATTCTGTGGAAAGCTCTTTCTGCTTTCTAACACTTACACACAACTAAACTCCATACCTACAATTATATTATATTGTCTCTTCTCTACTGCCCTCTGCTGGCTGAAATTGAGAGGAAGTTGCTAGTTTCTTTCAGTTGAGTTCAGTTTTTACCTTGACGCTGCCACACACTTGCGGTTATACATCTTTTAAAGCTTTTCCTCTTTAGGGTTCCAGCCCCTCAATGGCTAGTTGAGTTTATCTGGCTATAATTGATCCCTTACTCCCTATAATTATTTTTCTAAATCATTGTTCTTAATTTGATATGCAAACCAAGTAATCTGCCGCATCAGCCAGCCATGAAACATGAAGGCAGAAAGGATTTATTTGGGATGGTAAGACACTACAATCCATCCAAGTCTTAATTTAGCTGTCACTGATTTCGTGGTTGCTCGACACAGGTTACAGGTCTCAACAGCAGAGCTGAAGCCTGTTGTTTATGGCGTTGAATCTGTTTTGAAAGTTAAAATGAAAGGAAGCAGCCACGTGTCACTGAATGGATTGCAGCAAATGTATTTATTTTTGTTATAATATTCAGACTTGTATTTATGTATGTTCACACTGTATATTATCTTTATCTCAAAGGACAACGTTAAGAATAGATATTTGTCAGCACAAAAACACCTTTTGTTAGTATATTTCCAACAGAATTCTTTAACAGGAAGGACTTTGCAACCGATCGCTCTATGTTACAGTCCATAACTAAACTTACGAAACATACTCTGAAGACTTCGACCCTGTATACAATTGTTCTGGTTATTTATTATGTGGGTAACTGATAACAATGAAGAAAAGAATTGAACATATTTATGTAGTTAGGATTTTTGATCTGATTGCTCGATTTCCACCTTGCATGCACTGCTAATAAAACAACCTATTGTACATGTTTATTGTGTAAGAATCATAAAAAAAACCTTGTATGTTCTAAAAGTATGCATTACTGAAGGATAAGAATCACTGGAGGTGATGAATCCAGTTTTAACATGCAAAAGCAAAAGATCCGATTTTTGACTGCTGTGTTATAAATCTATATTTTATGGCATATAAGGAATCATACAAGGAATATCCTGTGTTTTCCTTTTTAGACAGATAATGATATACATAGTTTAAAATAGGATTGTCTTTTGTGTAGCCTTGCAGAGGTAACAGAGCCCTCTACTGGGATGTGAACTGGCAAATGCAGTGTGGAGATTTGGACTGTGTGTAGATCCTACAGGAAGCAGGATGTGATGAGAAAACTGCTTGACTGGCAAAATGTGATCATAAGTTTTAAGTAAAAGTAGGAATTGTCATCCGTCTGTTGTGCATAGTCAGTCATGGTAAGAAAAAACAACCTGCGTCAAAATACTGTAATTTGGGGGCAATTTTCCTTAATTCACTTTGCACTGCATCACTAAACCTATGTGTGTCATTGGGAGGAAAGCAAAGAGACCTACAGTTCACAAAATCTCAGAGTTGATTTATCTTTGATTCTGTGTAATTTTATTATGTTAAATCAAGGATGACTTAAAATAACACATTGAATTATTCTTCATGGGTTGCCTTTTTGGTGTGTGAAATGTTGTAGGTTGTGAGTGCAAACTTAAGGACCTTAATTTATATCTGCTGATATAGTTGTATGCTGTAAACTGGCTGTCATTTACTTAGTTTGAAATTCTTTTTGCTTTCAGTGTTTGAATGGACCTGCTTTAGTTTCAGAAGATTTGGAAGTGTTATATGGACAGGCAGGAGTCATTAGCCAGAGACATTTCAGTCTACATTATACATTGCTGTCCAGTATTTGGACACCATATGGCCCATTTTATTTGACACAGTCTGTTGCGTATTTTTATCATCCAAAAGAACTTCTTCTTTAAACTTTACCATAAAACTATCAATTCTGGAGTTGCATGTTAAAATATTGTCGGCCAGTGGATCCACCACTTTGAATTAAATATCTCAACAACTATTAGAAGATTGCCATGACATTTTGTACAGACATTCATGGTCCCCAGAGGACGAAGCTTCCCGACTTTGGTGATTTCCTCTAGCGAGCTCGTTTTCAATGAAAGGCTGCTGTTGCATCAAAACTCAAATCAACTCTGCAGGAAGTAAGAAATAAGGCCTTGGGTTTAATCATGGGATTTGAGTTTACCCACTGGGCTTTGACTGGTGTTATAGCCTAAAAGTGGCACAGGTTTTTAGGTAATCAAACTCAAGTTAAAACACAAAAGTTTTACAGATTATAAATGTACACAACTTTAACACATCTATTCTCCACTGCACAGACATGCACGTACAGTAATGTCTCTCCATTAAGCAATGAGGGTAAATCAAATTGAAAGCAATGGGATCAAACCTGATTTCTGTGTTCTTGTCTCTTTGCAGCACTTTCATCTAGTGTGGCAGTACGCATGACTTTATTTTGTAACATAGCTCATGGTGCTAAACAATCATTGATTTCTCTTACTACTATGTTAATGAGTTTTTCATGTTTTGTATTTTTAAGTATACATTCAGGATGTGTTATGTACATATGTAAGAAGTGAGAAATTAAAATGATTACTTAGGAGGAATATAATATAGAGAAAAAATGGAGTAGAGAATTAGGGTCTGTTTTTGTTTTCTTTTATCAGCTTTAATTAAACCAAAATCACCTGGCTGTAAACATCTGGCCTGGGGTGGACTTTTTTTTTTGTTGAGTATGCATTTTGATAATATGCTTATGTGCATGTGTTATCACATTTGTCTCTATATGTAGACTTTACTGCAGCAGTATAGAAACACCTTTTGCATAGATGAGTAGTACAGGTAAATGCAAACTGAATGTAGGCAGCATTTTTCAAGTAGCAAAAACAAGCACACGATCATTATAGTTGCAAACAATAAACAAATGAAATTGTCTTTCATTATTGCGTCAAGCAGGGAAGTGATATTGTTTATTTGGTAAAGAGTAGAAATAAAATGAGTTTTTGCTTTTTGGCCAAACAAGATAAACTGCATTTCCCTGCTCTAGCTCCAGAAGGCAGTAGACTCACTGTGAAGCTGTGTACAGAGAAAGCAGTGCATTTTATTTATTGACAGAATATTTTACAATGATGCAAGGTTTTCAAGTTTGACTTCTCTATATACACATGGAGTTAAAAAAAAAAAAAAAGTCAAATATTTAATATTTGAAAATTAAATATACAGTATATTTTATCTACCTTACTTAGTCCCTCCACAAGCCCACCTGTTACTGAATTGGTTGTGTTGAACTATTCTTAGGGCCATATAACCACCTGTATTTCTCCACATTTTTCAATCAGTTGGCAATCAGTCTCATACTGAGTAAAAAAAAAACTGACCATTTTGGATGACCGTGTCCTGCGTAAAAATCTAAAGTGGAGCATACTCTAGGGTTGCAGGGATTTAAGTACATTTTGTTACTGCTAGTTGTCATCTTTATCACATTTTCTTCTTCCCCTGGATGTCATTAGTTTTCTGGAGGTCAGGTTGGATCAAAACACAGCAGGCGAACACACAGGCATATCCGTGTCAGATGGGAACGGACAGGTGACACAAGGGACAGAGAGGCAACCGCTTTGAGAGTATTATCTGAGAATAAACAGCATGGGACAGGCGTCGCATAGAGGGAGAATCACTAACAGAAAACAAATAGGACTCTGGCACCTGGAATTATTAAGAGGTTTTACTTGTTTCTAAAAGACAGTCAGAATACAAAAATTACATGTTTGTCTTTGTTTATAATTCCTCATTTATATATATATATATATATATATATATATATATATATATAAATAAATAAATAACTTAAAATGTTTTTGTATCAGACAATTCAAACTTAAAACAAATTGAATAAACACATTTTTTTACTGAAGCTTTATTTGTTACTTAAATCTTTGTCCTCCGTACAAACAATACTACAATGGAACAGCACACACTCTCAGTCAGTGATCACGCATACATTTGCAAAACACATTAAAAAAAAAATCTGTATAATCAGTATTACATCATTCAAATAGCTGCTCATTTTTACACAGTCACAATGTATATGTGTCACTCATCGCTCATTTTCCTGCACTAA
Source organism: Zingel zingel (assembly GCA_023566125.1). Classification (NCBI taxonomy): domain Eukaryota; kingdom Metazoa; phylum Chordata; class Actinopteri; order Perciformes; family Percidae; genus Zingel; species Zingel zingel. Next base: position 21,113,132 of record CM042321.1, read on the forward strand.
AAACACATTACCAACATGCAGACTGGCAAACTATACAGTGCCGTGAACATACATATTATTGATAAAAACACATTTAAAGGCTACAGCTAGTTCCATATCAATTAATAAAGGCTTTGCTTCACAAAAAGAACAAACAAGTTTATGTTAGAGCAAACCATACTTGGAAACACTTTCCAGCACACAGAAACCTCTTGAGGAGTTTAGTTGCAGTAGGTTTTTGACAGTGGCTGTCATGGGGATGGGGCATTACCATCAGCATTTAGGTTTATAACTTCAGGCTTCTTGCAAAGTCTACAGGGCCTCAGAGCAGTCATTACTGATGCTTCATTAACTTCAAGAGAGGTACTAATGTACAGGTAAACATTAAAATAATCAAAAAAATCTCAAATAATTCCCCTGCTGTATTTATTTAAAAATCAATGTTAAACACTTCACTATCTGTGAACTAGGTCCTTGTCACAGCAAAGAAGTGTGATTTTTATATGACACAGATGTAATCTTTGTCATATAAATGTTTGATGTTTTTTCTTGTATAAACATGCTGTATGCTGACGCTTTACAAATAAGAATCAGAGGGCTGAGTCCAAACTGAGCCCAAACAGGCAAAGTCGAAAATGTTGGGATTAAAATCTAAAGCAGGTAATACAATGCATAACGATTGTGTCTCCAACATGATTCAACAGACAAAAATGCTGTTTGCATGCTATACCCGTGGAAAGAAATTGCATTTTCATTAGGCAACCCATAAAATGCATTTAAAATGCATAGCCTGACAAATGCAATGCCATTTTTCTTTACCAGGCACTGTTACACAACCAAAAAAATATTCTCACATTGCAGCGTTAGCATTGTTAGCACACCGTATTACAACCAACCCATATACAATATGTAGTTAAAAGCTAACATGCTAGCTTGCAGCAGGTAGCACCATTAATAACCAAGCCACTGTGCCACTTTTAAAACTCCCAATGCGACCCAAACCTCTTACGAGTGATAACTTCTTGATGACAAAAAATAACAGAATAATTAATCATTTCAAAACGTGAATGTATCTTTTTGTTTTCACCGTGCTTAGCTTATCTCTAATCATAAGCATCAACCTCTGATTCATTAACTTCAGATTGTGCAAAGATAAAAGCTAGTGAAGAGGAGAAATTGAAGAATTGTGGTGAGAAATTGTAATATCAGAAGAAAAATGTGCTTTCTGCTTATAGTTGGTATGGAGTTGCATTGGGAATTGCTGCAGCGTAGTAGTTTCAGTGAGTCCAAATGAGCTTACCTTCATTGCTTCATTCAGCAGCATTCAGACAGTACAAACAACCAGCAGATGTCTCTGTTAAATCAACCTGCAGCTGCTGATAAGCTCTAGTAAATCTACAGTTTCCAAACATGTTCTTTCTCACAAAGGACCACAGAACAAAAAAAAACAGCAACATGCTCCTACTGAGAAGAAATATATTTGATTTATAAATTCCTATTCTTGGTCATATTAACCATTCTGGTGTCCTACAGGATGGTCTCCTCACCTGGAAGAGCTGCCATCCTGCCTTAAAATACTTCTTTAATAGTTTTACTGGACAGTTTGAGAGCTGCATTTTATAATTTGTATTCCATTGCCATGTCGTTCCACCCATACCAACACAGTCTGCAGTTTTTCATAATGACAACACACACACACACACACACACACACACACACACACACACACACACACACACACACACACACACACACACACACACACACACACACACACACACACACACACACACACACACACACACACACACACACACACACACACACACACACACACACACACACACACACACACACACACACACACACACGCCTTTTGGTATGCTCTTGCTGCCTGGAGCCACACAAGCGCAGCCTTTGTGTGCCATCAGAGTGTGACCAAGTAGGAGCGTGTCTGAGAGAGATTGTGCATTCTTGTGTCCTAGTGTCTGTCTGGTAATGCATGAGTTTGTGTGTGTCCTGGTATTTGTGCACCGTTTATGAGCTGCTCTCCCACTGTGCTGGCTTAGATCCCACCAATCGGCAGGACTAGGAGATAGGACAGGAAAGAAAGTTAGCCTCCTTTCTCTCTTCACACTGTTGCATTGTTGTTGCAACAGGCAGGCTGTAAGATGATGAAGAGATGGGCATGGAGGGGGGGCAGGTGGAGGGAAAAGTGGAAGGAGGCCAGCGTCCTGGGAGTGGTGGTGGTACCAGAGACGTTCCCTTAGCTTGTGTTTTTCTTTTCAGTCTGCCTGCTTTGCTTGTGTTTGATGTGTTCTCTTAGAATCAGATTCAGTTTCTGATCTTGTTAACCTTACTATATGGCAGCTCTCCCCATGTACATCCAGTGTCATAGGTTCAAGTCATGCATCATTATGTACCATCATAGTTTTTTTCCTAACTCTGTATTGTCCCAAAATGAAATAATGTTTTCCCATTTTAAGTTTGCTGAATGCCCTTAAGGGATATTCACCCTTGAATGAGCCTGGTAAAAGAACGTGAAGTGGGGATTTTCAGTCTACTTTGTCATTGCTGTTAGAGTGAACAGGCTGGCACTTGGCGTAGCACGAAGACAAGGAGGAGGAGTAAAACGTTTTGGTGGCAGTGGGTTCACTGGATTTGTGTTTCCGATGCAGGGCGATCACAGCCAGAATGCTGATGATGTGAACGTGGAAGTACATAGACCTAGGAGGAAAAATGGAGTGTAACTTTTGTAACTTTGTCATTAAAGTACTGTAAGGGGAAATGTTGATCAGTAGGAAAAAATGAGATTACAAAATAGAGCTGGCCATCATCTTCGAAACTACTATTTTTGGAAATGTATAAAACAAAGGAGAATTCTGGGCCTCTACTTTTCAACCTTAATAAATGTCATCAGCCAGTAGAAACAGCATTGCTGGCATAACTCCTAATATAACATCTATATATCGCTAAAGGCATGCAAATGCATGAATACTAAAGCTGCAACAGTAAGTGGATTAGGTGATCGATTTTTAATGCCAAAATGATCTGGTTCCATACAACAATTTCGTAGTTTGTTGAGTGGGTCCACAGAACATTTCCTTAAACTGAACTGAACAAATTTGTGGCAATACACCTGTACACAAAAATGTATTCAGAAATGACCTAAACACAGGTGCACTGGTACTCATTTCATATAACTACATTTCACTGTTTGTACATTCTCGTGTTTATTCAAACTTCAATACGAATGCTGTTAGCTGCGGACTTGCATGTGCAGGGCGGACGCGCATTCACTTCTATACCTACTACAATCAGGGGTCTGCGTACAACGCTCTTCACATGCATTAGAAAACAAGATGGCGAGAACTATGACGAAATTTGTGTCACACGTACCCACGTGGTCCCACAAAAGTAGTAAGCATGAATTGGACTTAAGAGGTGAGAGGACTTAAGATGAATTACATACCTGTAATAAACCAAAGTGGGCTCTACTGCAAGAAGTAGAAAAGGCATAACGGTGTAGCAGATGGCCAGCTGGGTGGCAGCCCAAGTTAAAATGTCATAACCTAGCTTCAAGCCTCTGAAGCCCAGGAAGTAGTTGCGAACTGACTTACGTACCTGGTGCAGAGAGACAGATGAGCAGAGAGGGATACATTCACACCAGTGATACTAAGCCTATAACGTTACATGAAAATACTGTAATACCTTTCTTGATTGTATGAATTTAGTCTACTAAAACCATTCATTGGTGTATGGTATATTTTGATTTGGTATAAACATCTACTATCAACAGGTCAGCCAGGTGCACTTATTGGGTTTTCTCTGAAAACTGAGATGAAGCTGCTCAACCAACCTTACCTCAGCTACAGGAAAGCGCCACTTCCAGCCCTTCTTATATAGCTATTTTCTGACAGATACACACATTTCTAAAACCATTTTTATCACTCAAGAACTGTGTTTTTGTTTGGATTTAAAAGTAAGATTGAAGATGAAGTATTTATTTGAATTTCCAGAGGAGGTAGAGTACTCACAGCTCGTGCTGCCATTGTGATGGGGATGGCAGTGATGAAGGTGAAATAGTACCCTGGATAAACACCGTGCCACAGGGCAGACAGGATAAAGGTCAACGCCAACCTGTGTTTGGGGGCTCGGTCATAACACACCCTGAAGAGATGAGAGTAATCAAACATATTCAAAAGAGTTTATGAAATGGACAGCTGAGTAAATGTTTTCTGACTGCGTGCATGCATATTGGAGTTCACATTTGCAGTACTTACATTTTGAGCCAAATTCCTGTTCGAATATTCCAGTTGTCTATGAATGTCTTAAAGCTTGTGGCGGTCTGAAAAAAATATCAATAAATAACAACAACCACATAACAGTCCTTTGTCCTCTAAAAGTCATTGCCTGACTTTGACCAACATGAACGTGCATGAAACTTAACACAATGTAGAGAGACTGTGTATGTATGTTTATTAAATCATGTAAAACATTGAGGGTACCTCAATCCCCAGGATGTTGAGGTTGCACATGAGGTCCCAAGATGGCTTTCCATTTTCATCCATCCCCAAGAAACCATAACCTGCAGCGTTGTTGACTGCATCAGCTGACAGGACGGAGGAAAAAAATTGAATCGCACACGCACGCACGCAGTCTATGTGTCTGTCCTTGTCTTATATGTGTGTATTTTGTTATTTTATATGAGTTGTGTCATGAAATGATAGTGTATGTTTAGTTTTTGTCTTACAATTTTTATTTTTTATTGTTTATGATGTTATGTGTATTTATTATTGCATTGCCACATTTTCAAATGAGTTGTAAAGACCTCAAGAAGAATAGCACCTGCAATGCAGGAGCTAATGAGGAGCCTAAATAAACAAACAAACAAACAAACAAACAGTTGCTTAATAAAAGCGGGCTTTCCACACCAACAAACGTACATGTGTCATTAGTATGAGAAAAAAAAACGAGTGTCGTGTTAACTGTGTCGGGCTCGGACATAAATATCTTAATGCCTGTCAGGCTCGGGGTGGGTTCAGAAAAATGCGGCCCAATCCGCACTCTAACACACACACACGCACGCAAACACACACACACGCAAACACACACACACACACACACACACACACACACACACACACACACACACACACACACACACACACACACACACACACACACACACACACACACGCACACACACGCACACACACGCACACACACGCACACAGTGCTCACCCAGTGTCCAGGCGAAGTAGAATTTGGGCCTTGCTGCTTGAATGGAGAAGAAAGCGTAGGTGAGCCTTGTGAGGAAGGGGGCTTGGCTGACAAAGTGGGGGTCCACGTTGTACTTTATCGGCAAGGACCGAGTCACTGTGAGGAAGAACAGCATACATCCGCTGCAGACCAGCAATTTTCGACAGACAGCGTTCTGCAGAGAAAATGGATAACTGCTGAGCAGCAATGGAAACACACATTACGAATGGACGTGATGACCACTGGACTAATTAAGTCACTCCAAAACAAGGTCCAGTTGAAATCAGAGGAAATGAGCCATATTTACAACCAAGGCTGAAACAATGACAGCAGTAGGACTAGGTTAAAAAATGAAAGAATCTGACAAAAATCTAAGTAGGAGAAGACTTAGACAGATGTTACTACAGTCCCAGGTTATTCTGTGTCATTAAGGAAGCAGCAACCAGGTATGCATTCATTAACTTACCAGAGGTGATGGCTCCGGTGTCTTATCATAACCGTTCTGCCCATTACACATCCCAGAGTGCTGCCTAAGCCTCATGCTGATGTGTCTGCCCTCTATGAAGTCTATGTATTCCTTATAGTTACTGCATGGTCCCACAAATACACTCAGGAAGTTCAGATTGTAGCTCAGGTACTTGATGAGAGAAGGCCTTACACTGTAGGAGAAATAATTTAAAACAAACGAGAATCATATTTTTAGTATGATAACAGTGATCACTTCAAGTGAGAAAGCATTCAATTTCTTTAATCTAAGTTTGGTGGATAGTGAGAAAAACATGCCATTATTTTTAAATAATTATTTTTAAAAAAAGCTCCGCCTACATGTCAAGTCGGAGTCGGTCCACAGCATTGACATATGGTCCACAGTGAGTCCACACCAGAGCCATGTCTTTCTCTATCACTCTGGTCCACACAAAGCAAACTAGTCCCTTCCATATACAACCAAACACGGATGTACTGTAGCTGTATCCCTTCTTGCCTCGACCACAAAAGGCTTCCAGGGCCATTTGCTTCGCTGTTAGCTCCGCTCTTAGCTTCGCTGTTTGCTGTTAGCGTGTGAAGCTAACGCCACAATTCGCCAACTGCTCTGTTTAACTGAAGCTGCTCTTTTAACACCCCTGCTCTGTCAATTCACATATGAGAGCAGTGCTTGTCTCCCATATCACACTACTAGCTGATTGTCTTATTTTGTTTCCAGATGAAGTCTGGTGATGATGTGGGGTAACCTAGCCTACTTATTGTTTAGGCTACTGTTTACATCTTATTACATCCACGCTTCAGGCTGTTGCAGCTAGCTCAGGGGAGAGACTGGAGGACACTAGGTGGTAGGCTACAGCCTGAGACATGCACAATAAAAAAAATTTGCCTTCTGCATTTTTGTTATGCTTTTCCCTCCATTGTACCGAACCAAACCGTGATTATTTTTTTTAACCTTTATTTATTCAGGGAAGGTTCACTGAGAGGCAGCCTCTCTTTTGCAGAAACGCCCTGATCACATTTACACAGTTACACATTCACACCTGGAAGCTGCCCAGTACAACCACAGTCTGATCTGCTGGCCACTGAGCAGCTCCACTGGAGCAGTTGGGGTTAAGGACCAACTCAAGGGCACCTCAGTGGTGGTAATGAGGGAGGGACAAGCGCTGCTCTTTCACTTTCCCCACCCAGATTTTATCCTGTCGGTCAGGGGATTGAACCAACGACGGTCACAAGCTCGCTTCTCTAACCTTTAGGCCACCACTGTGATGTCTGAACCGAGGTATGAACCGAACCGTGACTTCAGTGTACCGTTTCACCCCTACATGAGACAATCCACATTATAAATAATATATAAATTAGCTTTTGATCTGGTCCCTTTTGGTTCTCCGACAGCAGTTCTGCAGCATTTTAAGAAACCAGAGTTGGGTATATTGAGAACTGGTTATGAAGTGTTACCAGTTCCAAACAATGAAGCAAACAGGAAATTATATAAAACATCTGCTTTAATAAGCTTATCGATTCCTGAGGGAAAGGTTTTGACCTATTAAGCTGCCGTCTATACTAATTATAATAAGTATACATTGGCAGCTAATTGGCAGCCCAGGAATCTTAAATTAAGCTAACAAAAATTAGACAATCATGACATTTAGAGCTGCAGGATTATCAGACAAGAGCAACATTATGTGTTATGATCGCTTTTTGATACATTTTAAAATTCATTAGAATTTTTGTTTTAAAATGGCATGCATGGTACACTGATGACTGTTGTTTTATCGATTCACATGCATAAAATGTAATATTTTCCATGCAAAATGATGCCTCTTTTCTAAGTTCACAGCATGCTTTTTACATTAAAAAGCTATTCACCATGAATGCATCTCCTTGTCATTGTCCTTCGTGGCTAAAGGAAAAGAAACAGTTATTTATTCTTTAAATAAGGTGTTAATTCAGATGCAACCCTACCATATCAACCCTACATTGTAAACTATGTGCACCTCAAAGATCAGCTTTAAAAGAAAATCAGCTAAATTTAGTAGGGAAATAAAGATGTCATTATTCACAGGACACAGGGCTCTGCCTTGTCTGCCAAAAGGCTATACCCTTGATGTTTCACACTGCAAGTGTACTGGAAGTTGTGAGTATTTACCATGGTAAAAACTTACTTTATAGCCAGAGGCTTCTGCTCTGGGGTCAGTTGTTCAGCTTTCTTACACATACCTGAAAAAATAAGGGATGACATCATGAGTAACCTGTTTGGAAACTTTTATTTTGCCATTTTTCAGCAAATTATAAAATTAATGATGGCTGAATTTCATTTAGCTGCTTTAGTTTCAGGGTCCTGGTATTGTCATGGTTTGACATTGATATCTTTTCTTCTCCATTCAAGCAGCAAGGCCCAAATTCTACTTCGCCTGGACACTGGGTGAGCTGTGTGTGTGTGTGTGTGTGTGTGTGTGTGTGTGTGTGTGTGTGTGTGTGTGTGTGGTCATCTTCTCCTCTGCCTTACCGTCGTGGAGCTGGAAAGCCAGTGTGGTTATCTTCTGGGTTACTATCATCAGAGGCCTGGGTAGAAAAAATAATGAAAGTATAAAGTTACATAATGTAAAAAAAGCAGTAAAATCCCTATAATACAATATGCTTATGCTATTTCTGCCTCAGCACTCCACATTTAATCCACAGCAGGATGTTTAAGTAAAAAAAAAATATGTTTTAGTCATCTATTATATGACAATGTCAGGTCATTAATCCAATGCAATTCATTCAAATCACTAAATTTTCACTTAATCCTCGTCTCTTTGAAACCAGTACAGCCTGACAGCTATCTTCTCAAGCTCACGCTGTAAGTACATTGATTTTCTAACATTGATTAAACCAATGGAATATTGCTAGTAAGAACATTTCATCCATCAAAAACTGTAGATTTTTCACACTTATTTGCCATGCAATTCAGTCATCCAGAACAACAATACACAACAGTAAACAGAGAGACTAGGTGAACATACATTACAACACATACAGCTACATTTTGGTTTCAGTCGTTTCAGTAAGCTAGCCATTAATGGATACCAAAAATTATGGAAGGGAGGCGACGGCAGAGGGCATTAAGGTCCTGTACAATAATTCTGAACAGACTAGTTTCACACCCCCTTTACTAGTTTCATTCACAGATAAAGACCTCTCTGTCCCAAGAATGTAAGTGTGCAAAGGCACACAAACTACATCTCTCTCACTCTCTCACACACACACACACACACACACACACACACACACTAGTTCCTGTGTTTGAGTGGGCTGCATTGTGTAGACAGCATGGAAAACCGAGGCAGAGAGGGGCCGAGCGGCTGGCAGTGCCAGCTCAATGAGAGTTGGCAGTTGGCTTTAGAGAAACCTTTTCAGGGTGCCAGCCAGTATGTGCAACTCTCTCCACCGCTGTAGCCAACAGACTCTGTTTTTCAATGTAGACTCTAAAGTTGGCCCTGTACACAAGATTTTGACCCGGTTCAGTTTCAGTTCCGCTGCCTTGCACATATCCAGTAAGATCAGCTTATGGAAATGCTCAATGACAAATGGGAGAAGCACACAGACTTTAGAGACGAGCTCTAGATTAACTGTGGGTATATCAAGGTGATAATGAGGAAAACATGACAGTAGAAAACTGCAAATGAAATGAATGGTGTTATACAAGCAAAGCAAAAAGCACTGTGAGTCACAGAACCTTATATTTATAAGTATTGTCTTTAGCACCGGATTATTACATCCAATCCTGTGTAAGTAGCTACACATATGTACACTATCTCTGTGATTCACAACCATTCATCTGTCCAATCTGAAAGCTTAAAGAAGCTGGATCTCTAATTCAATGTATGACCCTACCAAGGCTGACTCACAGGCCTGGCTGATCATCGCTAAAGTCACGTGGAGGAGTGCAAGTGCTGCTGCCAGCAATTTCATCTAGACCAGAACTGGGCAAAAAGTTGCTGAATTCAGGAGCCAGCAAATTCAACAGTCACCTTTCAAAAAGTAACTGCACACAGTAAACACTATTATTATCTGGTTTATCTGGTATGAACCATCACAGTAAAACCACTGCTGCCACCTCAGGCCTGACAAAACACATGTATTTGCAGCTCCATGTTTAGTTCAATATTTGTCTGATTTTTGAGAATCCTGGGATGCCCAGTATGTGAACAAAATGATAACCCTCTTTATCAAAGCAACCGCATGCCATTAATGTAAGAATAGCTATGGAATGAAGTTGCAGTTAATACCTGTGGGCAGTAGCCTGACAAGCCAGACCCACATATACATAGACTGACCCTGACTGCAAATTACATTTGCTGCTGCTAGGGTGTGTCTAGATTTCTAGGCTATGTGGGCAGAGTTTCTATTCCAAAATAGTCATTTTTGATGATGCAATCTTTCATTTATGAAATAATAAGCAATGACAAAGAAGTCACTGCTCATCTTCTGTTACAGGAAATCCCCTCCTGCTTCGCTAAATTCTTCTTTTAGCTCTTCTTTATAATTCTGAAAGAGTCGAGTCCAAATGTAATGCTGTAATGAAAAAAAGAGAAAAAGAGTAAACTGCTCACTCCTTTAGAAGCAGCCTTGTTTCTAGCACAACAAAGTCACAGTTGCCAGGAGGCAGCAAGTACCTTAACTCTACAATGTCAACTGTGAACAATCAACACTGCTTCTTTTTAATCAGTGGCGTTGTCTTTACACAAGGCCGTGGCACTGGCGAATGTGTAAACAGGTACAACACAGTTTCACATGTTAACTGATTACCTCACAACTGCTCTAAAACGGTGTGATTGTAAAAATTATTAATATGCTGTCACCAAGAAGGTGTGGCAAAGAGAGAAGATTACAGAGTGATTACGTGTTTCCTTACCCAGAGAAGTCAGTGGACAGAACTCCATAGTTATAGATAAAGACTCTGCTCACTTGGCACAGTGTCAAGTAGCCCATAGCCGTCACCATGGAATACCTGTGTGTGGAGGAATGAACAAAACTAAATCAGACAGGGGCGCCCCGTTAGCACAGTTGGTAGAACGGGTGCCCATATATAGAGGTTTACTCCTCGACGCAGCGGGTTTGACTCCGCCCTGCGGCCCTTTGCTGCATGTCATTTCCCCCTCTCTCTCCCCTTTCATGTCTTCAGCTGTCCTGTGAAATAAAGGCATAAAATGCCCAAAAGTAATCTTAAAAAAAAATAAAAGAAACTACATCAGACAAAAAGATGTTCTGGTGATATAAAAGTTAATATTACCAAGTAGGGCTGCTACCTTTTGGACCCCAGGAAGACTAGCTGGTCATCTAGGCGGCAGCTAATGGGGATCCTTATAATAAATACAAATACCTCTTGGTCAACTACTAATCAGTTTTACATTTGTTTTACTACTAAACTACTACTGAGATTACATTATGGAATTAGTAGCACAGGATTTGCTATATACACAGGTCATAGCTTTGTGCCTTTTTTTCCAATTTTTGTTTTTTACATCCAGTCACTCATTTTTAATGGTGTTTTTATTACCTTGCAGCTTTTGCGCTGAAGGAACATCTGGAATTGTTGAAGATATAGTTATGTTTTTTTCTGCATACTCGGATTAAGACAGCCACATGGATGCCTTTCTTACATACATTTTTTTTTCCAAAGTCAGATGCTAAGAATTTAACATTTGTTTCCTGAGTGTTATTCATTTTCCTTAAATGTCTTCATCAAAACATAATTTTACATAAGTTGCTGCAAACCTTGTTGGTGTGCACTTGTAACTTTGAAATGGGTCAAAAAGAATAATTTACTTGTTACCAGTGAAGTTGGTTTAAAAATATGTCAGTCGTAACATGCAGTTCTGTCTTTAAATATTTTTTAAATTTGTATACTGTGTCCTGACTTATCACAGGAGCTGCTGGTTGATACCATGAAAATGTATAAACTGACCTATTCTAAGCTAAAAATGTAATTAAAGGTAAAATGATTACTAATCATCCGGTTCAAGCTCAAATGAATTAAAGTCTTCAAAAAGAATGGTAAATGTTTAACACCAGGATCACCACAACAAATTCCTAATAGTCCCAAATGTTGACATTATAACATATCAGAATAATTACTTGTTTTTGTGTGTATGCACTATAGTGTCCTGAGTTTGTTACCTTCTTTCACCCTGTGCCAGTGATAAAGAGGGGTGTAATGTGGTATGCATGTTTAACAAACAGCAGGAACACAGTTTATGTTGTGTTTTGCCTCCACATGTATAGAACACAGGGGTTATCTTCCTGCCCCTGCAGGTAATCCCTTTACATGTATAAACCAGGGTAACCTAACAAAACCTTTTTTTATGTTGCTCCATTCATAAAAAGAAAAAGACTACAATGACACATTTGAGCCAAGTTCTTTCAAGGCCATTTTTAAAAGAAGGATAACAGGGACGAGGTGCATTGCAGGGAGTAAATTAATGGGTACATTCCAAGAGGTCAGATTTTAATGTCAAATACTGCTTTACTGCAACAAATAAAGCATTGAAAAGGTCCTATAACATGCTGCTCTTTGGATGCTTTTATATAGGCCTTAGTGGTCCCATAATACTGTATCAGAAGTCTCTGTCCCAAAATTCAGCCTTGGTGCAGAATTACAGCCACTAGAGCCAGTCCCACAATGAGCTTTACTTAGGATGTGCCATTTCTGTGTCTGTAGGTTTAAATGCTATTGAGGAGAAGAGAGGGGGGGGCAAGGTGGAGGGTGGGGGTGTGGCCTTGACCAACTGCCATACTTCGCTTGTTGAAACCATGATGTCTCTCTCTTTCTCATGGGTGGGCGAAATGCTCTGGGCGGGCAAAGCAGAGAAAGGGGGGAGGTAACCTTGCCCCTTATGACGACATATGAGGGAGATTCCAGATCGGCCCATCTGAGCTTACTTTTTCTCAAAGGTGGAACAGGATACCCAGGGCTTGGTTTACACCTATCGCCATTTCTAGCCACTTGGGGACCATTATAGGCAGGCTAGGGGAACTAATATTAATGTTTAAAAAACTCATAAAGTGAATTTTTCATGCCATGGGACCTTTAATATAGTTACCATTATCTAGACTAAGCCATCTGTTCACTCTTATGACGTAAATCGTCTCCAGGTGGATCTTGTCTGACAAGTTTTACCTGGAGACTTTCTAGAGGTGTGGCAAAAAGGCATTAATTGACTGCACAAGGCACTTAAGAATGTATATTTGATATGTTTACATGTCACAAATTCCATCACATTTTAGTGCTGTAACATTTCATGATCTATTTTATAATCCAACATTTTGTCTCCATAACTTAGCTTTATCCCAGACTTTAATGGTAATTTCCCTTTATGAATATGAAAACCGAGACGTACCTGTGTACATTGTCGATGTCAGCTTTGTTGATGATCAAGTAGCTTGCTATCACCACTGCTAGGATGTGAGCTGAGTACCTGCAGACAAGGACACACAGGACCAGAAAATGTCCATCATTAATAGTATTTGAAAACTACAGTGTTCATTATTTTAAATTGAAGTGGGCTGTATGTCAGTGCAGCCCAGACACGTTTCCTCTGAAGCCCGTTGCTCATGAATCAAATGCCACCACAAACATTTCCCCTGTCTCTCTTTTCTGTGCACCCTTATTGTCTACAGCCTCATTGTCCTCCTATAATTATAAGCCTGTAGCTCTGCACACTTGACATCAGCCCTGTCTATCTGTCAGAAAGGTAGACAGTTAGTAGACAATTATAGTTGAGAACTCAGTGGCTACCACACACTACCACAGACTTTCTGACTCAGTAAAGACAGAAAATGAAGAGGTGCAGCATAATATGCAAGAAATTGAATGGAGTAGTGTATGAGAGTATCTCTGACAGTATCATACAGTACCATCCAAAACAGAAGATGAGAAAAGCAATGCCAAGGAGAGTGGCCACAGCGTGCCTGACCAATGGATTGGCATGGCTAGGACTGAGGTAGAGACGAAACCAGAAGGCAGCAGCCAGGGCAAACAGCTGGCACACCATAAAATTCACCTATGTGGGAGAGATAGAGATTAGGATAATATCTTTTTTTTAATACCTGAAAAAAATACAACTAAATAATATTCCTGTAGGGACATATTGTGACAGCATGATGCATGGTTATAATGATTTTTTCCCACTTGGTTCATCAACCCCAGTGGTATCATATAAATTCTATAAGGATGTATAGTTTTGCTGTGATCATTGTTTAGTAGAATATCAAATAGTTGACGATACACGTCGAGTCATTTTGCAAGTCTTCAGTTTCTAAATGCCATTTTGGAGAGACACCAACATTATTTAATCTACACTTCATTGCAATTATGAACTGCAATGTGGGCGTCGGTGACAATAAGGGAATAACTGCACGTCTCTCTAACAAGTGACACACTTGCAGACTATACAGTCATAACAGTGTGCCATTCATAAGATAACAGAGTTTGGGGAATTCTGTTTATTAACTCCGAAATATCCTCCTACCTGATCAAGGGGAAAGCCCAAGTATTCACTGACAGGCAGCAGCCACTTGGATCCAGTGGTTTTAAAAGCAGTGTCCGCCCGCTCGCCCATCCTGCGTAATTTTCTGTCGCGACGCCTCAATGTTCCCGGTTGTCTTTTTCTTTGTTTGTTTTTTAATTTATCTTAACTACTTACTATTTTCTCTGACAGAAATTCATTGTTTGGCAAAAACCTCCGTGATAAGTCGAGCTAGTAGGTTACACACTATGACCAGGAATACAGTACTCCCCTCATCCTTCTAGGACATTACCTACCAGTCAAGTAAAACAGTGACAGAAAGAAAATGAATAGCTTTTCCGGTCATTGCTTCCAAAATAAAAGTCGGATTGCGAACGTGCAAAATTAGGGGTTGCATTGTAGGCTATAAAGCAAATCTATTCTCTACGGACTTGTTTTCGCCCACAATGTACTCACAGACATTCAACTATAAAAGGCGAAGTTTTAATTACAATTATCACACAAATGTGTTCATCATTATACCTACCCCACATGCTTATCCCTCAGTGTAACATACGCTTTTATCTAAAAAAATAAAAAGACTGCATCGTGAGTAAAGATTATTTTTAAAGAGAATCGTCTACATTTAACATTGGAATATTTTTAACCTTTATTTATCCAGGTTAGTCGATTGACAACAAAAACGTATGAAAGTCATTTAATTTTACTTCCGCTGTGTTATCCAGGCTCTTTCCAACTTTGTGCCACAGGAGTTCACAAAGTGGTAACACGTTATATTTCCCCCGCGCTATTTAAAATGAGTGTTTTATCAGTGACTCATGGTGACAAAACATTAACCAGAAAAAAATATGAATTGATAGCGTTTGAATAAGTTATTCAAAGACAGAAGGAATCCCATTTTGGTACGTGGTAACGTGTGTGTCAGACCTCTCAGGTTCTGAAGCCAAACGCAGATCAGGACAAGGTAGGTGGTGAAAAAAAAGGGGAGTATTTATTGATGACAAAAATATAACTGAAAAGGTAATGCCAGACGTGTAGACAGGTGAGTAGGCTACGGGTGATGGAATGCTGGTGGTGGTGACGAACGTGATGGCAGGTGAGTACTGGTGGACAGGGGTCTTGAGGGAAGTTGATGGTTCTGGTTGCCAGGCAGGGCTGAAGGGAATTCCAGGGTGAAGGTAGAAGACAGAGAAACAATTAAGCGAACAGAGACGGACTAGCAAACGACATAAGCTGACACGCAAGCACACCATACGAGTATGCTATGGCTAACGATCGGCAGGAATTGGTTGTCAGGTCACAGCTTTAAATAGTGTTGTGATGATGATCAGGACCCGGTGTGTAGATTGCTGATGAGGAACAGGTGAGAGCAGTTTCAGGTGATCCTGGAATTCCCGCCTTGCACTCGTTGCCCGGCAACCGGAACGGGGTACGTTCAGGAACGTAACACAAAACAGAAACAAACCAGACAGACAGGGAAAACATGCTCAAGGGGAGGGGTTCGTGACAGTGTGTGTACTACAACTAGTAGCCTATAAAGGTGATTACCACAGGTGATAATTTTTCACTTGAAAATGGATGATAATACATCTCCTGCTTTGTTAAAGTTTAGATATGAGGTCGCCCAAATCTTATTTCAAAATGTATGAATCATGTGTGTGTTGCAGAGTGTGTTAAGAAAGTTCATCTGTGAAAGGACTGAATGTTCTTTCCTGTAAGACCATG
This sequence comes from Zingel zingel, assembly GCA_023566125.1. Taxonomy (NCBI): domain Eukaryota; kingdom Metazoa; phylum Chordata; class Actinopteri; order Perciformes; family Percidae; genus Zingel; species Zingel zingel. Next base: position 21,129,088 of record CM042321.1, read on the forward strand.
GCATGGATTTTATTCATTATTGAGAGGTTATTGCTTTGAGTCATAATTAATGCCCAAACATAGCATGGCTGAGAGAATAGATATTTATTAATTATTTTGTGTTTATTGCTGAGAGTCATAATTAATGCCCAAATGTGAAGTTTTGTCAGTGGCCACTTAGAACTATGAACACTTTTTGCACAGGGTGAGTCCATGGGTGACATTTAAAGTGAGGCACCAGCTATGAATTAGCCTTTCCATATATCATATAACAATTAATGTGGCATTTAATAGATAGGGAATTTTCTTCCCTCTTGTACTAGGCTACCTCATGTATTCAATGGTGAGGTCAGAGGTCAAGATCAGCTACAAAATAACAGCCTGCATGGTTGAGCTTAAATATCTGTTGTAAGGACAGTTAAGTTTCTTTTACACAATTCACCACAATTTATGATCTATTTACAGGAAATACAGTACATTCTGACCTATTGACCATACTATGAAGGCAATACGCCAGTACGCCAAGTGTTGTATGGCCTGAGAAAACCAACTTTAAGACCTGTAATGTAAGCAGTGGTGGAAGTAGTATTCAAATCTTTTACTAAAGTGAAAGTAGAAATACCACATTGTAAAATACACTCCATTACACAAATAAGTCCTTAACATTTTATTTAATTAAAGTACAGAGGTATTATCTTCAAAATGCACTTAAAAGTAAAATAACTTTGAATGGCCCATTACAGTGCATTATATCATGATATACTGTATATTATTATTATTATTATTATTATTATTATTATTATGTATGCATTTATGTGTAAACAGAATTTAATGTTGTGGTTGGCCAAATATTATTTTAAGCAATTATCATTTTTAAGCTGATGACATATTTTGTATGTACAATCTTAGCTGTAGCTTACATATAAATGTAATGAAGTAAAAAAGTACAATATTTCCCTCTGAAATGCAGTGAAGTAGAAGTATAAAGCATACAATGGAAATACTCAAGTAAAGTAGGCCTACAAATACATCAGAATTGTACTTAAGTACAGTACTTGATTATATGCACTTAGTTACATTCCCCCACTGAATGTAAACCTTTTAACAGCTTTAAGTTAATTAAAAGGCAGATACTTTTGTAATTTGCCTTCTGTGAGTCTGAGCTACAGTTAACCAGGTCACTGCTGGCCTACTCTAGCCATGTAAAACATACAGTAGGCAGTAGTATTAGAATTGGACACAATGCTAAGCTGCCCTTCTGATAAGTTAATTTCTACTTGTTGTCAACATTATGATTACGCACACAGGTAAGGTTTGCTTTAAGTTCAACAATGCACTTGACATTTTGAAAATTAGAAGCGCTAGAAGATTAAACAAAGAAGCAAAAAAGTGCAAAAACTTATTTTTTTAAATGCTCTGTATTAAATAAGCAAGGGATTACATATACAGTTCCATAGGAGCTGTGAAGAAAACATAATGCACAAAAACAACATGATACCACCTAAAAATATTGAAATTCAAATGAAACCACCTTTTAGGAAGAAAATATAGCATTTTTTATTTCATCATATTTTTTAAAGTTGTATTTAGTTTTGTCATCACTTTTCGCTTTTACTGGTTTTACCAACTGCTACAATAACAATATCACAGACAGTAACCTATTATCTTGGAGGAGGTCAGTATTTAATGCCCAAATGTTATCTTGTCATTCTGATGTACAAGGGCCCACAAAACTCAAGTTAAAAAAGGGGGCGAACATTAAATCAAGAGTGAAAATTTCACTTAATTCTGCCTCTTCAGCACAACCCATAGACATCTATATAGGTCTATGAGCACAACCGATCACTTGCGCCACTTAGCGTCCTGTCAGGGAACACGCAAGGCGTGACATGTGACGCTGCCTGTTTACAACTGCCAATGAACACGTGGCACACCTAATCTTGAGCTGTCATTGGTCAATACGGCTATAATATGGGTGGGGAATTGTCTCTGAAGGACCAATAGCGTCTGTCATGTAAATTCCGTTTGAAAATTTCCCGGGAAATCTGAGTTTCGCGGGAGGGCTCTTGAGCGCGTAAACCGTATCCCTTCATTCATCAGGCCGTTTCCTGAAGCCATTTCTAAACCGGGGAAACGAGAGTTGCGCTACTTTTTAATCCGTTGCATCTGCCTAAATGCACTTTCTTAAGGAACAATCCTTTACAAAAGTCGATGAATCAGACTGTCATCTTTACTTCGGTCTGATTATTTTTGTAATTTTTGCGGCGGATTAGCAGCCATACGGGCTTGAAAGTACTGAGACAAGAAAGGGGTTACCCCGAATACGCAAGATGAGAAGAGGGATCTCCTCGGCTCCGGACAAAGTGATTTTAGCGGGGGTTGGGGGCTCTCCTCTCGACAATAATATAATTTTAACAACTCTCACGGATCGTTTAAACCCCGGTCAATCCAACGCTACGTATATCCAAATAATAACCACCCCACCGCCTTGCAACGTTACACAGACATCAAATGTGTGTTTATCCGAACCTCAGATAAACAACATTTACACAACTCCACAACAAGCTGCAGCAAACGGAGCAGGACAACGACCCGCTCTGGGGAGACCGCCGGTAATCATCTATACAGCTCGTTTCAACATATTTGGCTTGCTCCAACTAGCCTCAAACACGACAAAATGTTAGCTTGCTATGCTAGCCAAGCTTGTTGTTCGGGCAGCTAACATTAGCTGCTTAGCCAGGGCATTTCCTCAACCTAGCGAGGTGGCTAACTAACTACCGCTAGCTAAGTTACCCAAGTGGGTTGGTTAAGTGTTATGTTGACTGTAGGGAAGCAAACGTCGAGTTTAAGTTAGTTTGGGGTTTACAAAACACGTAGACATGTCATCTAATAGCGGGCTATGCTAACTTCATGGTGTTTTGAGACCGCTTTCACCCTTGCAGCCAGATAGAAATATTGGTAAGAGATGAGTAACGTTAGCGGTGGCCTAGTGGCTGCTGCTGGTGCCCTAATTTGGGGGTTGGGGGGATTGTTGGACTACTTGGGTCTCAGTTAGCTACTTTGTAGCTTTCAAACAAGACACTAGTGTCTAATTTGAAAAGACATGGGCTTATAAGATAAAGCTTCACTTCAGTTTTGAAACTAACGTTACTCGATATTTTTTCCAGTCGTCTATGAAGATGCAAGCCAACTTGGCTGGAGCTTGTAAATGTGTTAGCTTTCAAGGCTAGTAGCAGTATTAATTATCAGAGGACACTACTCGTTGTCGGCCTTGACCTTAATTTTGTTAAGTGTTGTGTGCCTCTTTTTTGCAAATAAAGTGTAACGTTATGGTGCCTCTCATGCCAAGTGAAGTGAAACTGGAGTTTGTTGCTGAACTGATTGCACATTTCCTGTGTTTTCAACCTGCACAAACCACACAAAATAGTTTGAGCAGCATTCAGGGTGTTGGTTTGTTCTGGCTACTCATCTTTCATGAACTAAACCTAAACCAGCCTCTGTATCTCAGGCTGTAGCCATGAGCAGGCAGGGGGGTGAGGGGAGCTGCTTGCTGATATAAAATGGCTGACATTTTGACTGTCAACAGAGGGCATATTATTCTTTCTCAGACTTGGGCTAAATTAAGTAAGAAAGTGTTAATTATAGGGTTTACTCTATATAACCTGCTTAATATGAGTGTTAATTGACTGCTTGTCTACATGGGGTTTAGAGGGAAATGCAGTAGACCAGCTCTCTGGTACTGGTGTGTTGCTCAGACACTAAAACAGGATGGAATCTAGCCAAAACACACATTTTTTTTAAGGGTTCTCTGGTTGGAGAGACTATTCACTAAGCCACCATGCCATGTAACGGTAATGACTAGAATGGCAGTTTAGGCTGGTGAAAATATTCATTTTTCCACTGAAGAAACAGCAAATGGTTGCTGGGTAATTCAATATTTGCATTATAAATGAATGTTGAACACAGCCAAAATGGTCTTAAACATTTTGTCAAGTACTGCAGTGGTGATGAGGCAGACATTTAAATGTCTACTATTGCTGAAACCATAGGTAATGACCTCACTTTTGTCAAGCTACACAAGTATTACAATATAATAAATTGATTCTGACAGGTTATACATTGGTGACCTGTAATTTTGGAGTAAAGATGAATGTGGACGTATGTTGTTAAAACACGTATGTTGTTAGATTATATTAAAATAGACTAAGCTCCCGATACTGCTTCAGAAAGGGCATTATTTAGTTTTGATTACAGGGTGACTAAGGTACAGCAAATGGGCTTTTACATCCTTAGACAGTAGGTTGGGATCTCCTATTGGTAATATTCAAAGTTGGGTTAATTATGGGCCTATAAGTATACTTGTATTGGCTTCTTTTTTTTTTTTTTGGCATTACTGTGATCAACTCCATGGGTGTGACTCACTCTAAAGCTATGTGGGTTTGTCTTGGCCAATGTGTTCAGGTGAGAATTAATCACAACCATTGGTTTTACATCATAAGACCAACAGTCTCTCCATGACACACTGGAATATTGATTAAAAAACATTTGTTTTTTTTAACTTTTTCATGAATATCATTTTGAATGAACAAAACAGGCTCTTTTTTTGTCAAAACTGAAATGGAAAAAACAACAGAAGAATGATGGCCTTGGATTCAGTGACCAAATACCTCACCTCATCTTCTTTATAAAATTACTTGTATTTCTATTAACTTTCTGAATAGTTGTGAATGTTTTAGAACACTGACACTGGATACATAAGATGAAAGTAATTTATTTAGCATCATGCATAATTTCTGGTGGCTTCAAAGATTAGATGCCTAGCAAATGACCAAAACTGCCATATGTGCTGTTAACAGTATATATTTGTCCATCTAGGCAAAAAGGCGATTGGCCCTCGATGATTCAGACCACCAGTACCAGTCAGAACCAGCCAGGACTCCAAGAGGCAGAGGAGGGTCTGTGGTGGCCAATGGGGCACGGCTAAAGACACCTAGAAGTAAGAAGCCCTCGCCATTCTGTTTGTACATGTAACCTGATTTTTACAGCCCAATGATACAGGGTCATACTGTACTAGAGGCGGTCAACACCAAGTTTCTTATACAAAATCAGCCTCAATGCAGCAACTTCATACAGAAAAAAAAGATTCTCACTGAGCTGAACATATTGGACATTGTGATGCTCCAGACATAATCACCAAGGGTTAAAGATCCACTCAATTCTCACTCTCAAGTGGAATGGAGTTTAACCCAGCCCTTGACCCAGGGTCATTTCACAGTTGATGAATGAGAATTATAGACATTAAATGTTATTGCAAACAATTTTAAATGCAATCCCGTGAATTCCACTGAACAAGACATATTGGACCACATTAAAAAACACAAAGAAGTTGCTTTAGTTTTTTGCGTGCATGTCCTTCATACACATTTTCAAACAAGACAAAACTTTCTTCCTAATTGCTACCTAATTTAAGTGATATTGGGCTACATCTATCTATATATATATATATATATATATATATATATATATATATATATATATATATATATATATATATATATATATGGATACAATAAAAAATACAACAAGATGCCCTTTCATGATGGCCCTTTTAATTTCTGTTTACTCTCTGCATGTGTGTCCTGGGACCTGTTTCAGGAAGGAGGTTAAACAAACTCTGAGTCTAACCCTGAGCTCTGAGTTGATTTATCCTGAGATGGGAAACTCTGAGTTTTCGGTTCCAGAACAGCTGATATGAGTTTGTTCAATCAACTCGGAGTAGGTTCACTCAGTTAAGCGCATGCACCACCACAATAAAAAGGCAGCATGAATGGAGCAATGATACTACGATTCACCATGGTAACCATAAACAAACTGGTCGGCGGAAATTATCATGCACACATACAGCGAGTTTGAACATATATTTCGTTAAAAAAGCAACACAGCGGCTGCTGCAAAAGAGAATTTGCGTGGGAGAAAATTGCTGCTAGAGTAAATGTGTAAGTTTCAATAGTGTATTAATATCATATTTAATCATAAGTATAATATTACTGGTGAAATAGTGTTAAACCTATAATCTATTTCATTTAGGTGCAATCCTGTGGGCAAAAAAGTCCTAGGCCTACTAGTCCCATTCTGAGGCTGCAGCACCATCATTAACAGAATTATAATTCATAATCTTTTATTTCAAAGAGTTTACATCATTCACCTGCAATACCGTGGATCTCCTTTTTAATGGCTGTTACTGGTTTGTGTCCAGGGAACACATTCTTCTGACGACACTTTGCTATACAGCTTTACTAAAATGCTCCGCATCACCAATGTTGTAAAGAAAACTGCCGTTTGCAAAAAAAAAGTCATGTGACACAAAGAGCATGTCCACGATGGGTGATGTAGGTGATATGAGGACGGATAAGGTTATGTATGCTACATAACTGATACATAACCTAACCGCTCAAATAGCTAGGCTAGTGTCTGGAAATGAAAATGCATCTATAGTCGGGGCCTCAATATCATCTCCTGACGTATGTTTAACTCCCTGCGAAGTAATACAGCTTCAACGGGATCGTCGACAAAAGGAAATGCCATGTTTTGAGAAATAAAACGTTTTATAGTCTGCCTAACACGGTTAATAAACCAACCCTGTTTTTTTATTCATGCAGATAACAAACTAACTCGAGGTTAATTGAAGAAAACCTGCTCTTGACCAGGTTAGGTTCACAGGCTGTCACCATAGTAACTGACTCTGAAGTTAAGTTACCTCTGGAGTTACCCCTCTCTCTCAGGTTTGATTAACCTCTCTCAGGGTTAACAAACTCAGTTTTCACTAAACCTGCTTTCTGAAACGGGACCCGGGAACAGTCTACTGAACTATATTTGGAACTTGAAACGTAAACAAATTCTGTACCTCAGTGTTTGTGTTCATGATATTTGGCCATTGCATCAGTGTAATATATTGTTGTTGGAGGACGAGACAGGTCACATGCCATATGCTGTAACCCTCTGATGAGAGGAACTGATGTTATCAACACAGAGCTATCGATATTGAAATACGTCCAGCTGGCAAATACGTAATTTGGTGCTTTACGTAAAACGTTACCAGCTGGTGCTTTATCAAAGTTCAAGTTACATAACTTCAAGTTGTTCCTTGGTACATGTAAAGGACACATTCCCAGCTAATTATGACTGATTGAGTCATTTGCCTCCAACATTTCCTGACTGAAAAAACCCATAGGCTTTATTGCAGTGTGGTTGTGTTGGATTAGATTACATGGTAACGTTGTACCCATTATTAATTTGTTCTGACACCTCTACTGCTTTTCTACTGCTGGTTTTGGAAGTCAGGGTGAGTATAGGTGTCTTGTGGTTGGTTTAACTTTTTCACATTATGGATGAACCTACAATTTACCTGGGCTTCCTCCTACTAAGTAAAACTGTTATTAGGAAGTTTTATGTTTTACTTTCCTTGCATAAATGAATCACAAGTCACTGAAATACATTGTACTTTCCCCTTTATTTCTCTGTTCCTCCACCATAGCTCCCAAGTCTCCACCAGAGAAGACTCGGTATGACACCTCCCTGGGCCTGTTGACAAAGAAGTTTGTGGACCTCCTTGCCCAGTCTTCTGATGGCGTCTTGGACCTCAACCTCGCTGCTGAAACTTTACAGGTAATTTCAGATCAAAACAAAAAAGAAAGGGGGTGTTGGTGGTAGGAGGGTTATGTAAAGCAAACCTACCTTATAGTTGATGCATTTCTCCTGTAAATCCTGTTAGTGATGCAAGAAATACAAGGGAGGGATAATAAAATGTATAGGGCACATCTTAAGCAAAAATATCTGCTCAAAGCATTGAAAATATTTTGGATATGTGTTAGGGATTTTTTTTTTTGTTGCTACGATTGGTAATTTACACAGTAAAATCAACCGCTAAATTGGTAACTGATGAGACATGTATTTTTCTACATTTAGGTACAGAAAAGGCGGCTGTATGATATCACCAATGTACTAGAAGGCATTCACCTCATCAAGAAGAAATCAAAGAACAACATTCAGTGGATGTAAGTGGTCACCACTCTTAAAGTGATGGTTCGGAGTAATTTCAACCTAGGGTCCTTTGCACCATCACCTCGAGCCAAACAACCCCCCATAAGCTTTTTTCCCCTTGGTATAACATTGGGCGAGTTAGCATTATCAGCCAAATGGCTTAGTGCAGGCGCTAATGGATCCAAGAGTGTATCTCGTAAATTACCCCACTAATAATGCCCGGAATGATACCAAACTTCTACAGTAATACAAATAGGATCTGTACTCATAAAACGAGGCATTTTAACGTCTGTAAGTACACCAGGAGTTTATTTAAATAGTACTTGCCTGATGGCTTCTACTCTCTGCTCCTAGCGCTGGTAGCTAGCTTTGCTAGCTAGCTAGCTCTCTGATTCTCCTCCATTAGTTGTAGCTCCTCGTCCGTGTATTCGGGCACGAATAGGTATGGGCGACCTTCGAAATTGAGCCACTCATTGTCACGTTCGATGCTCACCTCTGACTGCCATTTTGTTCTCTCGCTTCTTGCTTGGTAGTCTCTTCCGGCAATAGATGTTGTGCTCTGTGCATGATCTCGTGCGATAGCGCAGTAGCAGAGAGGAGTATCCATCAGGCAAGTGTTATTTAAATATACTTCTAGTGTAATTACAAACTTTCTAATGCCTCATTTTATAAGTACAGAAACTATTTGTACTACTGTAGAAGTTTGGTATCATTCAGGGCATTATTAGTGGGGTAATTTACGAGATACAAACGTGGATCCATTAGCACCTGCACTAAGCTAACCAGCTGATAACGCTAACTCGACCAACGTTATAACAAGGGGAAAAAAGCTTATGGGGGGTTGTTTGGCTCGAGGTCAAGGTGCAAAGCAGCCTAAGGTGAAATGACTCCGAACCATCATTTTAACACTCAAATACTTGATTGATTTATATGTTTTGTCTTACCTGCCGATCCGAGTACCCACTTGAATTGATACTGTTGTCTAATTGATCCCATCATGAACAAATTTGAGAACATAATGTGACACATTTCAGTTCTCTTGGTTTCTCCGTGTGTCTTCCTCCTCTTGTGAGTTATCTCATTGTTTGAGTTAAAAACTTTTGAACATCTCAGAAAATATTTGTGTATCTTGGCTTTGTGTGGCAAAAAAATGTTATTATTGCATATAAACTGATTTTGTTCCTTGTTCTGTAGAGGCTGCGAGCAAGCTGTTACCACTTCAAAATATTAGTATACCTTCAGTAACCACTAAGGTCACATGCAGTTTAGGCCTATAATTGTATTTAGTGAAAATTTTTTTTATGATATACAGTATCTCTGTTTTCTTTTAGTTAAGGCCCAGATTTTCCCTGTCTTGGATATAATGTGGTTGGCCTAAGTTTAGATGTTGCTAAAATGAAATAAATCCATATTAGTCACATAAAGGAACTCGCCGACTTATTGGAACTTTAGCTTATTCACCGTAACCCCCAGATAGATAAGTCCATACATACCCTTCTCATCTCCGTGTGTGTTGTAACTCTGTCTGATGCACCCACCAGTAGCTTAGCCTAGCACAGATCCTGAAGGTAATCGGTTCCAACTAGCCTACTGCTCCGAATAAGTGACTATATATATATATATATATATATATATATATATATATATATATATATATATATATATATATATATATATATATATATATATATATATATATATATATATTTTTTTTTTTTTTTTATTTATTCATTCTCAGAAAGGCGAAGCATTGCTACTCTGCTCGGGGCTTATCATGTGCTGCAATCATATCACTGCACCCAAATAGCAGAAGTAGCACTGCTTCACCTTTCTGAGAATATAGTTCCCAGTTTGTATACGGTTAGAAGATGACTGTGTCTCATGTGACCTTGTTATTTGTACACGCTGTGACTATACAAATCACAACATGTAAACAGGATCATGTTGGTGTTATTTTGTCGCTTATTCTGAGCAGTAGGCTAGTTGGAACCGATTACCTTCAGGATCTGTGCTAGGCTAAGCTACCGGTGGAACTGTCTTGACAGTTACAACAAGCACGGAGATGAGAAGGGTATGTATGGACTTATCTAACTCTGGGGGTTACGGTGAATAAGCTAAAGTCCCAATAAGTTGGCGTGTTCCTTTAACTTGGAAATGTCCACAGACAAATTGTTGTGTTCATCTCGAAACAAATGACAATAAAAATATTTTAGATCATACTTATTTTAAGACAAACAAAACATTAAAATGTTCTGTACATGACCTTCATTGTTGTGATTTGTAGTCCACTTTACCTTACAGGGGATATTTATTTGTGGGTTACAAAGAGAAAATACAATCATCTGCATCCAAATAATATCCTCTGCAGTATCTGCTCACAGGGAAGATTGCACCCAAGTATTGAAACACAAATCTGTGGTACCAAAAATGCTGTTTAAGCAGGCAGTAATAAAGGGGCAAGTGAAACGCCTGAGCCAGTACTAAATCTGTTTAAATTCACTCTTCTCACTTTCACAGGGGCTGCAGCCTGTTGGAGGTAGAGGGGGCACTGAGCCAGAGACAGAGACTAACAGCAGAAGTTTCTGCACTGGGAGAAGAAGAGCAGAGGCTTGAACAACTGATCCAAAGATGCAGCCTGGATATGAGACACATGAGCGAGTTGCAAAGCAACCAGAAATATCCTTTTGTTGTTAATTGACATGTCATCCAAAAGGTAAAATGGTTCTTAGCCACTTTATTTTAAAAACTTCCTGTAACTATGCTCTCATAGTTCTGCAGGTAAACATCACCAAATTGTTCAAGGTGTGAAATTGTTTTTATGCATGCTTATTCCTGTCTCACAGTGAGGCCAAGGTGATATCATGGGAATTTTTGTTAGGGCTGCACGATATTTAGTTTCATCGTCTACATCGCGATGTGTGCATGTGCGATAGTCACATTGCAGGACGTGCGATGGTAACGCTACAAATGTTTTGCTGCTTGATAGAAAAGTAAACTTTCACCGTTCTCCTTTTATATGATTGTTACCGCCCGACCATTCCCCTTTTAAGGGGTGTGTGTGTGTGTGTGTGTGTGTGTGTGTGTGTGTGTGTGTGTGTGTGTGTGTGTGTGTGTGTGTGTGTGTGTGTGTGTGTGTGTGTGTGTGTGTGTGTGTGTGTGTGTGTGTGTGTGTGTGTGTGTGTGTGTGAAAAAGTACCGTAAGCAGCTGCTGCGGACACAGGGATGCACATAATTTTCATAGGTAGTGAACCTACCGTAGTCAGTGTTATGCGTTCGCTGCAAAGACAAAATAAATCACCTGATTAATGGAACGTTATCACGATGTCTCCTGGACATTTTTCACCGCAGTGTTGCCAGAATGCTACTATCAGCCAGGCTAAAGCTAATATAGTTAGCCTAAAGATAAAAGGGTTCTGTCCCATCTAACGTGACGGTTCAGAGCCGCGAAGCTGGAAACGTAACACTAATCTACAACAGAAGTCTGTGTCTGATAAAACATATTTACACTGATTTGTGTTCTTGGATACACAGTTTGTTGCAAGTGTTTAACATGTAGGTCTGCATGCACAGCAAACCACCAATCACAATCAATTTATCAAACAACCAAAGCAGGCCCTGCTAGTCGACCACAACCTAAAATTTAGAGGAAGCAACATGCATGCATTATTAATATCATTGACTATAGCCTGGATTGATAGTATTATATGAATACAATGGTGTCATGTGAGTCAACACGTGAGTGTATGTAACTACCTAATTTCCCTCTCCAAAATTACTTCAGAAGAGTAGTCACAGCGCCTACTTGCTTTGGTGTTTGTAAAGCGTAAAAGTTCATCAAAGAATGGTTCACATTAGAAAAGTTCATTTTTATTTTCTATGTAGATGCACTCCCCTACAAAATCACCCCATTAGTCCAGAATGATTGATTATTTCCAAATAGAGCTATTTGTCATCTTGTAAAAAATTGTCTTATTTCATAACGCAATATCTATTGCAGGAAAAAAATATATCACAATGTCAGTTTTTTCCAATATCGTGCAGCCCTAATTTTATTTTACATGATGGTGCCTAACATGTTAAGCTTAAAACACCAGCATGTGTAGATGCATGGTACAGCAATCACTTCAGCAGTTTGGAGGTTTGTCATCATGTAGTTAGCATTTTCCGGCTTGCGTATACATGTATGTTTAGTATAAATATGTACTGACCTTGTAGCATTATTTCTTTAACCTTTTCATCTGCACATATGCCTATGTAACGTACCAAGACATCAAACAGCTGGGAAACCTCAGAGACCAGACTGTTATTGTCGTCAAAGCGCCCACAGACACCAAACTAGAAGTACCAGACCCTGATGAGGTATGTGTACACACACAAAAACACACAAGGTGGCTCTGTCATTGTTGTCCTGATGAAACTTCTGTTTCTTGCTCTTCTACGGTTGGTGGTCTTTTGGCTTCGAAGTGGAAAACTGACAGCTTCACAATGCTTTTGCAGTGTGTAAACTTAGAAAAAGTGAAGTAATGCAGGAACACTGCTATTCTGTCTAGCCACTTGTTAACAGACATAGCATTTCTCATGACATTAATGCACCAGCTGTGGAGGTTGTAGTCAGTTTAAGTGACCCCTCTAGGGTTGGTGTTGAGGATTTGTTTTACCAGGCATTTGGGGATGACAGTGACTAAAGCAGTGTCATGGTCTGTAGCTAAATGTAGTGCATCAGTTTGCCCCGAGTTACCAGTTTTTTGTAGGTACAGCATTACATGTACAGACTACAGTACCTTTGGTGTATATATGTTGGTAGAACATTTACAAGTTGAGGGCATATGGAAAAGAGACTCGTAGTCTGTTCTTAATCTTTCAGTTAAGTCTGTCCATCCTTCTAATCAAGTGCAGTCCTATCAGAATCATTTTTTTTTCCCTCTCTCCAGAGTTTGTCTATCCATCTGACCAGCACTAAGGGTCCTATAGAAGTCCTCCTGTGCCCAGATGAGGAGAATGACCCCAGGAGTCCTGTAAAAAACGGCAGCATGGACATCAATGGGAACTCGCCTTTCCTCAAAGTCCTTCAAGGTTTGTCTCAGATAGACATAGGTGTGCATGAATGTTTTTAGACCTCATTACAAAGAGCAACGTGTGCAATGCTTAGCTAAACTCGTAATAGAATAAAATTGGTTTTGAGTGCCACCCTCCCACCTAACCCAAGTTAACCCAAGATCTGTTCAATGAACAACTTGCTCGTGTCCATGCAACTTTTGATTCCAAGCACTGATTCGCCAGTACTTGGGATTTGAATATTGGTCCCCAGTGCAACAAGCACCATAACACTGGTCAACATGATTACTCTTTTGGCCAATATGGTCTTATGTTGATATGGTTCCTTGACTATGCAAAGATAATAACGAATTGACTCAACTTTCCTTCACAGGTCCCACCTGCACATCCACTTCTTCCATCCCCTCCCTGGCTCCACCTTCTTCTTCCTCAGCAGTCTCCGTCACTACTCTCTCCCCCATCTCATCCCCTTACACTAGTCTTCTCCAGCAGACAGAAGACCAGATCCCTTTATCCCTGGGGCCTTTCTTAAACCTCGGGCCTCCTCTTCTGGACCAAGATGACTACCTTTTAGGTTTGGGAGATGACCAGGGAATCAGCGACTTGTTTGACGCCTGTGACTTTGATAAAATGCCCTCTCTTGGCCTGGATGATCTCCTGTGCAGCTAGCATTAGTTATTACAAATTCAGTTTAAGTGCATGGGAGAGAGATGGAGTATCGGTGAAGGTTTTGATGCCTGTGACTGACTGTGTAGTTAGTGGAAGCCAATTCTAAATAGCTGGAAAGGAATCGTTGGGGGCTTTTTTCAGTCCCAGTGGGACTAAATGCCATGTTCTTTCATGGTGTGAGAGATAAATGGCCTTGCATGATTTCACACAAAGACACGACCGGTCATTGGGAATACATATCCATTACTCTTTGTCTCAGGCTATGTAAAGCCTCCAGTGTAGCTGGTTGTTGGGGGGGCATCTTAAGGCCTTTGCTGTCTGTTGGGTAGTATAAATGGGAAGGGGAAGGATATCCACCTCTCTGTATGACACAAGGTTCACATCACATCACTGTACAGAGAGACCAACAAAGACGGGACAAAGAACAGCTCGAAGGAAAACACCCCCACACCATCTGACATTAACACACATTGTGGTTGATTGGTTTGGGTTAAGCATTACACCCAAGTGTAAGTGCACCTAAGATCCTCAGATGGGATCACCCAAAATCATCAGACTGTGCTTACTGTTTAAATCTGGAAGGATAATGCAAATATGAGGATTTGACAGGCCTGTAAATCTGCAATTTGGCAAGAAAAGGAGCGGTTTTATCTGTGGTTTCCTAGTGATGCATTTTCTTGGCAGATGTCAAAATTCATCCAGATGTGTTAATGCCAAGTGCTGTGGGGGCTATTGATGGCTTTCTATTGCACCAATGATCTGTGTTTGAAGGTTCATACTGCTGACTGTTAAGTAGGTGTTTTAAGAATTAAAATTACTATTAAATGAAAACAGGGCAATTTTGATACACAGCATTCATGACTACTGTTGCTATCCTATGGTTAGTTTAGGCAGGCTGAGGTTTTGGTCACCTGTCTTGACCCTGCCTGTTCAGACACTTGTCAGGTTTCCTATTGTGCTATTTGGGCTTATAATCATACAGTTACTAAGAGTATGAGTATTTTGTACATTTAAGCACTATTTAGATGTATTAAGAGCTCCAAGGAAGTTCATATACTCTTTTGGAGTGCACATGACAATTATCCAGTGTTAAAGGAAAATAGCAATGGAAATAAGAATGTGTACTTTAAAGGCTCTAAAATGAGACGGATATAAATATATGTTTTTTAGGTGTACAAAATACTTACAGTATGCCTTATGGCTAGTAATTAGTTAAATCCCCTTGCACACAATGTATTTCTTGTGCCATGTCCTCCATATTTAAAATGGATTTAATAGGTACATTTAATAAGGGACCTTTTGTTATCTGTTCAGCTGATCAGCCTGTTATCTACTCATCAAGTGGGCAATCTCATATTTTGTGCATGATGAATACAAAAATGTTCAACATGGGAACAGGTATTGTGATGTTTAACATTACATGACCCATGTGCTAACAGCACAAAAAGCCATCATACCTGGGTAATGTGGGGTTAAGCAAAAACACCTAATATGCAAACTTGAATATAATCTCTAACTCTTATTCTTATTGGCACTTTGTGAAATCAAGACCCAAATTTACACTTTCTTGCTGCTTTTTGCCTGTCCCCTCCATCTTCATCAGCAGAAGCTGCCATAACCAAACTTGACTCTAATGCCTCCTCATTTAGTCTGTGTTGCTGTGAAATTATACTGTGGTTTCGAGCTAATCGGTAAAATTTGAACCACTTATCGAAGCACACTACCTACTCGGTGTGTACTGAAGCTGTGTAGGAGACAGGATAGGCGCGTATTCATCTTTTTAGGTTTAATAAATGTTGAATTTTAATGGATTTTAATACTGTAGAAATAACTAATATCACGGTCACCTAAGCAACGAGGGGCCAGAAAGCCATTAATTTAGACTTCAGCATGTAATTGAAGGCCTCCCCCCCCCCCCCCATAGCCAGGATATTTAAAAAAAAAAATAGACCCTGTTTCGTAAATTGATCAAATTCAGTGCAACAAGCCATGTTTCATAATAGGCTTGGTGATACTGTTGTCTTTGGCCACTGAGTCTTCAAGCAGTGGTTAATCAAGAATAGCCAGCTGGAGGACTTGGTGAACCAAGAGCTGTAGGGATGTTGTGTTTTTACTTTGGTATTTGGAACACCATCGCTTCTTGTGTTTGACATCCCCGGTAATAACAGAACAAACATTTCCTCTGAAACCCTGGCTTTTAATCTAAAGAAACCTGCGGCCGCAGGTAATATTGCTGCTGTTACTGTAAACTTTTACCTGACCTGATTGACCTTGAGTAATTGCGTTTTGCAGCATGTGTGAGTTATGTCACAGATCAAGCTTCCTAAAGAGTAAGCCTGCCATGTATAATATGATGTACAGTTTTCTAAATTTTTCAGTGCACAAGGTACTGTAGGCTACCTCTCACTTAATGTGTGACAATAATAATAGGGCGTAGAGGTAAATGCCAGTGTGTATGAGTCTTTGAATTCCCCTTTGTCTTAGAAATTAGCCTTGTATTATTTACCCTGATATAATGAGTATGCCTTTGCTCTTAAATCGGTCTCATGTTGTTGCATCTTAAATTTGAATTAGGGGTGCACATTTGATGAGTAGAAAAGCAGACAAATTGCAATATTGCAATATTTTTTAGTTTTTGTGATTTTTTTTTTTTTTTTTTTCTTAAGTTATTTAGTGTCATTTTTTTTTTTTTTTTTTTGTTACATGCAGAGCCTCTCTTAGACCCAAGAAGTGGTACACATTCAATAATGCATACATGCAGTCATTCTTTCACAGTTAGCCTATCTGCCCTTTACTGGCCATTAGGAGACATTGCTATGTCTATAGACACTGAACCAGGATCAGACTTGTGTCCTCTACTGAAGTGTGTAGGGGTTTTTGCTTCTGTGACACTGTGTGTCAGTTTTATTTTTGGAATGATGTGAGGGAGTCTGGAACTTTTTTTTTTTTCAAATTTTCTTTTTCATGGAGAGTATTGAAGCCCGTTGAAACAGCTTTTTGACTATGTAAAATCAAAACCCAATATAATATAAACCATCGCAAGTGAACGTAAAATTTGACTTAAATGCACAGAAATGCTCTGATAGGCAACATAATTTCCCTATAAGCATATTTATATCAGTGTATTTTGTATGCATGGATAAATCCCAGCTCATGTATTTCCCCGTTTGGTTCACTAACCACCGTTGTGCTATTTTCTAAAACCATTCAAATAAGTAATTATTTTTTCCTCCATCTATTTCAGGCGACCAGAATCTGGTCACAATATTGTATCCACTTTTACACAATGGAAACATGATTTTTGGAAAGATTGTACCTTTCCATGGGTTTCTAATGGAATGTTAAAGATTTTAATGCACCGCTTAAGCTAGTGTCATTGCCAGTGAGTGTGAAAAATGTGTTCTGGGTGACTTCAAATTACAGCTCCTTCATTTCTAATGAGCGATTCTGATGTGTGATTAGACCTTACAGAAAAGTATCATTAGGCTAAATGTGGTGTTTAATATTAGTGAAGATTGAAACAGCACTCTTGTTCCTGCTATTTATCAATGGTTATTCTTAAGCTGTTACCAAATACATTATACTGATCAGTAAATATTCTGTAAAGGTTCAGTGAAAAGTTAACCGTTTCATAGGAAAGAATTGACTGTAAAATTATGATATTGCTGCCTGTTTCCACTAATTACAGAAAAAAGAGCTGTAATATCACAACGCAATTTGAATGCATGGGTGAAAGTATTAGTGTGCTGTTGAATGTTTAAGGTAAACTAATTTGATGTTTTTGATGTGTGTTATTCAGTTACAAATTTCTATAACATGTCAAATGGGGAATTGAGTTGTATTTGGGGTGGGGGGGGGGAGGGAGGATAAATTGATAAATGAATTTGTTTTTTGTATTCTGGGTGTTTGTAATTGAAAATTTGAATAAAGGCAATATGAACATGAAAATAAATGTTTTGTCTTCAGGGATGACTGCGCTGTAGTGAAAAGTAAGTACCGTGAAAATCTCGGTCTAAGAACATATTGGTTTCCTGTAGGCTACTGCTGAAAGATTTGATCAGCAATAGGCATAATTTAAGAAGAAAACAAGCCCGTAATTGAATTAACCATATATCACTCCACTTAAAAACATTGTCAAATGGCCAAAAATCATCATTCATTGTTATCTCCCCTTGTGTAAAATACACACGTGTCTAGTTGGACCCTCTTTACCCACCGTATCTACGCACAAGTAGGGCGGTCTAGAGTATTTAAACCAAGGGGGTAAGCGAGCATCCGGAAAGCGTACCTCCTATGAGGAGATTCTAAGCTAATAAGTCATCACCTACTGTTAGCATCCCATTGACTCCCATTCATTTTCATCCTCAAATTGAATTGAACAAGCCTCAACTGTTTCTTAGGGATGAAGTTCATTTATCCACTAGGGGTAATGATATTTTTAAAAATAATTTATCTGAAGGCTTGAGAGTCTTAATCCAGTAGGGGTGATGCTGGATTAAACCTCTCAACATGTTTTTAACATGAAACAGTTGAAGAATGTGTAAATTGTTTTGGGGTTGTGTATGTGCCTTTTGTCTTTAGTTTAATACATATCCCATTGGTAGACATAACACTGTTCAATAGTCACTGCCCCAACGGTGCCTTGCACGGAAAGTGCGAAGGAACCTATTGTTTTTGTAAGGATTATTATTCTGTGACGTCACTTGCATTTTTGAGGGGTTTAGCATGCTGAAAACTCACAAAAATTTGCACACATGTCAGACATGGCGAAAACTACAAAGTTCTGTAGTGATTCAGCTTGAGCGTTGCCAGGGGGCTCCATAGCGCCCCCTAACGAGCTTCGGAATTCTGAAAAAAATGAGAAGTTAATATACCAAATTTTGAGGGAACATAGATACATCTTGAAGTCCATGGAGCATTTTTTTTGAAATTATTCCACCTGACAGGAAGTCGGCAATCTTGGTTTTCGTGCGAAATTATTCATTTTACGAACAGGTGTTTTAGGACTTTAGGATGCACAAAAACTCGAAGTTGTGCAGCCATGTGCAGAATAGGAAATTCTTTGATCTGAGTTCACATTTAGGCTTGAGAGTGGTATGGTTGCTCTATAGCGGATAGCGCCCCCTAATTGGTTTTAGCACTTGGGCACATTTTTGACGACCTCAGTATATACGAAAACTCACAAAAATTGGCGCCCACATAAACACCTGGGAGCTTTGCAAGACTGTACAGTGATTTGGCCCATACCTGTAAGCGAGCTCCATAGCACCCCCTAATGCGTGGAAAGCCTTAACTTGGATATAGTTGCTCCAATAGATAGATAGATAGATAGATAGATAGTTTTTTATTGATCCCAAAAGAAAATGGGAAATTACGGTGTTGCAGCAGCAAAATATCAGACATACAGAATATACATTAAATAATAGGATACAATATACATGAAATAATAATAGAATAGAATACAAAAACAAATATTAAAAATATATACAAGTTGGAAATAAAAAAATTGTTCACTAGTATTGATAAAGATGTAGATAAACCTATTGTGCAAGGTGCATCTAGTGCAGTTGTGATGTATATGAGTCTTATCTAACACTCAGTGATGAAGTGTTAAAAAGTTGAATTGCCTGTGGTAGGAATGATTTCTTGTAGCGGTCCGTGCGACATCGAAGCTGTCGGAGCCTCTTAGAGAAGGTGCTCCTCTGTTGGACCAGTGTGGGGTGGAGAGGGTGGTCGGGGTTATCCATGATAGATAACAGTTTGTTCAGTGACCTCCTCTCCACCACAGCTTCAAAAGTGTCTTGTTTGCAGCCAATAACGGAGCCAGCCTTCTTGATCAGTTTGTTCAGTCTGTTTGTGTCGCTGGCTCCGATGCTGCTGCCCAAGCAGATGGCGGAGGAGAACAGAGCGCTGGTCACAACAGACTGGTAGAACATCTCCAACATTCTGCTGCACACGTTGAAGGATCTCAGCTTCCTCAGGAAATAGATTCTGCTCATCCCCTTCTTGTAAACAGCAGTGCTGTTGACTTTCCAGTTCAGCCTGTTGTTGATGTTGACACCCAGGTATCTGTACTCCTCAACCATGTCCACATCTCCACCTAGAATGAAAAAGGGGCTGTGGAGCTGTTCCCTTCCTCCGAAGACAATTACCATCTTTACTACAGATTTACTACACATTTTGATCTAATCATTGTGGACATATTTCCAATTTAACTTAATTAGCTCCGGCCAACCAGAAGGCAGCCATTTTTAATTTATTCATTTTTTTATGTGTTTTACATTCTTGATTCCGATCTTCACCAAACTTTTCAGATACTATCTATAGACCCTCATGACAAAGTTAGTTGAAAATATGCGAAAGTTAGGGGGGGGGACCAACTTCCTATAGATGGCTGTCGAGACAGGAACTTGCGTATCTTGGCCACAGTTATTCCGCTGATCACGAAGCTTGACACAGTTGTTCCTCATAGGGGGTTGAGCATCCATGCCAAAGTTTGAGTGAATCGGCCATTAGATGGCGCTGTTTCAATTTGTTTTATTAATTAGCCACATCGCGATAAATGGGAAACCTACTTTGTCTAACTCCTCCTGGGCCGTGAGTCTGATCTGCACGAAAACTTGCGTATAGACTGTAGGGGGCTGTCGAAACAGGAAGTTGCGTATCTTGCAAACATCTATTCCGATTGCCACGAACATGTCACAGTTGTTCCTCATGGGCCATTGAGCATATGTGCAAATTTTGGAGTCAATCGGCAATTAGATGGCGCTGTTTTGATTTTCTTTAACCTGACTGAAATTCCATGCTTTGTGGTCTAAACGGCATACCCAAATTAAAAGTGGTACAGCTCCCATATACTTTGACACTCTGGGTGTTGTGATGGTGTATTTTTCTGTTGCTTGTATTGTTTTCTGTATGTTTTTGTAGATTTATTCTGTACATACCTGGTTGCATATCTCTGTTGCCTTGTTTGTAGTTTTCTGTATATTCCCTGTTTTGGTTAATCCCTGTGTTCTGTTCTCCCTTGTGTTTAGTGTTGGTCAAGTTTCTGTGTTTAGGTTATGTCATGTTTCCTGTTTGTTTTTCCCAGTTTCCTGTTTGATAGTCTGTTTTCGATATTGTCTTGTCTAGTTTTACTTTCTGTTTTCCCGCCTTGTCTGATTGTCCTGCCCCGCCCTGATGTGTTTCACCTGTTGTCTCACCTGTTCCTGGTTTGCTCGTTACCTCATGTATTTAATCCCCATGTAACCGTTGTCTCTTCTCAGATCATTTTGTGTTCCCGTGCTGTCAGTTGTGTGTCTGTTTGTATCTCTCTGTGTCACTTGGTTTTTCCAGCCGCTGTTTTTGTTATATTAAACATCTTTTGAGCTCACACCATCTCCTGCCTGCCGTCTCTCTCTGCATTTGGGTCCACCATCTCTCAACTTGTCAGACTGGGGTGTGCTTGATATCATTGGAAAGGTAACACTCTCAAGTTTTTGTTACAAGTGGGGTGATTCTAGGCCGTACTGACACAGAGTTACAGAGGCTAGAATGGAGGGGGGGGGGGGTAGTAAACACATCTAGGTGAGATACAGACAACACAAGATCAGAGCCACATGTCACAATTTACTACAGAGCAAAGCCAAAAGACTCAAACATTGATTTTATATGAATTCTTTTCTACAGGTATGTCTGTGCTTTTTTCTTAGGTCCATTTGGAAAGTGCAAAGCAAAAAGACAAAGAAGTGCAAAATACAAAACTTCTCAAATGCACAAACACACACATCAATCACACCCAAACTTGAAATAACTATTTACATAAATATATAGAAATAAGTAATTATGAATTGTTCAGGGTGTGCTATGCATTATAACAGTCCCTGTTTATGGTGAAACACAGAAATACACATCACAGGAGGCGCATTTCACTGTAGTCCATGGTGTTGTTTGAATCGTCTCATTATTTGCTAAAAAGATAGGAGGGTCTCGTAACATGAAATTGCAACTGGCTCAAGCAACTGTTGATCAAAACCAACGTGGTCCACATTGAATGCAGAGGCATCGTTGGGTTTCCAGCTGTCTATCTCCACCTCCCAGGAACCGATTGGCTCATGAGAGGTCTTGTTTGAATCGTAAGACTTCAGAGAGAAACACTAGGCTCGTTCGAGATGAGCCAGGTCTGTGCAGAATCGATCAGAAGCGATCGCCGCCCAATGCATGCCGGTTAGATTTGTGTCCGACTTGATCCCGACTTGCTCTGACGTCATGCACACGTGGGCAACAATAACCTAACGAGATCAAGGCGGCCGCAGTTCTGAGACGCAGGCAGCGCAGTTGCTTTTCACCATTGACAGTAAACTGGACCAACAGATCCCGTTGCTCTGGACGGAGACCAGTGAAGGATATTAGAAGCACTTTTCCAGTGATGGCTGAGCGTTACTGCGCAGCCTCCAACTGAGCTCGAAGACGTAGATGTGACGTGAGCAACCTGTCTGAAAGTTGTAAGTCTTCTGGTAGCTGTGCCAAGAGAAATCTCAATTATTCCAAATCTTGCAGAGACGGGGAGCGTAGGTATATGTAAGGAGATAACATGGGCACAGGCATGGGCGTAAATCTGATCTAACAGTAGGGGGGGGGGGGGGGGGACAATAAACATAAAATTTCTGAAGAGCAAATTTTGAAGGGGACACAAATAATACAGCGACAATTATACTCGTAGAGGACATGTGTCCTCCAAGCCACAAAAATACTTGCGCTCTCCCTGCATAAATATTAGGTTTTGTCTGGGACAGAAGATATATATTTAACTGCAGCAAGCCCACTGATCAGCCACTTCAAACACAACTGTAGATCTTCAACATTAACCTTAATGTGGTAACATTAGTTGTAGTGGGTGCATTTCTATCCAACAAGCTATTAAACAAGCTAGCTAACGTTACATTAAATTACACTAACATAGCGAACATTTTGTCATAACTAATTCATTAATTACTCAGCATCATTTCTACTTGAGAAAAGAACAATTTCATCCGATGTTTAATGTGAATAAAATAGCCTTGAACCGCCTACTTACTACATACCTGTCACTACCGATGTGACTGTGAGTAACGTACAGCATGCAGTGGACCAAACCACTGTGAGGCAAAGGAGGGGAGACTCAAAATGTTTCTAAACTTAAAAAGCATTTTTTGGGGTTTGTATTGTTTTACTACTTACACAGATATTTTAAGTATACATCATTATGTTATTTACAATACACAGCATTGTTTTAATGATATTTCTAGGGGGGGACAACCCTGAGAAGGGGGAGGTCCTGATCCCCCCGACCCCCCTGGGATTTACGCCCTTGGGCACAGGCCATTGTAATTCGGTCAGAAACTTCAAGATTGTGAGGCAAACAGCTAGTTTTGAATAAAATGGCTTGGATATTCCATTTCCTTGGACTCTTGGCAAGTTATGAAAAAAAAATATTTTGGGACAATATCACCGATGTAGATAAAGGGAGAATGAAAAGGTATTAATGCACACTTGACTCTCGACACTAGCTGCGCAGTCTTTTTCAGTGTTATGGCAACTTTATTACAGTTGTATAACTGCTATAAATCATCTTATGCTTTGTGTGTGGGCTTAATTGAATCATGAGAGGCTAAGCTATCAATTGTTGTGTCGCATGCAGTGTTGGGGAAGTTACCTTTTAAAAAGTAGTGTTTGCTTGTTACTTGTTACTTTACTTAGTTACCCCCTATGGAAAGTAACTTTTTACTTTACTCGTCACTTTTACATTACTTTTAAAAGCAGGGGTCTCTGGCAGAGACTGAAGTTAATTATACAAAAACTATCTTCGACCATAAAGCCAATCTCTGGTTTATCAGTGAAGTGTCTGAACTCCACTGCAGACTCCACTCACAGAGTAACGGCTGATTCATTCATTAGTCCAGCGCGGGTTGAATGCACATCAGCAGGTCATTGGCGTTACACAGTGTTAGTGTATACTATGTAATGTCTGTATCGACTTGTACCGGTCGCGCAGCCACGATGGTCCGTGCATTGTCGTAGACACATGCAACCTCTTTTCTGGAAATCCTTGCGTGTCCGTGCAACCGACACAAGTTCACAGCGGTCCGCTGCGTGTATGCATGAGGCCATCTCCACCGCATCCATCTGTGAGGTTGTCAGCTTTGTGTCTGCCTGGCTCAGAGCGTCGTCCAGCAAAAAGCCATGAAGCTTAAAACGCTCTCAAAAGTTAGCTTTGGCTGCTTCTCGCTTGCCATGATTGCGCTATACCAGCCTCTGTCACGTCCCGTGTGGAGCTTGTGAGCGTGCAGCTGAGAAGGCAATGTCGCTGTCAAATCTGTCCCTAGGAAAAGTAATGTTGCGCCGAATTGAAAAATGAACTACATTTCGTTACCAAATTTTCAGTAGTAGCGCGTTACACTACTTTTTACCCGAAAAGTAGTTACGTTACTTACTGGTCACATCACTGGTCGCATGACCGTATATTTTGAAGATTTAATGCTTAAAAGTTATAACGAAGTTCATGAGTGGAGGTAACAGCACCGCCACCGCGACTAAGTGTGCCGTCCATGGTACACTAATACCAAATTAATTAGCCAAATCGCAATGCATGCGAAACCTACTTTTTCTAACTCTTCCTAGAGCATTAATCCGTTCTGCACGAAATGTTGAATGTATCCTCGGTCAACCCTCATGACAAAAAGTTATCATAAGAATTTTGATAGTTAAAAAAATGTCCAAGGACCAACTTCGTGAAGGTGGCAGTCAAACGGGAAGAGTTGCGATTCTTGGCAACAGTTATTCTGAATCAGAGGAAAGTCGGCACAGCTGTTCCCCGTGCTCCGCTGAGGCAACATTTGAAGTAAATCGCCCGGGCCTCTCGCCAGTACCCAGTACCCAGTACCCCCGATATTGTTTTTATTTGTGTTTTTGTCTGGCACTGGTTGTACACCAATCATGACAAGTTTCAATAAAGCAATATTTATTAACCAAATGATTCAATATTTACTATTGAAACACACAGTACACACTTCAAGTATTGCCAGGGGTTGTCATAAAGCGCATGCAAGCTGACCTCGAATGAACATTAATGTGTGTGTGTGTGTGTGTGTGTGTGTGGAAATCAAATCGTATAATTTAGTAATAACAATGTAATGTATATTAATATATTATAATAATATTAATATAACATCTTACGTTATAATTACAATATGACATCTTACATTAAAACATTCTAGGCCTAAAAGCCCCAAAAAAATAATCTTAAAAAAAACAAACATTCTAGGCCTGACAAAAGAAGTGGCTAGAATCAACTTTAAAAATATACTTTTTTGATTGGAATCGTTTGAGTAGCCTAGTCTGCAGTTCTTAGTAACGTTAAACATTTCACCATATAACATTCCAACATATTAATGTGAGTTGAACTGTGAGCTAGGTGTTAAATCATGTAAGTTAGGCTAATAAATCATGGTCAAAACACTTAAACAGAACATTTTTCTTTATATACTCCCATATTTTGGATATTGCACAGAAGACTGGGGTAATACATACCCTACTAACACAAAACCTCTGTTTTTGTTACAGAAAAAAGCATTAAGGATTATTAACAAGTTTATTTATAAAATCTGGACTTTTAAAATTCAAAGATTTGGTTGATTGGAAGATTTAGATTTTTATGTGGAAAGCTAAGCAGAGAGTTTTGCCTATGGTTATACAAAATGTATTTACTCCTGTATCAGAGGAAGATGGCCATAGAAGGCAATATAATTTTAAAACTCTTTTTGCACGTACTACACAAAAACAGAAGTGTTTGTCCATTTACGGAGTTAAACTGTGGAATACCTTGGACTATGAACTGAAGTGCTGCAAAAGTGTTTGGAAATTCAAGAATTTGTATAAGAAAAAAATACAGGAATGTTATAAGAAAAATGATGACTAACACGTTTAAAATGATGGTAATTAAATGTAAAGATAGGTAGTACTGATAACTTTTGGTGTTTGGGATGACGATTGGGGTTGATTCACTCATGAAGCAGCTGTTTCTTTTTGTTGTGTTTTATTTTTTTTGATGTGCACAAATAAGTGACAGGTACCATAAGATATTTCTTCTTCCTGTTCCTTTTTTTTTTTTTTTCTCCCATTCATGCATGTTATGAATGAATGAATGAATGAAAAAAAGAATAAAAACTCCCATTATGTAATCTATGTATACCTCGTTACCCCTACTTCATTATTTAACAACATATACTTTTCTTAAAATATCCTACTTGTTTGTCGATCAATGTTACTTCATATGAATTCACTTGCCACATATCAAAGTATTTCCAAAATATTTTGTTCAGACGCTTTTCATGGACTCTATATGGGCTTCTCACTTGACTATACGATGCCTCCACGCCTCCGCCCCCCCCCGATTGCCTGCGAGCTTCTCCTGGCATTACGGTAATTTGTCGACTATGCGACAGGAAGTCGCTTGGTTATGACAGAATCATTAGCCTATTTTTCAAAAACTCCTGCTATGGGGCCATAACGTGAGGTACAAGGTAATGGAGCCTTTTATACATTGTGATGTTTCTTTAGAAATAAACAATGGACAAATAAAGTCTTTAAACGCTTCAGATGTAAAGTTATTCACTGTCAAAGTGACGTCAAAATGAATGGCAGTCAATGGAATGCTAACGACGGGTGAGGGCTAGGTAGCATCAAAATGGCGCCATAAGAGGTACGCTTTGTGGAAGCTGACTTACCCCCTTGGTCATAACCGTGCGACTTTCTGTCACACAGTAGATAAATTACCGTACAGTCAGGAGAAGCTCACAGGCAGTTTCGACTTAAATGAGCTGTTTAAGTTTAATTACTAATGTTAACTAGCATTTTAGTTAGCAATAATTAGCCTGTGCCTATGTTATCTCCTTACATATACCTACGTCTCTGCAAGATTCGGAATGATTGAGATTTCTCTTGGCATAGCTACCAGAAGACTTACAACTTTCAGACAGGTTGCTCACGTCACATTTACGTCGTCTCTCTCAGTTGGAGGCTGCGCAGTAACGCTCGGCTATCGCTGGAAAAGTGTTTCTAATGGCCTTCACTGGTCTCTGTCCAGAGCAACGGGATCTGTTGGTCCATTTCTTTGAAGGCGAGACAGGGCAAGCAAAAACATCTTTTTTTTTTTCACTGGTCAATTTTGAGATTTTGGGCTATTTGTCTTTAATAACATGTCTTCTTTCAGACTTGTGGTGAAAAAAAGGCAAAAATACACATTTAGGTCTTTATTTTACTACACTTTGCGTATGTAGATTTCTTCTAAATTGAACAAAAGTTGGCGTTCTGAATCATCACGCTGCTCCGCGATCGCTGCACCCTGTCATATACCGTTGGAAATCTCTCTCTCTCCTCTACAATACTGTCGGATCCAAATATGGTCATTTCCTTTTCATCAGCAACCAATCGTGAAAGTAAAAGGGGGATTTAACTCTAAAAGCGCAATCTCATTGGCTGATGCCAATTTCTGACAACGTGATTTTCTTAGAATTGTCACGTGACACACTAACATTTCAGCGGTAGTTCAGAATGTCAAAAGAAGTGCGTCGAAAACGGGCGAAAATTACTGCTAATTAAAGACATATTGTAACTCTTATTCAGGCTGCTCTAAAAAATAAACCTCCTGTTTAGCCAGACTCATTTCACGTCAGGGTGATAGTATACACATCCCAGACTGTCACTGGGTAATATCGGAGCATTCTGATATAGGATTTAAAAATGAAAGGCTTAAATGTCCAATTAAAGCTATATTTTGGCTGGTAATTAAAGCCATATTGTAACTCTTTTTCATGCTGCTCTAAATACGAAACCTGCTGTTTAGCCAGACTCATTTCACGTCAGGGTGATAGTATACACATTCCAGACTGTCACTGGGTAATATCGGACCATTCTGATATAGGATTTTAAAATGAATGCTTAAATGTCCACTTAAAGCTATATTTCAACTATTTTTCAGGCTGGTAATTAAAGCCATATTGTAACTCTTTTTCAGGCTGCTTTAAAAACAAAACCTCCTGTTTAGCCAGACTCATTTCATGTCAGGGTGATAGCATCCACATCCCAGACTGTCACTGGGAAATATCTGACAACTCTGATATAGTATTTTAAAATTAAAGGCTTAAATGTCCAATTAAAGCTATATTTCGGCTTTGTTTTGGCTGCTAATTAAAGCCATATTGTAACTCTTTTTCATGCTGCTCTAAATACGAAACCTCCTGTTTAGCCAGACTCATTTCACGTCAGGGTGATAGTGTACACATCCCAGACTGTCAGTGGGTAATATCGGACTATTCTGATATAGGATTTTGAAATTAAAGGCTCAAATGTCCAATTGAAGCTATATTTTGGCTGCTAATTAAGGCCATAATGTATCTCTTTTTCAGGCTGCTTTAAAAATAAAACCTCCTGTTTAGCCAGACTCATTTCACATCAGGGTGATAGTATACAAATCCCAGACTGTCGCTGGGAAATATCTGACTACTCTGATATAGGATTTTAAAAGTAAAGGATTAAATGTCCAATTAAAGCTATATTTCAACTATTTTTCAGGCTGGTAATTCAAGCCATATTGTAACTCGTTTTCTGGCTGCTTTAAAAAAAACCTCTTGTTTAGCCAGACTCATTTCATGTCAGGGTGATAGTATACACATCCCAGACTGTCAGTGGGTGATATTGGACTATTCTGATATAGGATTTTAAAATTAAAGGCTTAAATGACCAATTAAAGCTATATTTTGGCTGCTAATTAAAGCCATAATGTATCTCTTTTTCAGCCTGCTCTAAAAACAAAACCTCCTGTTTAGCCATACTCATTTCACGTCAGGGTGATAGTATCCACATCCCAGACTGTCACTTGGTAATATCGGACCTTTTTGATATAGGATTTTAAAATGAATGCTTAAAGGTCCACTTAAAGCTATATTTCAACTATTTTTCAGACCGGTAATTAAAGCCATATTGTAACTCTTTTTCAGGCTGCTTTAAAAATAAAACCTCTTGTTTAGCCAGACTCATTTCATGTCAGGGTGATCGTATCCACATCCCAGACTGTCACTGGGAAATATCTGACTACTCTGATATAGGATTTTAAAATTAAAGGCTTTAATGTCCACTTAAAGCTATATTTCAACTATTTTCAGGCTGGTAATTAAAGCCATATTGTATCTCTTTTTCAGGCTGCTTTAAAAACAAAACCTCCTGTTTAGCCAGACTCATTTCATGTCAGGGTGATATTATACACATCCCAGACTGTCAGTGGGTAATATTGGACCATTCTGATATAGGATTTTAAAATGAAAGGCTTAAATGTCCACTTAAAGCTATATTTCAACTATTTTTCAGGCTGGTAATTAAAGCCATATTTTAACTCTTTTTCAGGCTGCTTTAAAAACAAAACCTCCTGTTTAGCCAGACTCATTTCATGTCAGGGTGATAGTATCCACATCCCAGACTGTCATTGGGTAATATCGGACCAATCTGATATAGGATTTTAAAATTAAAGGCTTAAATGTCCAATTAAAGCTATATTTTGGCTGCTAATTGAAGAGATATTGTAACTCTTTTTCATGCTGCTCTAAATAAGAAACCTCCTGTTTAGCCAGACTCATTTCACATCAGGGTGATAGAATACACATCCCAGACTGTCATTGGGTAATATCGGACCAATATGATATAGGATTTTAAAATTAAAGGCTTAAATGTCCAATTAAAGCTATATTTTGGCTGCTAATTGAAGCCATATTGTAACTCTTTTTCATGCTGCTCTAAATACGAAACCTCCTGTTTAGCCAGACTCATTTCACATCAGGGTGATAGAATACACATCCCAGACTGTCATTGGGTAATATCGGACCATTCTGATATAGGATTTTAAAATTAAAGGCTTAAATGTCCACTTAAAGCTATATTTCAACTATTTTTCAGGCTGGTAATTAAAGCCATATTTTAACTCTTTTTCAGGCTGCTTTAAAAACAAAACCTCCTGTTTAGCCAGACTCATTTCATGTCAGGGTGATAGTATCCACATCCCAGACTGTCACTGGGAAATATCTGACTACTCTGATATAGGATTTTAAAATTAAAGGCTTAAATGTCCAATTAAAGCTATATTTTGGCTGGTAATTAAAGCCATATTGTAACTCTTTTTCATGCTGCTCTAAATACGAAACCTGCTGTTTAGCCAGACTCATTTCACGTCAGGGTGATAGTATACACATTCCAGACTGTCACTGGGTAATATCGGACCATTCTGATATAGGATTTTAAAATGAATGCTTAAATGTCCACTTAAAGCTATATTTCAACTATTTTTCAGGCTGGTAATTAAAGCCATATTGTAACTCTTTTTCAGGCTGCTTTAAAAACAAAACCTCCTGTTTAGCCAGACTCATTTCATGTCAGGGTGATAGCATCCACATCCCAGACTGTCACTGGGAAATATCTGACAACTCTGATATAGTATTTTAAAATTAAAGGCTTAAATGTCCAATTAAAGCTATATTTCGGCTTTGTTTTGGCTGCTAATTAAAGCCATATTGTAACTCTTTTTCATGCTGCTCTAAATACGAAACCTCCTGTTTAGCCAGACTCATTTCACGTCAGGGTGATAGTGTACACATCCCAGACTGTCAGTGGGTAATATCGGACTATTCTGATATAGGATTTTGAAATTAAAGGCTCAAATGTCCAATTGAAGCTATATTTTGGCTGCTAATTAAGGCCATAATGTATCTCTTTTTCAGGCTGCTTTAAAAATAAAACCTCCTGTTTAGCCAGACTCATTTCACATCAGGGTGATAGTATACAAATCCCAGACTGTCGCTGGGAAATATCTGACTACTCTGATATAGGATTTTAAAAGTAAAGGATTAAATGTCCAATTAAAGCTATATTTCAACTATTTTTCAGGCTGGTAATTCAAGCCATATTGTAACTCGTTTTCTGGCTGCTTTAAAAAAAACCTCTTGTTTAGCCAGACTCATTTCATGTCAGGGTGATAGTATACACATCCCAGACTGTCAGTGGGTGATATTGGACTATTCTGATATAGGATTTTAAAATTAAAGGCTTAAATGACCAATTAAAGCTATATTTTGGCTGCTAATTAAAGCCATAATGTATCTCTTTTTCAGCCTGCTCTAAAAACAAAACCTCCTGTTTAGCCATACTCATTTCACGTCAGGGTGATAGTATCCACATCCCAGACTGTCACTTGGTAATATCGGACCTTTTTGATATAGGATTTTAAAATGAATGCTTAAAGGTCCACTTAAAGCTATATTTCAACTATTTTTCAGACCGGTAATTAAAGCCATATTGTAACTCTTTTTCAGGCTGCTTTAAAAATAAAACCTCTTGTTTAGCCAGACTCATTTCATGTCAGGGTGATCGTATCCACATCCCAGACTGTCACTGGGAAATATCTGACTACTCTGATATAGGATTTTAAAATTAAAGGCTTTAATGTCCACTTAAAGCTATATTTCAACTATTTTCAGGCTGGTAATTAAAGCCATATTGTATCTCTTTTTCAGGCTGCTTTAAAAACAAAACCTCCTGTTTAGCCAGACTCATTTCATGTCAGGGTGATATTATACACATCCCAGACTGTCAGTGGGTAATATTGGACCATTCTGATATAGGATTTTAAAATGAAAGGCTTAAATGTCCACTTAAAGCTATATTTCAACTATTTTTCAGGCTGGTAATTAAAGCCATATTTTAACTCTTTTTCAGGCTGCTTTAAAAACAAAACCTCCTGTTTAGCCAGACTCATTTCATGTCAGGGTGATAGTATCCACATCCCAGACTGTCATTGGGTAATATCGGACCAATCTGATATAGGATTTTAAAATTAAAGGCTTAAATGTCCAATTAAAGCTATATTTTGGCTGCTAATTGAAGAGATATTGTAACTCTTTTTCATGCTGCTCTAAATAAGAAACCTCCTGTTTAGCCAGACTCATTTCACATCAGGGTGATAGAATACACATCCCAGACTGTCATTGGGTAATATCGGACCAATATGATATAGGATTTTAAAATTAAAGGCTTAAATGTCCAATTAAAGCTATATTTTGGCTGCTAATTGAAGCCATATTGTAACTCTTTTTCATGCTGCTCTAAATACGAAACCTCCTGTTTAGCCAGACTCATTTCACATCAGGGTGATAGAATACACATCCCAGACTGTCATTGGGTAATATCGGACCATTCTGATATAGGATTTTAAAATTAAAGGCTTAAATGTCCACTTAAAGCTATATTTCAACTATTTTTCAGGCTGGTAATTAAAGCCATATTTTAACTCTTTTTCAGGCTGCTTTAAAAACAAAACCTCCTGTTTAGCCAGACTCATTTCATGTCAGGGTGATAGTATCCACATCCCAGACTGTCACTGGGAAATATCTGACTACTCTGATATAGGATTTTAAAATTAAAGGCTTAAATGTCCAATTAAAGCTATATTTCAACTATTTTCAGGCTGGTAATTAAAGCCATATTGTATCTCTTTTTCAGGCTGCTTTAAAAACAAAACCTCCTGTTTAGCCAGACTCATTTCATGTCAGGGTGATATTATACACATCCCAGACTGTCACTGGGTAATATTGGACCATTCCGATATAGGATTTTAAAATGAAAGGCTTAAATGTCCACTTAAAGCTATATTTCAACTATTTTTCAGGCTGGTAATTAAAGCCATATTTTAACTCTTTTTCAGGCTGCTTTAAAAACAAAACCTCCTGTTTAGCCAGACTCATTTCATGTCAGGGTGATAGTATCCACATCCCAGACTGTCACTGGGAAATATCTGACTACTCTGATATAGGATTTTAAAATTAAAGGCTTAAATGTCCAATTAAAGCTATATTTCGGCTTTGTGTTGGCTGCTAATTAAAGCCATATTGTAACTCTTTTTCATGCTGCTCTAAATACGAAACCTCCTGTTTAGCCAGACTCATTTCACATCAGGGTGATAGAATACACATCCCAGACTGTCATTGGGTAATATCGGACCAATCTGATATAGGATTTTAAAATTAAAGGCTTAAATGTCCAATTAAAGCTATATTTTGGCTGCTAATTGAAGCCATATTGTA
Source organism: Zingel zingel (assembly GCA_023566125.1). Lineage (NCBI taxonomy): Eukaryota > Metazoa > Chordata > Actinopteri > Perciformes > Percidae > Zingel > Zingel zingel. The sequence goes on from CM042321.1 coordinate 21,161,970, forward strand.
ACTCTTTTTCATGCTGCTCTAAATACGAAACCTCCTGTTTAGCCAGACTCATTTCACATCAGGGTGATAGAATACACATCCCAGACTGTCATTGGGTAATATCGGACCATTCTGATATAGGATTTTAAAATTAAAGGCTTAAATGTCCACTTAAAGCTATATTTCAACTATTTTTCAGGCTGGTAATTAAAGCCATATTTTAACTCTTTTTCAGGCTGCTTTAAAAACAAAACCTCCTGTTTAGCCAGACTCATTTCATGTCAGGGTGATAGTATCCACATCCCAGACTGTCACTGGGAAATATCTGACTACTCTGATATAGGATTTTAAAATTAAAGGCTTAAATGTCCAATTAAAGCTATATTTCGGCTTTGTGTTGGCTGCTAATTAAAGCCATATTGTAACTCCTTTTCATGCTGCTCTAAATACGAAACCTTCTGTTTAGCCAGACTCATTTCACATCATGGTGATAGTATACACATCCCAGACTGTCATTGGGTAATATCGGACCATTCTGATATAGGATTTTAAAATTAAAGGCTTAAATGTCCAATTAAAGCTATATTTTGGCTGCTAATTAAAGCCATATTGTAACTCCTTTTCAGACTGCTCTAAAAACGAAACCTCCTGTTTAGCCATACTCATTTCACGTCAGGGTGATACTATCCACATCCCAGACTGTCACTGGGTAATATCGGACCATTCTGATATAGGATTTTAAAAATAATGCTTAAATGTCCACTTAAAGCTATATTTCAACTATTTTTCAGGCTGGTAATTAAAGCCATATTGTATCTCTTTTTCAGGCTGCTTTAAAAACAAAACCTCCTGTTTAGCCAGACTCATTTCATGTCAGGGTGATAGTATCCACATCCCAGACTGTCACTGGGAAATATCTGACTACTCTGATATAGGATTTTAAAATGAATGCTTAAATGTCCACTTAAAGCTATATTTCAACTATTTTTCAGGCTGGTAATTAAAGCCATATTGTAACTCTTTTTCAGGCTGCTTTAAAAACAGAACCTCCTGTTTAGCCAGACTTATTTCACATCAGGGTGATAGTATACACATCCCAGACTGTCAGTGGGTAATATCGGACTACTCTGATATAGGATGTTAAAATTAAAGGCTTAAATGTCCAATTAAAGCTATATTTCGGCTATATTTTGGCTGCTAATTAAAGCCATATTGTATCTCTTTTTCAGGCTGCTTTAAAAACAAAACCTCCTGTTTAGCCAGACTCATTTCATGTCAGGGTGATATTATACACATCCCAGACTGTCACTGGGTAATATTGGACCATTCTGATATAGGATTTTAAAATGAAAGGCTTAAATGTCCACTTAAAGCTATATTTCAACTATTTTTCAGGCTGGTAATTAAAGCCATATTTTAACTCTTTTTCAGGCTGCTTTAAAAACAAAACCTCCTGTTTAGCCAGACTCATTTCTTGTCAGGGTGATAGTATCCACATCCCAGACTGTCACTGGGAAATATCTGACTACTCTGATATAGGATTTTAAAATTAAAGGCTTAAATGTCCAATTAAAGCTATATTTTGGCTGCTAATTGAAGCCATATTGTAACTCCTTTTCAGACTGCTCTAAAAACGAAACCTCCTGTTTAGCCATACTCATTTCACGTCAGGGTGATAGTATCCACATCCCAGACTGTCACTGGGTAATATCGGACCATTCTGATATAGGATTTTAAAATTAATGCTCAAATGTCCACTTAAAGCTATATTTCAACTATTTTTCAGGCTGGTAATTAAAGCCATATTGTAACTCTTTTTCAGGCTGCTTTAAAAACAAAACCTCCTGTTTAGCCAGACTCATTTCACATCAGGGTGATAGTATACACATCCCAGACTGTCAGTGGGTAATATCGGACTACTCTGATATAGGATGTTAAAATTAAAGGCTTTAATGTCCACTCAAAGCTATATTTCAACTATTTTTCAGAATGGTAATTAAAGCCATATTGTATCTCTTTTTCAAGCTGCTTTAAAAACAAAACTTCCTGTTTAGCCAGACTCATTTCATGTCAGGGTGATATTATACACATCCCAGACTGTCGATGGGTAATATTGGACCATTCTGATATAGGATTTTAAAATGAAAGGCTTAAATGTCCACTTAAAGCTATATTTCAACTATTTTTCAGGCTGGTAATTAAAGCCATATTTTAACTCTTTTTCAGGCTGCTTTAAAAACAAAACCTCTTGTTTAGCCAGACTCATTTCATGTCAGGGTGATAGTATCCACATCCCAGACTGTCACTGGGAAATATCTGACTACTCTGATATAGGATTTTAAAATTAAAGGCTTAAATGTCCAATTAAAGCTATATTTCGGCTTTGTGTTGGCTGCTAATTAAAGCCATATTGTAACTCTTTTTCATGCTGCTCTAAATACGAAACCTCCTGTTTAGCCAGACTCATTTCATGTCAGGGTGATAGTATACACATCCCAGACTGTCATTGGGTAATTTCGGACCATTCTGATATAGGATTTTAAAAGTAAAGGCTTAAATGTCCAATTAAAGCTATATTTTGGCTGCTAATTGAAGCCATATTGTAACTCCTTTTCAGACTGCTCTAAAAACGAAACCTCCAGTTTAGCCATACTCATTTCACGTCAGGGTGATAGTATCCACATCCCAGACTGTCACTGGGTAATATCGGACCATTCTGATATAGGATTTTAAAATTAAAGGCTTAAATGTCCACTTAAAGCTATATTTCAACTATTTTTCAGGCTGGTAATTAAAGCCATATTTTAACTCTTTTTCAGGCTGCTTTAAAAACAAAACCTCCTGTTTAGCCAGACTCATTTCATGTCAGGGTGATAGTATCCACATCCCAGACTGTCACTGGGAAATATCTGACTACTCTGATATAGGATTTTAAAATTAAAGGCTTAAATGTCCAATTAAAGCTATATTTCAACTATTTTCAGGCTGGTAATTAAAGCCATATTGTATCTCTTTTTCAGGCTGCTTTAAAAACAAAACCTCCTGTTTAGCCAGACTCATTTCATGTCAGGGTGATATTATACACATCCCAGACTGTCACTGGGTAATATTGGACCATTCCGATATAGGATTTTAAAATGAAAGGCTTAAATGTCCACTTAAAGCTATATTTCAACTATTTTTCAGGCTGGTAATTAAAGCCATATTTTAACTCTTTTTCAGGCTGCTTTAAAAACAAAACCTCCTGTTTAGCCAGACTCATTTCATGTCAGGGTGATAGTATCCACATCCCAGACTGTCACTGGGAAATATCTGACTACTCTGATATAGGATTTTAAAATTAAATGCTTAAATGTCCAATTAAAGCTATATTTCGGCTTTGTGTTGGCTGCTAATTAAAGCCATATTGTAACTCTTTTTCATGCTGCTCTAAATACGAAACCTCCTGTTTAGCCAGACTCATTTCACATCAGGGTGATAGTATACACATTCCAGACTGTCACTGGGTAATATCGGACCATTCTGATATAGGATTTTAAAATGAATGCTTAAATGTCCACTTAAAGCTATATTTCAACTATTTTTCAGGCTGGTAATTAAAGCCATATTGTAACTCTTTTTCAGGCTGCTTTAAAAACAAAACCTCCTGTTTAGCCAGACTCATTTCATGTCAGGGTGATAGCATCCACATCCCAGACTGTCACTGGGAAATATCTGACAACTCTGATATAGTATTTTAAAATTAAAGGCTTAAATGTCCAATTAAAGCTATATTTCGGCTTTGTTTTGGCTGCTAATTAAAGCCATATTGTAACTCTTTTTCATGCTGCTCTAAATACGAAACCTCCTGTTTAGCCAGACTCATTTCACGTCAGGGTGATAGTGTACACATCCCAGACTGTCAGTGGGTAATATCGGACTATTCTGATATAGGATTTTGAAATTAAAGGCTCAAATGTCCAATTGAAGCTATATTTTGGCTGCTAATTAAGGCCATAATGTATCTCTTTTTCAGGCTGCTTTAAAAATAAAACCTCCTGTTTAGCCAGACTCATTTCACATCAGGGTGATAGTATACAAATCCCAGACTGTCGCTGGGAAATATCTGACTACTCTGATATAGGATTTTAAAAGTAAAGGATTAAATGTCCAATTAAAGCTATATTTCAACTATTTTTCAGGCTGGTAATTCAAGCCATATTGTAACTCGTTTTCTGGCTGCTTTAAAAAAAACCTCTTGTTTAGCCAGACTCATTTCATGTCAGGGTGATAGTATACACATCCCAGACTGTCAGTGGGTGATATTGGACTATTCTGATATAGGATTTTAAAATTAAAGGCTTAAATGACCAATTAAAGCTATATTTTGGCTGCTAATTAAAGCCATAATGTATCTCTTTTTCAGCCTGCTCTAAAAACAAAACCTCCTGTTTAGCCATACTCATTTCACGTCAGGGTGATAGTATCCACATCCCAGACTGTCACTTGGTAATATCGGACCTTTTTGATATAGGATTTTAAAATGAATGCTTAAAGGTCCACTTAAAGCTATATTTCAACTATTTTTCAGACCGGTAATTAAAGCCATATTGTAACTCTTTTTCAGGCTGCTTTAAAAATAAAACCTCTTGTTTAGCCAGACTCATTTCATGTCAGGGTGATCGTATCCACATCCCAGACTGTCACTGGGAAATATCTGACTACTCTGATATAGGATTTTAAAATTAAAGGCTTTAATGTCCACTTAAAGCTATATTTCAACTATTTTCAGGCTGGTAATTAAAGCCATATTGTATCTCTTTTTCAGGCTGCTTTAAAAACAAAACCTCCTGTTTAGCCAGACTCATTTCATGTCAGGGTGATATTATACACATCCCAGACTGTCAGTGGGTAATATTGGACCATTCTGATATAGGATTTTAAAATGAAAGGCTTAAATGTCCACTTAAAGCTATATTTCAACTATTTTTCAGGCTGGTAATTAAAGCCATATTTTAACTCTTTTTCAGGCTGCTTTAAAAACAAAACCTCCTGTTTAGCCAGACTCATTTCATGTCAGGGTGATAGTATCCACATCCCAGACTGTCATTGGGTAATATCGGACCAATCTGATATAGGATTTTAAAATTAAAGGCTTAAATGTCCAATTAAAGCTATATTTTGGCTGCTAATTGAAGAGATATTGTAACTCTTTTTCATGCTGCTCTAAATAAGAAACCTCCTGTTTAGCCAGACTCATTTCACATCAGGGTGATAGAATACACATCCCAGACTGTCATTGGGTAATATCGGACCAATATGATATAGGATTTTAAAATTAAAGGCTTAAATGTCCAATTAAAGCTATATTTTGGCTGCTAATTGAAGCCATATTGTAACTCTTTTTCATGCTGCTCTAAATACGAAACCTCCTGTTTAGCCAGACTCATTTCACATCAGGGTGATAGAATACACATCCCAGACTGTCATTGGGTAATATCGGACCATTCTGATATAGGATTTTAAAATTAAAGGCTTAAATGTCCACTTAAAGCTATATTTCAACTATTTTTCAGGCTGGTAATTAAAGCCATATTTTAACTCTTTTTCAGGCTGCTTTAAAAACAAAACCTCCTGTTTAGCCAGACTCATTTCATGTCAGGGTGATAGTATCCACATCCCAGACTGTCACTGGGAAATATCTGACTACTCTGATATAGGATTTTAAAATTAAAGGCTTAAATGTCCAATTAAAGCTATATTTCAACTATTTTCAGGCTGGTAATTAAAGCCATATTGTATCTCTTTTTCAGGCTGCTTTAAAAACAAAACCTCCTGTTTAGCCAGACTCATTTCATGTCAGGGTGATATTATACACATCCCAGACTGTCACTGGGTAATATTGGACCATTCCGATATAGGATTTTAAAATGAAAGGCTTAAATGTCCACTTAAAGCTATATTTCAACTATTTTTCAGGCTGGTAATTAAAGCCATATTTTAACTCTTTTTCAGGCTGCTTTAAAAACAAAACCTCCTGTTTAGCCAGACTCATTTCATGTCAGGGTGATAGTATCCACATCCCAGACTGTCACTGGGAAATATCTGACTACTCTGATATAGGATTTTAAAATTAAAGGCTTAAATGTCCAATTAAAGCTATATTTCGGCTTTGTGTTGGCTGCTAATTAAAGCCATATTGTAACTCTTTTTCATGCTGCTCTAAATACGAAACCTCCTGTTTAGCCAGACTCATTTCACATCAGGGTGATAGAATACACATCCCAGACTGTCATTGGGTAATATCGGACCAATCTGATATAGGATTTTAAAATTAAAGGCTTAAATGTCCAATTAAAGCTATATTTTGGCTGCTAATTGAAGCCATATTGTAACTCTTTTTCATGCTGCTCTAAATACGAAACCTCCTGTTTAGCCAGACTCATTTCACATCAGGGTGATAGAATACACATCCCAGACTGTCATTGGGTAATATCGGACCATTCTGATATAGGATTTTAAAATGAAAGGCTTAAATGTCCACTTAAAGCTATATTTCAACTATTTTTCAGGCTGGTAATTAAAGCCATATTTTAACTCTTTTTCAGGCTGCTTTAAAAACAAAACCTCCTGTTTAGCCAGACTCATTTCATGTCAGGGTGATAGTATCCACATCCCAGACTGTCACTGGGAAATATCTGACTACTCTGATATAGGATTTTAAAATTAAAGGCTTAAATGTCCAATTAAAGCTATATTTCGGCTTTGTGTTGGCTGCTAATTAAAGCCATATTGTAACTCCTTTTCATGCTGCTCTAAATACGAAACCTTCTGTTTAGCCAGACTCATTTCACATCATGGTGATAGTATACACATCCCAGACTGTCATTGGGTAATATCGGACCATTCTGATATAGGATTTTAAAATTAAAGGCTTAAATGTCCAATTAAAGCTATATTTTGGCTGCTAATTAAAGCCATATTGTAACTCCTTTTCAGACTGCTCTAAAAACGAAACCTCCTGTTTAGCCATACTCATTTCACGTCAGGGTGATACTATCCACATCCCAGACTGTCACTGGGTAATATCGGACCATTCTGATATAGGATTTTAAAAATAATGCTTAAATGTCCACTTAAAGCTATATTTCAACTATTTTTCAGGCTGGTAATTAAAGCCATATTTTAACTCTTTTTCAGGCTGCTTTAAAAACAAAACCTCCTGTTTAGCCAGACTCATTTCATGTCAGGGTGATAGTATCCACATCCCAGACTGTCACTGGGAAATATCTGACTACTCTGATATAGGATTTTAAAATTAAAGGCTTAAATGTCCAATTAAAGCTATATTTCGGCTTTGTGTTGGCTGCTAATTAAAGCCATATTGTAACTCCTTTTCATGCTGCTCTAAATACGAAACCTTCTGTTTAGCCAGACTCATTTCACATCATGGTGATAGTATACACATCCCAGACTGTCATTGGGTAATATCGGACCATTCTGATATAGGATTTTAAAATTAAAGGCTTAAATGTCCAATTAAAGCTATATTTTGGCTGCTAATTAAAGCCATATTGTAACTCCTTTTCAGACTGCTCTAAAAACGAAACCTCCTGTTTAGCCATACTCATTTCACGTCAGGGTGATACTATCCACATCCCAGACTGTCACTGGGTAATATCGGACCATTCTGATATAGGATTTTAAAAATAATGCTTAAATGTCCACTTAAAGCTATATTTCAACTATTTTTCAGGCTGGTAATTAAAGCCATATTGTATCTCTTTTTCAGGCTGCTTTAAAAACAAAACCTCCTGTTTAGCCAGACTCATTTCATGTCAGGGTGATAGTATCCACATCCCAGACTGTCACTGGGAAATATCTGACTACTCTGATATAGGATTTTAAAATGAATGCTTAAATGTCCACTTAAAGCTATATTTCAACTATTTTTCAGGCTGGTAATTAAAGCCATATTGTAACTCTTTTTCAGGCTGCTTTAAAAACAGAACCTCCTGTTTAGCCAGACTTATTTCACATCAGGGTGATAGTATACACATCCCAGACTGTCAGTGGGTAATATCGGACTACTCTGATATAGGATGTTAAAATTAAAGGCTTAAATGTCCAATTAAAGCTATATTTCGGCTATATTTTGGCTGCTAATTAAAGCCATATTGTATCTCTTTTTCAGGCTGCTTTAAAAACAAAACCTCCTGTTTAGCCAGACTCATTTCATGTCAGGGTGATATTATACACATCCCAGACTGTCACTGGGTAATATTGGACCATTCTGATATAGGATTTTAAAATGAAAGGCTTAAATGTCCACTTAAAGCTATATTTCAACTATTTTTCAGGCTGGTAATTAAAGCCATATTTTAACTCTTTTTCAGGCTGCTTTAAAAACAAAACCTCCTGTTTAGCCAGACTCATTTCTTGTCAGGGTGATAGTATCCACATCCCAGACTGTCACTGGGAAATATCTGACTACTCTGATATAGGATTTTAAAATTAAAGGCTTAAATGTCCAATTAAAGCTATATTTTGGCTGCTAATTGAAGCCATATTGTAACTCCTTTTCAGACTGCTCTAAAAACGAAACCTCCTGTTTAGCCATACTCATTTCACGTCAGGGTGATAGTATCCACATCCCAGACTGTCACTGGGTAATATCGGACCATTCTGATATAGGATTTTAAAATTAATGCTCAAATGTCCACTTAAAGCTATATTTCAACTATTTTTCAGGCTGGTAATTAAAGCCATATTGTAACTCTTTTTCAGGCTGCTTTAAAAACAAAACCTCCTGTTTAGCCAGACTCATTTCACATCAGGGTGATAGTATACACATCCCAGACTGTCAGTGGGTAATATCGGACTACTCTGATATAGGATGTTAAAATTAAAGGCTTTAATGTCCACTTAAAGCTATATTTCAACTATTTTTCAGAATGGTAATTAAAGCCATATTGTATCTCTTTTTCAAGCTGCTTTAAAAACAAAACTTCCTGTTTAGCCAGACTCATTTCATGTCAGGGTGATATTATACACATCCCAGACTGTCACTGGGTAATATTGGACCATTCTGATATAGGATTTTAAAATGAAAGGCTTAAATGTCCACTTAAAGCTATATTTCAACTATTTTTCAGGCTGGTAATTAAAGCCATATTTTAACTCTTTTTCAGGCTGCTTTAAAAACAAAACCTCCTGTTTAGCCAGACTCATTTCATGTCAGGGTGATAGTATCCACATCCCAGACTGTCACTGGGAAATATCTGACTACTCTGATATAGGATTTTAAAATTAAAGGCTTAAATGTCCAATTAAAGCTATATTTCGGCTTTGTGTTGGCTGCTAATTAAAGCCATATTGTAACTCTTTTTCATGCTGCTCTAAATACGAAACCTCCTGTTTAGCCAGACTCATTTCACATCAGGGTGATAGTATACACATCCCAGACTGTCATTGGGTAATATCGGACCATTCTGATATAGGATTTTAAAAGTAAAGGCTTAAATGTCCAATTAAAGCTATATTTTGGCTGCTAATTGAAGCCATATTGTAACTCCTTTTCAGACTGCTCTAAAAACGAAACCTCCAGTTTAGCCATACTCATTTCACGTCAGGGTGATAGTATCCACATCCCAGACTGTCACTGGGTAATATCGGACCATTCTGATATAGGATTTTAAAATGAATGCTTAAATGTCCACTTAAAGCTATATTTCAACTATTTTTCAGGCTGGTAATTAAAGCCATATTGTAACTCTTTTTCAGGCTGCTTTAAAAACAAAACCTCCTGTTTAGCCAGACTCATTTCACATCAGGGTGATAGTATACACATCCCAGACTATCAGTGGGTAATATCGGACTACTCTGATATAGGATGTTAAAATTAAAGGCTTTAATGTCCACTTAAAGCTATATTTCAACTATTTTTCAGGCTGGTAATTAAAGCCATATTGTATCTCTTTTTCAGGCTGTTTAAAAACAAAACCTCCTGTTTATCCAGACTCATTTCATGTCAGGGTGATATTATACACATCCCAGACTGTCACTGGGTAATATTGGACCATTCTGATATAGGATTTTAAAATGAAAGGCTTAAATGTCCACTTAAAGCTATATTTCAACTATTTTTCAGGCTGGTAATTAAAGCCATATTTTAACTCTTTTTCAGGCTGCTTTAAAAACAAAACCTCCTGTTTAGCCAGACTCATTTCATGTCAGGGTGATAGTATCCACATCCCAGACTGTCACTGGGAAATATCTGACTACTCTGATATAGGATTTTAAAATTAAAGGCTTAAATGTCCAATTAAAGCTATATTTCGGCTTTGTGTTGGCTGCTAGATAAAGCCATATTGTAACTCTTTTTCATGCTGCTCTAAATACGAAACCTCCTGTTTAGCCAGACTCATTTCACATCAGGGTTATAGAATACACATCCCAGACTGTCATTGGGTAATATCGGACCATTCTGATATAGGATTTTAAAATTAAAGGCTTAAATGTCCACTTAAAGCTATATTTCAACTATTTTTCAGGCTGGTAATTAAAGCCATATTTTAACTCTTATTCAGGCTGCTTTAAAAACAAAACCTCCTGTTTAGCCAGACTCATTTCATGTCAGGGTGATAGTATCCACATCCCAGACTGTCACTGGGAAATATCTGACTACTCTGATATAGGATTTTAAAATTAAAGGCCTAAATGTCCAATTAAAGCTATATTTCGGCTTTGTGTTGGCTGCTAATTAAAGCCATATTGTAACTCCTTTTCATGCTGCTCTAAATACGAAACCTCCTGTTCAGCCAGACTCATTTCACATCAGGGTGATAGTATACACATCCCAGACTGCCTTTGGGTAATATCGGACCATTCTGATATAGGATTTTAAAATTAAAGGCTTAAATGTCCAATTAAAGCTATATTTTGGCTGCTAATTAAAGCCATATTGTAACTCCTTTTCAGACTGCTCTAAAAACGAAACCTCCTGTTTAGCCATACTCATTTCACGTCAGGGTGATAGTATCCACATCCCAGACTGTCACTGGGTAATATTGGACCATTCTGATATAGGAATTTAAAATTAAAGGCTTAAATGTCCAATTAAAGCTATATTTTGGCTGCTAATTGAAGCCATATTGTAAGTCCTTTTCAGACTGCTCTAAATACGAAACCTCCTGTTTAGCCATACTCATTTCACGTCAGGGTGATACTATCCACATCCCAGACTGTCACTGAGTAATATCGGACCATTCTGATATAGGATTTTAAAAATAATGCTTAAATGTCCACTTAAAGCTATATTTCAACTATTTTTCAGGCTGGTAATTAAAGCCATATTGTATCTCTTTTTCAGGCTGCTTTAAAAACAAAACCTCCTGTTTAGCCAGACTCATTTCATGTCACGGTGATAGTATCCACATCCCAGACTGTCACTGGGAAATATCTGACTACTCTGATATAGGATTTTAAAATGAATGCTTAAATGTCCACTTAAAGCTATATTTCAACTATTTTTCAGGCTGGTAATTAAAGCCATATTGTAACTCTTTTTCAGGCTGCTTTTAAAACAGAACCTCCTGTTTAGCCAGACTTATTTCACATCAGGGTGATAGTATACACATCCCAGACTGTCAGTGGGTAATATCGGACTACTCTGATATAGGATGTTAAAATTAAAGGCTTAAATGTCCAATTAAAGCTATATTTCGGCTATATTTTGGCTGCTAATTAAAGCCATATTGTATCTCTTTTTCAGGCTGCTTTAAAAACAAAACCTCCTGTTTAGCCAGACTCATTTCATGTCAGGGTGATATTATACACATCCCAGACTGTCACTGGGTAATATTGGACCATTCTGATATAGGATTTTAAAATGAAAGGCTTAAATGTCCACTTAAAGCTATATTTCAACTATTTTTCAGGCTGGTAATTAAAGCCATATTTTAACTCTTTTTCAGGCTGCTTTAAAAACAAAACCTCCTGTTTAGCCAGACTCATTTCATGTCAGGGTGATAGTATCCACATCCCAGACTGTCACTGGGAAATATCTGACTACTCTGATATAGGATTTTAAAATTAAAGGCTTAAATGTCCAATTAAAGCTATATTTTGGCTGCTAATTGAAGCCATATTGTAACTCCTTTTCAGACTGCTCTAAAAACGAAACCTCCTGTTTAGCCATACTCATTTCACGTCAGGGTGATAGTATCCACATCCCAGACTGTCACTGGGTAATATCGGACCATTCTGATATAGGATTTTAAAATTAATGCTCAAATGTCCACTTAAAGCTATATTTCAACTATTTTTCAGGCTGGTAATTAAAGCCATATTGTAACTCTTTTTCAGGCTGCTTTAAAAACAAAACCTCCTGTTTAGCCAGACTCATTTCACATCAGGGTGATAGTATACACATCCCAGACTGTCAGTGGGTAATATCGGACTACTCTGATATAGGATGTTAAAATTAAAGGCTTTAATGTCCACTTAAAGCTATATTTCAACTATTTTTCAGAATGGTAATTAAAGCCATATTGTATCTCTTTTTCAAGCTGCTTTAAAAACAAAACTTCCTGTTTAGCCAGACTCATTTCATGTCAGGGTGATATTATACACATTCCAGACTGTCACTGGGTAATATTGGACCATTCTGATATAGGATTTTAAAATGAAAGGCTTAAATGTCCACTTAAAGCTATATTTCAACTATTTTTCAGGCTGGTAATTAAAGCCATATTTTAACTCTTTTTCAGGCTGCTTTAAAAACAAAACCTCCTGTTTAGCCAGACTCATTTCATGTCAGGGTGATAGTATCTACATCCCAGACTGTCACTGGGAAATATCTGACTACTCTGATATAGGATTTTAAAATTAAAGGCTTAAATGTCCAATTAAAGCTATATTTCGGCTTTGTGTTGGCTGCTAATTAAAGCCATATTGTAACTCTTTTTCATGCTGCTCTAAATACGAAACCTCCTGTTTAGACAGACTCATTTCACATCAGGGTGATATTATACACATCCCAGACTGTCATTGGGTAATATCGGACCATTCTGATATAGGATTTTAAAAGTAAAGGCTTAAATGTCCAATTAAAGCTATATTTTGGCTGCTAATTGAAGCCATATTGTAACTCCTTTTCAGACTGCTCTAAAAACGAAACCTCCAGTTTAGCCATACTCATTTCACGTCAGGGTGATAGTATCCACATCCCAGACTGTCACTGGGTAATATCGGAGCATTCTGATATAGGATTTTAAAATGAATGCTTAAATGTCCACTTAAAGCTATATTTCAACTATTTTTCAGGCTGGTAATTAAAGCCATATTGTAACTCTTTTTCAGGCTGCTTTAAAAACAAAACCTCCTGTTTAGCCAGACTCATTTCACATCAGGGTGATAGTATACACATCCCAGATTGTCATTGGGTAATATCGGACCATTCTGATATAGGATTTTAAAATTAAAGGCTTAAATGTCCAATTAAAGCTATATTTCGGCTTTGTGTTGGCTGCTAATTAAAGCCATATTGTAACTCTTTTTCATGCTGCTCTAAATACGAAACCTCCTGTTTAGCCAGACTCATTTCACATCAGGGTGATAGTATACACATCCCAGACTGTCATTGGGTAATATCGGACCATTCTGATATAGGATTTTAAAATTAAAGGCTTAAATGTCCAATTAAAGCTATATTTTGGCTGCTAATTGAAGCCATATTGTAACTCCTTTTCAGACTGCTCTAAAAACGAAACCTCCTGTTTAGCCATACTCATTTCACGTCAGTGTGATAGTATCCACATCCCAGACTGTCAGTGGGTAATATCGGACCATTCTGATATAGGATTTTAAAAATAATGCTTAAATGTCCACTTAAAGCTATATTTCAACTATTTTTCAGGCTGGTAATTAAAGCCATATTGTATCTCTTTTTCAGGCTGCTTTAAAAACAAAACCTCCTGTTTAGCCAGACTCATTTCATGTCAGGGTGATAGTATCCACATCCCAGACTGTCACTGGGAAATATCTGACTACTCTGATATAGGATTTTAAAATTAAAGGCTTAAATGTCCAATTAAAGCTATATTTCGGCTTTGTGTTGGCTGCTAATTAAAGCCATATTGTAACTCTTTTTCATGCTGCTCTAAATACGAAACCTCCTGTTTAGCCAGACTCATTTCACATCAGGGTGATAGTATACACATCCCAGACTGTCATTGGGTAATATCGGACCATTCTGATATAGGATTTTAAAATTAAAGGCTTAAATGTCCAATTAAAGCTATATTTTGGCTGCTAATTGAAGCCATATTGTAACTCCTTTTCAGACTGCTCTAAAAACGAAACCTCCTGTTTAGCCATACTCATTTCATGTCAGGGTGATAGTATCCACATCCCCGACTGTCACTGGGTAATATCGGACCATTCTGATATAGGATTTTAAAATGAATGCTTAAATGTCCACTTAAAGCTATATTTCAACTATTTTTCAGACTGGTAATTAAAGCCATATTGTAACTCTTTTTCAGGCTGCTTTAAAAACAAAACCTCCTGTTTAGCCAGACTCATTTCATGTCAGGGTGATATTATACATATCCCAGACTGTCACTGGGTAATATTGGACCATTCTGATATAGGATTTTAAAATGAAAGGCTTAAATGTCCACTTAAAGCTATATTTCAACTATTTTTCAGGCTGGTAATTAAAGCCATATTTTAACTCTTTTTCAGGCTGCTTTAAAAACAAAACCTCCTGTTTAGCCAGACTCATTTCATGTCAGGGTGATAGTATCCACATCCCAGACTGTCATTGGGAAATATCTGACTACTCTGATATAGGATTTTAAAATTAAAGGCTTAAATGTCCAATTAAAGCTATATTTCAACTATTTTCAGGCTGGTAATTAAAGCCATATTGTATCTCTTTTTTAGGCTGCTTTAAAAACAAAACCTCCTGTTTAGCCAGACTCATTTCATGTCAGGGTGATATTATACACATCCCAGACTGTCACTGGGTAATATTGGACCATTCCGATATAGGATTTTAAAATGAAAGGCTTAAATGTCCACTTAAAGCTATATTTCAACTATTTTTCAGGCTGGTAATTAAAGCCATATTTTAACTCTTTTTCAGGCTGCTTTAAAAACAAAACCTCCTGTTTAGCCAGACTCATTTCACATCAGGGTTATAGTATACACATCCCAGACTGTCAGTGGGTAATATCGGACTACTCTGATATAGGATGTTAAAATTAAAGGCTTTAATGTCCACTTAAAGCTATATTTCAACTATTTTTCAGAATGGTAATTAAAGCCATATTGTATCTCTTTTTCAAGCTGCTTTAAAAACAAAACTTCCTGTTTAGCCAGACTCATTTCATGTCAGGGTGATATTATACACATCCCAGACTGTCACTGGGTAATATTGGACCATTCTGATATAGGATTTTAAAATGAAAGGCTTAAATGTCCACTTAAAGCTATATTTCAACTATTTTTCAGGCTGGTAATTAAAGCCATATTTTAACTCTTTTTCAGGCTGCTTTAAAAACAAAACCTCCTGTTTAGCCAGACTCATTTCATGTCAGGGTGATAGTATCTACATCCCAGACTGTCACTGGGAAATATCTGACTACTCTGATATAGGATTTTAAAATTAAAGGCTTAAATGTCCAATTAAAGCTATATTTCGGCTTTGTGTTGGCTGCTAATTAAAGCCATAATGTAACTCTTTTTCATGCTGCTCTAAATACGAAACCTCCTGTTTAGACAGACTCATTTCACATCAGGGTGATATTATACACATCCCAGACTGTCATTGGGTAATATCGGACCATTCTGATATAGGATTTTAAAAGTAAAGGCTTAAATGTCCAATTAAAGCTATATTTTGGCTGCTAATTGAAGCCATATTGTAACTCCTTTTCAGACTGCTCTAAAAACGAAACCTCCAGTTTAGCCATACTCATTTCACGTCAGGGTGATAGTATCCACATCCCAGACTGTCACTGGGTAATATCGGAGCATTCTGATATAGGATTTTAAAATGAATGCTTAAATGTCCACTTAAAGCTATATTTCAACTATTTTTCAGGCTGGTAATTAAAGCCATATTGTAACTCTTTTTCAGGCTGCTTTAAAAACAAAACCTCCTGTTTAGCCAGACTCATTTCACATCAGGGTGATAGTATACACATCCCAGATTGTCATTGGGTAATATCGGACCATTCTGATATAGGATTTTAAAATTAAAGGCTTAAATGTCCAATTAAAGCTATATTTCGGCTTTGTGTTGGCTGCTAATTAAAGCCATATTGTAACTCTTTTTCATGCTGCTCTAAATACGAAACCTCCTGTTTAGCCAGACTCATTTCACATCAGGGTGATAGTATACACATCCCAGACTGTCATTGGGTAATATCGGACCATTCTGATATAGGATTTTAAAATTAAAGGCTTAAATGTCCAATTAAAGCTATATTTTGGCTGCTAATTGAAGCCATATTGTAACTCCTTTTCAGACTGCTCTAAAAACGAAACCTCCTGTTTAGCCATACTCATTTCACGTCAGTGTGATAGTATCCACATCCCAGACTGTCAGTGGGTAATATCGGACCATTCTGATATAGGATTTTAAAAATAATGCTTAAATGTCCACTTAAAGCTATATTTCAACTATTTTTCAGGCTGGTAATTAAAGCCATATTGTATCTCTTTTTCAGGCTGCTTTAAAAACAAAACCTCCTGTTTAGCCAGACTCATTTCATGTCAGGGTGATAGTATCCACATCCCAGACTGTCACTGGGAAATATCTGACTACTCTGATATAGGATTTTAAAATTAAAGGCTTAAATGTCCAATTAAAGCTATATTTCGGCTATATTTTGGCTGCTAATTAAAGCCATATTGTAACTCTTTTTCATGCTGCTCTGAATACGAAACCTCCTGTTTAGCCAGACTAATTTCACATCAGGGTGATAGTATACACATCCCAGACCGTCATTGGGTAATATCGGACCATTCTGATATAGGATTTTAAAATTAAAGGCTTAAATGTCCAATTAAAGCTATATTTTGGCTGCTAATTGAAGCCATATTGTAACTCCTTTTCAGACTGCTCTAAAAACGAAACCTCCTGTTTAGCCATACTCATTTCACGTCAGTGTGATAGTATCCACATCACAGACTGTCACTGGGTAATATTGGACCATTCTGATATAGGATTTTAAAATGAATGCTTAAATGTCCACTTAAAGCTATATTTCAACTATTTTTCAGGCTGGTAATTAAAGCCATATTGTAACTCTTTTTCAGGCTGCTTTAAAAACAAAACCTCCTGTTTAGCCAGACTCATTTCATGTCAGGGTGATAGTATCCACATCCCAGACTGTCACTGGGAAATATCTGACTACTCTGATATAGGATTTTAAAATTAAAGGCTTAAATGTCCAATTAAAGCTATATTTCGGCTTTGTGTTGGCTGCTAATTAAAGCCATATTGTAACTCTTTTTCATGCTGCTCTAAATACGAAACCTTCTGTTTAGCCAGACTCATTTCACATCAGGGTGATAGTATACACATCCCAGACTGTCATTGGGTAATATCGGACCATTCTGATATAGGATTTTAAAATTAAAGGCTTAAATGTCCAATTAAAGCTATATTTTGGCTGCTAATTGAAGCCATATTGTAACTCCTTTTCAGACTGCTCTAAAAACGAAACCTCCTGTTTAGCCATACTCATTTCATGTCAGGGTGATAGTATCCACATCCCCGACTGTCACTGGGTAATATCGGACCATTCTGATATAGGATTTTAAAATGAATGCTTAAATGTCCACTTAAAGCTATATTTCAACTATTTTTCAGACTGGTAATTAAAGCCATATTGTAACTCTTTTTCAGGCTGCTTTAAAAACAAAACCTCCTGTTTAGCCAGACTCATTTCATGTCAGGGTGATATTATACATATCCCAGACTGTCACTGGGTAATATTGGACTATTCTGATATAGGATTTTAAAATGAAAGGCTTAAATGTCCACTTAAAGCTATATTTCAACTATTTTTCAGGCTGGTAATTAAAGCCATATTTTAACTCTTTTTCAGGCTGCTTTAAAAACAAAACCTCCTGTTTAGCCAGACTCATTTCATGTCAGGGTGATAGTATCCACATCCCAGACTGTCATTGGGAAATATCTGACTACTCTGATATAGGATTTTAAAATTAAAGGCTTAAATGTCCAATTAAAGCTATATTTCAACTATTTTCAGGCTGGTAATTAAAGCCATATTGTATCTCTTTTTTAGGCTGCTTTAAAAACAAAACCTCCTGTTTAGCCAGACTCATTTCATGTCAGGGTGATATTATACACATCCCAGACTGTCACTGGGTAATATTGGACCATTCCGATATAGGATTTTAAAATGAAAGGCTTAAATGTCCACTTAAAGCTATATTTCAACTATTTTTCAGGCTGGTAATTAAAGCCATATTTTAACTCTTTTTCAGGCTGCTTTAAAAACAAAACCTCCTGTTTAGCCAGACTCATTTCATGTCAGGGTGATAGTATCCACATCACAGACTGTCACTGGGAAATATCTGACTACTCTGATATAGGATTTTAAAATTAAAGGCTTAAATGCCCAATTAAAGCTATATTTCGGCTTTGTGTTGGCTGCTAATTAAAGCCATATTGTAACTCTTTTTCATGCTGCTCTAAATACGAAACCTCCTGTTTAGCCAGACTCATTTCACATCAGGGTGATAGAATAAACATCCCAGACTGTCATTGGGTAATATCGGACCAATCTGATATAGGATTTTAAAATTAAAGGCTTAAATGTCCAATTAAAGCTATATTTTGGCTGCTAATTGAAACCATATTGTAACTCTTTTTCATGCTGCTCTAAATACGAAACCTCCTGTTTAGCCAGACTCATTTCACATCAGGGTGATATAATACACATCCCAGACTGTCATTGGGTAATATCGGACCATTCTGATATAGGATTTTAAAATTAAAGGCTTAAATGTCCACTTAAAGCTATATTTCAACTATTTTTCAGGCTGGTAATTAAAGCCATATTTTAACTCTTTTTCAGGCTGCTTTAAAAACAAAACCTCCTGTTTAGCCAGACTCATTTCATGTCAGGGTGATAGTATCCACATCCCAGACTGTCACTGGGAAATATCTGACTACTCTGATATAGGATTTTAAAATTAAAGGCTTAAATGTCCAATTAAAGCTATATTTCGGCATTGTGTTGGCTGCTAATTAAAGCCATATTGTAACTCCTTTTCATGCTGCTCTAAATACGAAACCTCCTGTTTAGCCAGACTCATTTCACATCATGGTGATAGTATACACATCCCAGACTGTCATTGGGTAATATCGGACCATTCTGATATAGGATTTTAAAATGAAAGGCTTAAATGTCCAATTAAAGCTATATTTTGGCTGCTAATTAAAGCCATATTGTAACTCCTTTTCAGACTGCTCTAAAAACGAAACCTCCTGTTTAGCCATACTCATTTCACGTCAGGGCGATACTATCCACATCCCAGACTGTCACTGAGTAATATCGGACCATTCTGATATAGGATTTTAAAAATAATGCTTAAATGTCCACTTAAAGCTATATTTCAACTATTTTTCAGGCTGGTAATTAAAGCCATATTGTATCTCTTTTTCAGGCTGCTTTAAAAACAAAACCTCCTGTTTAGCCAGACTCATTTCATGTCAGGGTGATAGTATCCACATCCCAGACTGTCACTGGGAAATATCTGACTACTCTGATATAGGATTTTAAAATGAATGCTTAAATGTCCACTTAAAGCTATATTTCAACTATTTTTCAGGCTGGTAATTAAAGCCATATTGTAACTCTTTTTCAGGCTGCTTTAAAAACAGAACCTCCTGTTTAGCCAGAGTTATTTCACATCAGGGTGATAGTATACACATCCCAGACTGTCAGTGGGTAATATCGGACTACTCTGATATAGGATGTTAAAATTAAAGGCTTAAATGTCCAATTAAAGCTATATTTTGGCTATATTTTGGCTGCTAATTAAAGCCATATTGTATCTCTTTTTCTCTTTTAACTCCTTTTCAGACTGCTCTAAAAACGAAACCTCCAGTTTAGCCATACACATTTCACGTCAGGGTGATAGTATCCACATCCCAGACTGTCACTGGGTAATATCGGACCATTCTGATGTAGGATTTTAAAATGAATGCTTAAATGTCCACTTAAAGCTATATTTCAACTATTTTTCAGGCTGGTAATTAAAGCCATATTGTAACTCTTTTTCAGGCTGCTTTAAAAACAAAACATCCTGTTTAGCCAGACTCATTTCACATCAGGGTGATAGTATACACATCCCAGACTGTCAGTGGGTAATATCGGACTACTCTGATATAGGATGTTAAAATTAAAGGCTTTAATGTCCACTTAAAGCTATATTTCAACTATTTTTCAGGCTGGTAATTAAAGCCATATTGTATCTCTTTTTCAGGCTGTTTAAAAACAAAACCTCCTGTTTATCCAGACTCATTTCATGTCAGGGTGATATTATACACATCCCAGACTGTCACTGGGTAATATTGGACCATTCTGATATAGGATTTTAAAATGAAAGGCTTAAATGTCCACTTAAAGCTATATTTCAACTATTTTTCAGGCTGGTAATTAAAACCATATTTTAACTCTTTTTCAGGCTGCTTTAAAAACAAAACCTCCTGTTTAGCCAGACTCATTTCATGTCAGGGTGATAGTATCCACATCCCAGACTGTCACTGGGAAATATCTGACTACTCTGATATAGGATTTTAAAATTAAAGGCTTAAATGTCCAATTAAAGCTATATTTCGGCTTTGTGTTGGCTGCTAATTAAAGCCATATTGTAACTCTTTTTCATGCTGCTCTAAATACGAAACCTCCTGTTTAGCCAGACTCATTTCACATCAGGGTGATAGTATACACATCCCAGACTGTCATTGGGTAATATCGGACCATTCTGATATAGGATTTTAAAATTAAAGGCTTAAATGTCCAATTAAAGCTATATTTTGGCTGCTAATTGAAGCCATATTGTAACTCCTTTTCAGACTGCTCTAAAAACGAAACCTCCTGTTTAGCCATACTCATTTCACGTCAGTGTGATAGTATCCACATCCCAGACTGTCAGTGGGTAATATCGGACCATTCTGATATAGGATTTTAAAAATAATGCTTAAATGTCCACTTAAAGCTATATTTCAACTATTTTTCAGGCTGGTAATTAAAGCCATATTGTATCTCTTTTTCAGGCTGCTTTAAAAACAAAACCTCCTGTTTAGCCAGACTCATTTCATGTCAGGGTGATAGTATCCACATCCCAGACTGTCACTGGGAAATATCTGACTACTCTGATATAGGATTTTAAAATTAAAGGCTTAAATGTCCAATTAAAGCTATATTTCGGCTATATTTTGGCTGCTAATTAAAGCCATATTGTAACTCTTTTTCATGCTGCTCTGAATACGAAACCTCCTGTTTAGCCAGACTAATTTCACATCAGGGTGATAGTATACACATCCCAGACCGTCATTGGGTAATATCGGACCATTCTGATATAGGATTTTAAAATTAAAGGCTTAAATGTCCAATTAAAGCTATATTTTGGCTGCTAATTGAAGCCATATTGTAACTCCTTTTCAGACTGCTCTAAAAACGAAACCTCCTGTTTAGCCATACTCATTTCATGTCAGGGTGATAGTATCCACATCCCCGACTGTCACTGGGTAATATCGGACCACTCTGATATAGGATTTTAAAATGAATGCTTAAATGTCCACTTAAAGCTATATTTCAACTATTTTTCAGACTGGTAATTAAAGCCATATTGTAACTCTTTTTCAGGCTGCTTTAAAAACAAAACCTCCTGTTTAGCCAGACTCATTTCATGTCAGGGTGATATTATACATATCCCAGACTGTCACTGGGTAATATTGGACCATTCTGATATAGGATTTTAAAATGAAAGGCTTAAATGTCCACTTAAAGCTATATTTCAACTATTTTTCAGGCTGGTAATTAAAGCCATATTTTAACTCTTTTTCAGGCTGCTTTAAAAACAAAACCTCCTGTTTAGCCAGACTCATTTCATGTCAGGGTGATAGTATCCACATCCCAGACTGTCATTGGGAAATATCTGACTACTCTGATATAGGATTTTAAAATTAAAGGCTTAAATGTCCAATTAAAGCTATATTTCAACTATTTTCAGGCTGGTAATTAAAGCCATATTGTATCTCTTTTTTAGGCTGCTTTAAAAACAAAACCTCCTGTTTAGCCAGACTCATTTCATGTCAGGGTGATATTATACACATCCCAGACTGTCACTGGGTAATATTGGACCATTCCGATATAGGATTTTAAAATGAAAGGCTTAAATGTCCACTTAAAGCTATATTTCAACTATTTTTCAGGCTGGTAATTAAAGCCATATTTTAACTCTTTTTCAGGCTGCTTTAAAAACAAAACCTCCTGTTTAGCCAGACTCATTTCATGTCAGGGTGATAGTATCCACATCACAGACTGTCACTGGGAAATATCTGACTACTCTGATATAGGATTTTAAAATTAAAGGCTTAAATGTCCAATTAAAGCTATATTTCGGCTTTGTGTTGGCTGCTAATTAAAGCCATATTGTAACTCTTTTTCATGCTGCTCTAAATACAAAACCTCCTGTTTAGCCAGACTCATTTCACATCAGGGTGATAGAATAAACATCCCAGACTGTCATTGGGTAATATCGGACCAATCTGATATAGGATTTTAAAATTAAAGGCTTAAATGTCCAATTAAAGCTATATTTTGGCTGCTAATTGAAGCCATATTGTAACTCTTTTTCATGCTGCTCTAAATACGAAACCTCCTGTTTAGCCAGACTCATTTCACATCAGGGTGATAGAATACACATCCCAGACTGTCATTGGGTAATATCGGACCATTCTGATATAGGATTTTAAAATTAAAGGCTTAAATGTCCACTTAAAGCTATATTTCAACTATTTTTCAGGCTGGTAATTAAAGCCATATTTTAACTCTTTTTCAGGCTGCTTTAAAAACAAAACCTCCTGTTTAGCCAGACTCATTTCATGTCAGGGTGATAGTATCCACATCCCAGACTGTCACTGGGAAATATCTGACTACTCTGATATAGGATTTTAAAATTAAAGGCTTAAATGTCCAATTAAAGCTATATTTCGGCTTTGTGTTGGCTGCTAATTAAAGCCATATTGTAACTCCTTTTCATGCTGCTCTAAATACGAAACCTCCTGTTTAGCCAGACTCATTTCACATCATGGTGATAGTATACACATCCCAGACTGTCATTGGGTAATATCGGACCATTCTGATATAGGATTTTAAAATTAAAGGCTTAAATGTCCAATTAAAGCTATATTTTGGCTGCTAATTAAAGCCATATTGTAACTCCTTTTCAGACTGCTCTAAAAACGAAACCTCCTGTTTAGCCATACTCATTTCACGTCAGGGCGATACTATCCACATCCCAGACTGTCACTGGGTAATATTGGACCATTCTGATATAGGATTTTAAAATGAAAGGCTTAAATGTCCACTTAAAGCTATATTTCAACTATTTTTCAGGCTGGTAATTAAAGCCATATTTTAACTCTTTTTCAGGCTGCTTTAAAAACAAAACCTCCTGTTTAGCCAGACTCATTTCATGTCAGGGTGATAGTATCCACATCCCAGACTGTCACTGGGAAATATCTGACTACTCTGATATAGGATTTTAAAATTAAAGGCTTAAATGTCCAATTAAAGCTATATTTCGGCTTTGTGTTGGCTGCTAATTAAAGCCATATTGTAACTCTTTTTCATGCTGCTCTAAATACGAAACCTCCTGTTTAGCCAGAATCATTTCACATCAGGGTGATAGTATACACATCCCAGACTGTCATTGGGTAATATCGGACCATTCTGATAGAGGATTTTAAAAGTAAAGGCTTAAATGTCCAATTAAAGCTATATTTTGGCTGCTAATTGAAGCCATATTGTAACTCCTTTTCAGACTGCTCTAAAAACGAAACCTCCAGTTTAGCCATACTCATTTCACGTCAGGGTGATAATATCCACATCCCAGACTGTCACTGGGTAATATCGGACCATTCTGATATAGGATTTTAAAATGAATGCTTAAATGTCCACTTAAAGCTATATTTCAACTATTTTTCAGGCTGGTAATTAAAGCCATATTGTAACTCTTTTTCAGGCTGCTTTAAAAACAAAACCTCCTGTTTAGCCAGACTCATTT
Organism: Zingel zingel; assembly: GCA_023566125.1. Classification (NCBI taxonomy): domain Eukaryota; kingdom Metazoa; phylum Chordata; class Actinopteri; order Perciformes; family Percidae; genus Zingel; species Zingel zingel. The sequence goes on from CM042321.1 coordinate 21,186,273, forward strand.
CACATCAGGGTGATAGTATCCACATCCCAGACTGTCACTGGGAAATATCTGACTACTCTGATATAGGATTTTAAAATTAAAGGCTTAAATGTCCAATTAAAGCTATATTTCGGCTTTGTGTTGGCTGCTAATTAAAGCCATATTGTAACTCTTTTTCATGCTGCTCTAAATACGAAACCTCCTGTTTAGCCAGACTCATTTCACATCAGGGTGATAGTATACACATCCCAGACTGTCATTGGGTAATATCGGACCATTCTGATAGAGGATTTTAAAAGTAAAGGCTTAAATGTCCAATTAAAGCTATATTTTGGCTGCTAATTGAAGCCATATTGTAACTCCTTTTCAGACTGCTCTAAAAACGAAACCTCCAGTTTAGCCATACACATTTCACGTCAGGGTGATAGTATCCACATCCCAGACTGTCACTGGGTAATATCGGACCATTCTGATGTAGGATTTTAAAATGAATGCTTAAATGTCCACTTAAAGCTATATTTCAACTATTTTTCAGGCTGGTAATTAAAGCCATATTGTAACTCTTTTTCAGGCTGCTTTAAAAACAAAACCTCCTGTTTAGCCAGACTCATTTCACATCAGGGTGATAGTATACACATCCCAGACTGTCAGTGGGTAATATCGGACTACTCTGATATAGGATGTTAAAATTAAAGGCTTTAATGTCCACTTAAAGCTATATTTCAACTATTTTTCAGGCTGGTAATTAAAGCCATATTGTATCTCTTTTTCAGGCTGTTTAAAAACAAAACCTCCTGTTTATCCAGACTCATTTCATGTCAGGGTGATATTATACACATCCCAGACTGTCACTGGGTAATATTGGACCATTCTGATATAGGATTTTAAAATGAAAGGCTTAAATGTCCACTTAAAGCTATATTTCAACTATTTTTCAGGCTGGTAATTAAAACCATATTTTAATTCTTTTTCAGGCTGCTTTAAAAACAAAACCTCCTGTTTAGCCAGACTCATTTCATGTCAGGGTGATAGTATCCACATCCCAGACTGTCACTGGGAAATATCTGACTACTCTGATATAGGATTTTAAAATTAAAGGCTTAAATGTCCAATTAAAGCTATATTTCGGCTTTGTGTTGGCTGCTAATTAAAGCCATATTGTAACTCTTTTTCATGCTGCTCTAAATACGAAACCTCCTGTTTAGCCAGACTCATTTCACATCAGGGTGATAGTATACACATCCCAGACTGTCATTGGGTAATATCGGACCATTCTGATATAGGATTTTAAAATTAAAGGCTTAAATGTCCAATTAAAGCTATATTTTGGCTGCTAATTGAAGCCATATTGTAACTCCTTTTTTAGACTGCTCTAAAAACGAAACCTCCTGTTTAGCCATACTCATTTCACGTCAGTGTGATAGTATCCACATCCCAGACTGTCAGTGGGTAATATCGGACCATTCTGATATAGGATTTTAAAAATAATGCTTAAATGTCCACTTAAAGCTATATTTCAACTATTTTTCAGGCTGGTAATTAAAGCCATATTGTATCTCTTTTTCAGGCTGCTTTAAAAACAAAACCTCCTGTTTAGCCAGACTCATTTCATGTCAGGGTGATAGTATCCACATCCCAGACTGTCACTGGGAAATATCTGACTACTCTGATATAGGATTTTAAAATTAAAGGCTTAAATGTCCAATTAAAGCTATATTTCGGCTATATTTTGGCTGCTAATTAAAGCCATATTGTAACTCTTTTTCATGCTGCTCTGAATACGAAACCTCCTGTTTAGCCAGACTAATTTCACATCAGGGTGATAGTATACACATCCCAGACCGTCATTGGGTAATATCGGACCATTCTGATATAGGATTTTAAAATTAAAGGCTTAAATGTCCAATTAAAGCTAAATTTTGGCTGCTAATTGAAGCCATATTGTAACTCCTTTTCAGACTGCTCCAAAAACGAAACCTCCAGTTTAGCCATACTCATTTCACGTCAGTGTGATAGTATCCACATCACAGACTGTCACTGGGTAATATTGGACCATTCTGATATAGGATTTTAAAATGAATGCTTAAATGTCCACTTAAAGCTATATTTCAACTATTTTTCAGGCTGGTAATTAAAGCCATATTGTAACTCTTTTTCAGGCTGCTTTAAAAACAGAACCTCCGGTTTAGCCAGAATTATTTCACATCAGGGTGATAGTATACACATCCCAGACTGTCAGTGGGTAATATCGGACTACTCTGATATAGGATGTTAAAATTAAAGGCTTAAATGTCCAATTAAAGCTATATTTCGGCTATATTTTGGCTGCTAATTAAAGCCATATTGTATCTCTTTTTCAGGCTGCTTTAAAAACAAAACCTCCTGTTTAGCCAGACTCATTTCATGTCAGGGTGATATTATACACATCCCAGACTGTCACTGGGTAATATTGGACCATTCTGATATAGGATTTTTAAAATGAAAGGCTTAAATGTCCACTTAAAGCTATATTTCAACTATTTTTCAGGCTGGTAATTAAAGCCATATTTTAACTCTTTTTCAGGCTGCTTTAAAAACAAAACCTCCTGTTTAGCCAGACTCATTTCATGTCAGGGTGATAGTATCCACATCCCAGACTGCCACTGGGAAATATCTGACTACTCTGATATAGGATTTTAAAATTAAAGGCTTAAATGTCCAATTAAAGCTATATTTTGGCTGCTAATTGAAGCCATATTGTAACTCCTTTTCAGACTGCTCTAAAAACGAAACCTCCTGTTTAGCCATACTCATTTCACGTCAGGGTGATAGTATCCACATCCCAGACTGTCACTGGGTAATATCGGACCATTCTGATATAGGATTTTAAAATTAATGCTCAAATGTCCACTTAAAGCTATATTTCAACTATTTTTCAGGCTGGTAATTAAAGCCATATTGTAACTCTTTTTCAGGCTGCTTTAAAAACAAAACCTCCTGTTTAGCCAGACTCATTTCACATCAGGGTGATAGTATACACATCCCAGACTGTCAGTGGGTAATATCGGACTACTCTGATATAGGATGTTAAAATTAAAGGCTTTAATGTCCACTTAAAGCTATATTTCAACTATTTTTCAGAATGGTAATTAAAGCCATATTGTATCTCTTTTTCAAGCTGCTTTAAAAACAAAACTTCCTGTTTAGCCAGACTCATTTCATGTCAGGGTGATATTATACACATCCCAGACTGTCGATGGGTAATATTGGACCATTCTGATATAGGATTTTAAAATGAAAGGCTTAAATGTCCACTTAAAGCTATATTTCAACTATTTTTCAGGCTGGTAATTAAAGCCATATTTTAACTCTTTTTCAGGCTGCTTTAAAAACAAAACCTCTTGTTTAGCCAGACTCATTTCATGTCAGGGTGATAGTATCCACATCCCAGACTGTCACTGGGAAATATCTGACTACTCTGATATAGGATTTTAAAATTAAAGGCTTAAATGTCCAATTAAAGCTATATTTCGGCTTTGTGTTGGCTGCTAATTAAAGCCATATTGTAACTATTTTTCATGCTGCTCTAAATACGAAACCTCCTGTTTAGCCAGACTCATTTCATGTCAGGGTGATAGTATACACATCCCAGACTGTCATTGGGTAATATCGGACCATTCTGATATAGGATTTTAAAAGTAAAGGCTTAAATGTCCAATTAAAGCTATATTTTGGCTGCTAATTGAAGCCATATTGTAACTCCTTTTCAGACTGCTCTAAAAACGAAACCTCCAGTTTAGCCATACTCATTTCACGTCAGGGTGATAGTATCCACATCCCAGACTGTCACTGGGTAATATCGGACCATTCTGATATAGGATTTTAAAATTAAAGGCTTAAATGTCCACTTAAAGCTATATTTCAACTATTTTTCAGGCTGGTAATTAAAGCCATATTTTAACTCTTTTTCAGGCTGCTTTAAAAACAAAACCTCCTGTTTAGCCAGACTCATTTCATGTCAGGGTGATAGTATCCACATCCCAGACTGTCACTGGGAAATATCTGACTACTCTGATATAGGATTTTAAAATTAAAGGCTTAAATGTCCAATTAAAGCTATATTTCAACTATTTTCAGGCTGGTAATTAAAGCCATATTGTATCTCTTTTTCAGGCTGCTTTAAAAACAAAACCTCCTGTTTAGCCAGACTCATTTCATGTCAGGGTGATATTATACACATCCCAGACTGTCACTGGGTAATATTGGACCATTCCGATATAGGATTTTAAAATGAAAGGCTTAAATGTCCACTTAAAGCTATATTTCAACTATTTTTCAGGCTGGTAATTAAAGCCATATTTTAACTCTTTTTCAGGCTGCTTTAAAAACAAAACCTCCTGTTTAGCCAGACTCATTTCATGTCAGGGTGATAGTATCCACATCCCAGACTGTCACTGGGAAATATCTGACTACTCTGATATAGGATTTTAAAATTAAAGGCTTAAATGTCCAATTAAAGCTATATTTCGGCTTTGTGTTGGCTGCTAATTAAAGCCATATTGTAACTCTTTTTCATGCTGCTCTAAATACGAAACCTCCTGTTTAGCCAGACTCATTTCACATCAGGGTGATAGAATACACATCCCAGACTGTCATTGGGTAATATCGGACCAATCTGATATAGGATTTTAAAATTAAAGGCTTAAATGTCCAATTAAAGCTATATTTTGGCTGCTAATTGAAGCCATATTGTAACTCTTTTTCATGCTGCTCTAAATACGAAACCTCCTGTTTAGCCAGACTCATTTCACATCAGGGTGATAGAATACACATCCCAGACTGTCATTGGGTAATATCGGACCATTCTGATATAGGATTTTAAAATTAAAGGCTTAAATGTCCACTTAAAGCTATATTTCAACTATTTTTCAGGCTGGTAATTAAAGCCATATTTTAACTCTTTTTCAGGCTGCTTTAAAAACAAAACCTCCTGTTTAGCCAGACTCATTTCATGTCAGGGTGATAGTATCCACATCCCAGACTGTCACTGGGAAATATCTGACTACTCTGATATAGGATTTTAAAATTAAAGGCTTAAATGTCCAATTAAAGCTATATTTCGGCTTTGTGTTGGCTGCTAATTAAAGCCATATTGTAACTCCTTTTCATGCTGCTCTAAATACGAAACCTTCTGTTTAGCCAGACTCATTTCACATCATGGTGATAGTATACACATCCCAGACTGTCATTGGGTAATATCGGACCATTCTGATATAGGATTTTAAAATTAAAGGCTTAAATGTCCAATTAAAGCTATATTTTGGCTGCTAATTAAAGCCATATTGTAACTCCTTTTCAGACTGCTCTAAAAACGAAACCTCCTGTTTAGCCATACTCATTTCACGTCAGGGTGATACTATCCACATCCCAGACTGTCACTGGGTAATATCGGACCATTCTGATATAGGATTTTAAAAATAATGCTTAAATGTCCACTTAAAGCTATATTTCAACTATTTTTCAGGCTGGTAATTAAAGCCATATTGTATCTCTTTTTCAGGCTGCTTTAAAAACAAAACCTCCTGTTTAGCCAGACTCATTTCATGTCAGGGTGATAGTATCCACATCCCAGACTGTCACTGGGAAATATCTGACTACTCTGATATAGGATTTTAAAATGAATGCTTAAATGTCCACTTAAAGCTATATTTCAACTATTTTTCAGGCTGGTAATTAAAGCCATATTGTAACTCTTTTTCAGGCTGCTTTAAAAACAGAACCTCCTGTTTAGCCAGACTTATTTCACATCAGGGTGATAGTATACACATCCCAGACTGTCAGTGGGTAATATCGGACTACTCTGATATAGGATGTTAAAATTAAAGGCTTAAATGTCCAATTAAAGCTATATTTCGGCTATATTTTGGCTGCTAATTAAAGCCATATTGTATCTCTTTTTCAGGCTGCTTTAAAAACAAAACCTCCTGTTTAGCCAGACTCATTTCATGTCAGGGTGATATTATACACATCCCAGACTGTCACTGGGTAATATTGGACCATTCTGATATAGGATTTTAAAATGAAAGGCTTAAATGTCCACTTAAAGCTATATTTCAACTATTTTTCAGGCTGGTAATTAAAGCCATATTTTAACTCTTTTTCAGGCTGCTTTAAAAACAAAACCTCCTGTTTAGCCAGACTCATTTCTTGTCAGGGTGATAGTATCCACATCCCAGACTGTCACTGGGAAATATCTGACTACTCTGATATAGGATTTTAAAATTAAAGGCTTAAATGTCCAATTAAAGCTATATTTTGGCTGCTAATTGAAGCCATATTGTAACTCCTTTTCAGACTGCTCTAAAAACGAAACCTCCTGTTTAGCCATACTCATTTCACGTCAGGGTGATAGTATCCACATCCCAGACTGTCACTGGGTAATATCGGACCATTCTGATATAGGATTTTAAAATTAATGCTCAAATGTCCACTTAAAGCTATATTTCAACTATTTTTCAGGCTGGTAATTAAAGCCATATTGTAACTCTTTTTCAGGCTGCTTTAAAAACAAAACCTCCTGTTTAGCCAGACTCATTTCACATCAGGGTGATAGTATACACATCCCAGACTGTCAGTGGGTAATATCGGACTACTCTGATATAGGATGTTAAAATTAAAGGCTTTAATGTCCACTTAAAGCTATATTTCAACTATTTTTCAGAATGGTAATTAAAGCCATATTGTATCTCTTTTTCAAGCTGCTTTAAAAACAAAACTTCCTGTTTAGCCAGACTCATTTCATGTCAGGGTGATATTATACACATCCCAGACTGTCACTGGGTAATATTGGACCATTCTGATATAGGATTTTAAAATGAAAGGCTTAAATGTCCACTTAAAGCTATATTTCAACTATTTTTCAGGCTGGTAATTAAAGCCATATTTTAACTCTTTTTCAGGCTGCTTTAAAAACAAAACCTCCTGTTTAGCCAGACTCATTTCATGTCAGGGTGATAGTATCCACATCCCAGACTGTCACTGGGAAATATCTGACTACTCTGATATAGGATTTTAAAATTAAAGGCTTAAATGTCCAATTAAAGCTATATTTCGGCTTTGTGTTGGCTGCTAATTAAAGCCATATTGTAACTCTTTTTCATGCTGCTCTAAATACGAAACCTCCTGTTTAGCCAGACTCATTTCACATCAGGGTGATAGTATACACATCCCAGACTGTCATTGGGTAATATCGGACCATTCTGATATAGGATTTTAAAAGTAAAGGCTTAAATGTCCAATTAAAGCTATATTTTGGCTGCTAATTGAAGCCATATTGTAACTCCTTTTCAGACTGCTCTAAAAACGAAACCTCCAGTTTAGCCATACTCATTTCACGTCAGGGTGATAGTATCCACATCCCAGACTGTCACTGGGTAATATCGGACCATTCTGATATAGGATTTTAAAATGAATGCTTAAATGTCCACTTAAAGCTATATTTCAACTATTTTTCAGGCTGGTAATTAAAGCCATATTGTAACTCTTTTTCAGGCTGCTTTAAAAACAAAACCTCCTGTTTAGCCAGACTCATTTCACATCAGGGTGATAGTATACACATCCCAGACTATCAGTGGGTAATATCGGACTACTCTGATATAGGATGTTAAAATTAAAGGCTTTAATGTCCACTTAAAGCTATATTTCAACTATTTTTCAGGCTGGTAATTAAAGCCATATTGTATCTCTTTTTCAGGCTGTTTAAAAACAAAACCTCCTGTTTATCCAGACTCATTTCATGTCAGGGTGATATTATACACATCCCAGACTGTCACTGGGTAATATTGGACCATTCTGATATAGGATTTTAAAATGAAAGGCTTAAATGTCCACTTAAAGCTATATTTCAACTATTTTTCAGGCTGGTAATTAAAGCCATATTTTAACTCTTTTTCAGGCTGCTTTAAAAACAAAACCTCCTGTTTAGCCAGACTCATTTCATGTCAGGGTGATAGTATCCACATCCCAGACTGTCACTGGGAAATATCTGACTACTCTGATATAGGATTTTAAAATTAAAGGCTTAAATGTCCAATTAAAGCTATATTTCGGCTTTGTGTTGGCTGCTAGATAAAGCCATATTGTAACTCTTTTTCATGCTGCTCTAAATACGAAACCTCCTGTTTAGCCAGACTCATTTCACATCAGGGTTATAGAATACACATCCCAGACTGTCATTGGGTAATATCGGACCATTCTGATATAGGATTTTAAAATTAAAGGCTTAAATGTCCACTTAAAGCTATATTTCAACTATTTTTCAGGCTGGTAATTAAAGCCATATTTTAACTCTTATTCAGGCTGCTTTAAAAACAAAACCTCCTGTTTAGCCAGACTCATTTCATGTCAGGGTGATAGTATCCACATCCCAGACTGTCACTGGGAAATATCTGACTACTCTGATATAGGATTTTAAAATTAAAGGCCTAAATGTCCAATTAAAGCTATATTTCGGCTTTGTGTTGGCTGCTAATTAAAGCCATATTGTAACTCCTTTTCATGCTGCTCTAAATACGAAACCTCCTGTTCAGCCAGACTCATTTCACATCAGGGTGATAGTATACACATCCCAGACTGCCTTTGGGTAATATCGGACCATTCTGATATAGGATTTTAAAATTAAAGGCTTAAATGTCCAATTAAAGCTATATTTTGGCTGCTAATTAAAGCCATATTGTAACTCCTTTTCAGACTGCTCTAAAAACGAAACCTCCTGTTTAGCCATACTCATTTCACGTCAGGGTGATAGTATCCACATCCCAGACTGTCACTGGGTAATATTGGACCATTCTGATATAGGAATTTAAAATTAAAGGCTTAAATGTCCAATTAAAGCTATATTTTGGCTGCTAATTGAAGCCATATTGTAAGTCCTTTTCAGACTGCTCTAAATACGAAACCTCCTGTTTAGCCATACTCATTTCACGTCAGGGTGATACTATCCACATCCCAGACTGTCACTGAGTAATATCGGACCATTCTGATATAGGATTTTAAAAATAATGCTTAAATGTCCACTTAAAGCTATATTTCAACTATTTTTCAGGCTGGTAATTAAAGCCATATTGTATCTCTTTTTCAGGCTGCTTTAAAAACAAAACCTCCTGTTTAGCCAGACTCATTTCATGTCACGGTGATAGTATCCACATCCCAGACTGTCACTGGGAAATATCTGACTACTCTGATATAGGATTTTAAAATGAATGCTTAAATGTCCACTTAAAGCTATATTTCAACTATTTTTCAGGCTGGTAATTAAAGCCATATTGTAACTCTTTTTCAGGCTGCTTTTAAAACAGAACCTCCTGTTTAGCCAGACTTATTTCACATCAGGGTGATAGTATACACATCCCAGACTGTCAGTGGGTAATATCGGACTACTCTGATATAGGATGTTAAAATTAAAGGCTTAAATGTCCAATTAAAGCTATATTTCGGCTATATTTTGGCTGCTAATTAAAGCCATATTGTATCTCTTTTTCAGGCTGCTTTAAAAACAAAACCTCCTGTTTAGCCAGACTCATTTCATGTCAGGGTGATATTATACACATCCCAGACTGTCACTGGGTAATATTGGACCATTCTGATATAGGATTTTAAAATGAAAGGCTTAAATGTCCACTTAAAGCTATATTTCAACTATTTTTCAGGCTGGTAATTAAAGCCATATTTTAACTCTTTTTCAGGCTGCTTTAAAAACAAAACCTCCTGTTTAGCCAGACTCATTTCATGTCAGGGTGATAGTATCCACATCCCAGACTGTCACTGGGAAATATCTGACTACTCTGATATAGGATTTTAAAATTAAAGGCTTAAATGTCCAATTAAAGCTATATTTTGGCTGCTAATTGAAGCCATATTGTAACTCCTTTTCAGACTGCTCTAAAAACGAAACCTCCTGTTTAGCCATACTCATTTCACGTCAGGGTGATAGTATCCACATCCCAGACTGTCACTGGGTAATATCGGACCATTCTGATATAGGATTTTAAAATTAATGCTCAAATGTCCACTTAAAGCTATATTTCAACTATTTTTCAGGCTGGTAATTAAAGCCATATTGTAACTCTTTTTCAGGCTGCTTTAAAAACAAAACCTCCTGTTTAGCCAGACTCATTTCACATCAGGGTGATAGTATACACATCCCAGACTGTCAGTGGGTAATATCGGACTACTCTGATATAGGATGTTAAAATTAAAGGCTTTAATGTCCACTTAAAGCTATATTTCAACTATTTTTCAGAATGGTAATTAAAGCCATATTGTATCTCTTTTTCAAGCTGCTTTAAAAACAAAACTTCCTGTTTAGCCAGACTCATTTCATGTCAGGGTGATATTATACACATTCCAGACTGTCAGTGGGTAATATTGGACCATTCTGATATAGGATTTTAAAATGAAAGGCTTAAATGTCCACTTAAAGCTATATTTCAACTATTTTTCAGGCTGGTAATTAAAGCCATATTTTAACTCTTTTTCAGGCTGCTTTAAAAACAAAACCTCCTGTTTAGCCAGACTCATTTCATGTCAGGGTGATAGTATCTACATCCCAGACTGTCACTGGGAAATATCTGACTACTCTGATATAGGATTTTAAAATTAAAGGCTTAAATGTCCAATTAAAGCTATATTTCGGCTTTGTGTTGGCTGCTAATTAAAGCCATATTGTAACTCTTTTTCATGCTGCTCTAAATACGAAACCTCCTGTTTAGACAGACTCATTTCACATCAGGGTGATATTATACACATCCCAGACTGTCATTGGGTAATATCGGACCATTCTGATATAGGATTTTAAAAGTAAAGGCTTAAATGTCCAATTAAAGCTATATTTTGGCTGCTAATTGAAGCCATATTGTAACTCCTTTTCAGACTGCTCTAAAAACGAAACCTCCAGTTTAGCCATACTCATTTCACGTCAGGGTGATAGTATCCACATCCCAGACTGTCACTGGGTAATATCGGAGCATTCTGATATAGGATTTTAAAATGAATGCTTAAATGTCCACTTAAAGCTATATTTCAACTATTTTTCAGGCTGGTAATTAAAGCCATATTGTAACTCTTTTTCAGGCTGCTTTAAAAACAAAACCTCCTGTTTAGCCAGACTCATTTCACATCAGGGTGATAGTATACACATCCCAGATTGTCATTGGGTAATATCGGACCATTCTGATATAGGATTTTAAAATTAAAGGCTTAAATGTCCAATTAAAGCTATATTTCGGCTTTGTGTTGGCTGCTAATTAAAGCCATATTGTAACTCTTTTTCATGCTGCTCTAAATACGAAACCTCCTGTTTAGCCAGACTCATTTCACATCAGGGTGATAGTATACACATCCCAGACTGTCATTGGGTAATATCGGACCATTCTGATATAGGATTTTAAAATTAAAGGCTTAAATGTCCAATTAAAGCTATATTTTGGCTGCTAATTGAAGCCATATTGTAACTCCTTTTCAGACTGCTCTAAAAACGAAACCTCCTGTTTAGCCATACTCATTTCACGTCAGTGTGATAGTATCCACATCCCAGACTGTCAGTGGGTAATATCGGACCATTCTGATATAGGATTTTAAAAATAATGCTTAAATGTCCACTTAAAGCTATATTTCAACTATTTTTCAGGCTGGTAATTAAAGCCATATTGTATCTCTTTTTCAGGCTGCTTTAAAAACAAAACCTCCTGTTTAGCCAGACTCATTTCATGTCAGGGTGATAGTATCCACATCCCAGACTGTCACTGGGAAATATCTGACTACTCTGATATAGGATTTTAAAATTAAAGGCTTAAATGTCCAATTAAAGCTATATTTCGGCTTTGTGTTGGCTGCTAATTAAAGCCATATTGTAACTCTTTTTCATGCTGCTCTAAATACGAAACCTCCTGTTTAGCCAGACTCATTTCACATCAGGGTGATAGTATACACATCCCAGACTGTCATTGGGTAATATCGGACCATTCTGATATAGGATTTTAAAATTAAAGGCTTAAATGTCCAATTAAAGCTATATTTTGGCTGCTAATTGAAGCCATATTGTAACTCCTTTTCAGACTGCTCTAAAAACGAAACCTCCTGTTTAGCCATACTCATTTCATGTCAGGGTGATAGTATCCACATCCCCGACTGTCACTGGGTAATATCGGACCATTCTGATATAGGATTTTAAAATGAATGCTTAAATGTCCACTTAAAGCTATATTTCAACTATTTTTCAGACTGGTAATTAAAGCCATATTGTAACTCTTTTTCAGGCTGCTTTAAAAACAAAACCTCCTGTTTAGCCAGACTCATTTCATGTCAGGGTGATATTATACATATCCCAGACTGTCACTGGGTAATATTGGACCATTCTGATATAGGATTTTAAAATGAAAGGCTTAAATGTCCACTTAAAGCTATATTTCAACTATTTTTCAGGCTGGTAATTAAAGCCATATTTTAACTCTTTTTCAGGCTGCTTTAAAAACAAAACCTCCTGTTTAGCCAGACTCATTTCATGTCAGGGTGATAGTATCCACATCCCAGACTGTCATTGGGAAATATCTGACTACTCTGATATAGGATTTTAAAATTAAAGGCTTAAATGTCCAATTAAAGCTATATTTCAACTATTTTCAGGCTGGTAATTAAAGCCATATTGTATCTCTTTTTTAGGCTGCTTTAAAAACAAAACCTCCTGTTTAGCCAGACTCATTTCATGTCAGGGTGATATTATACACATCCCAGACTGTCACTGGGTAATATTGGACCATTCCGATATAGGATTTTAAAATGAAAGGCTTAAATGTCCACTTAAAGCTATATTTCAACTATTTTTCAGGCTGGTAATTAAAGCCATATTTTAACTCTTTTTCAGGCTGCTTTAAAAACAAAACCTCCTGTTTAGCCAGACTCATTTCACATCAGGGTTATAGTATACACATCCCAGACTGTCAGTGGGTAATATCGGACTACTCTGATATAGGATGTTAAAATTAAAGGCTTTAATGTCCACTTAAAGCTATATTTCAACTATTTTTCAGAATGGTAATTAAAGCCATATTGTATCTCTTTTTCAAGCTGCTTTAAAAACAAAACTTCCTGTTTAGCCAGACTCATTTCATGTCAGGGTGATATTATACACATCCCAGACTGTCACTGGGTAATATTGGACCATTCTGATATAGGATTTTAAAATGAAAGGCTTAAATGTCCACTTAAAGCTATATTTCAACTATTTTTCAGGCTGGTAATTAAAGCCATATTTTAACTCTTTTTCAGGCTGCTTTAAAAACAAAACCTCCTGTTTAGCCAGACTCATTTCATGTCAGGGTGATAGTATCTACATCCCAGACTGTCACTGGGAAATATCTGACTACTCTGATATAGGATTTTAAAATTAAAGGCTTAAATGTCCAATTAAAGCTATATTTCGGCTTTGTGTTGGCTGCTAATTAAAGCCATATTGTAACTCTTTTTCATGCTGCTCTAAATACGAAACCTCCTGTTTAGACAGACTCATTTCACATCAGGGTGATATTATACACATCCCAGACTGTCATTGGGTAATATCGGACCATTCTGATATAGGATTTTAAAAGTAAAGGCTTAAATGTCCAATTAAAGCTATATTTTGGCTGCTAATTGAAGCCATATTGTAACTCCTTTTCAGACTGCTCTAAAAACGAAACCTCCAGTTTAGCCATACTCATTTCACGTCAGGGTGATAGTATCCACATCCCAGACTGTCACTGGGTAATATCGGAGCATTCTGATATAGGATTTTAAAATGAATGCTTAAATGTCCACTTAAAGCTATATTTCAACTATTTTTCAGGCTGGTAATTAAAGCCATATTGTAACTCTTTTTCAGGCTGCTTTAAAAACAAAACCTCCTGTTTAGCCAGACTCATTTCACATCAGGGTGATAGTATACACATCCCAGATTGTCATTGGGTAATATCGGACCATTCTGATATAGGATTTTAAAATTAAAGGCTTAAATGTCCAATTAAAGCTATATTTCGGCTTTGTGTTGGCTGCTAATTAAAGCCATATTGTAACTCTTTTTCATGTTGCTCTAAATACGAAACCTCCTGTTTAGCCAGACTCATTTCACATCAGGGTGATAGTATACACATCCCAGACTGTCATTGGGTAATATCGGACCATTCTGATATAGGATTTTAAAATTAAAGGCTTAAATGTCCAATTAAAGCTATATTTTGGCTGCTAATTGAAGCCATATTGTAACTCCTTTTCAGACTGCTCTAAAAACGAAACCTCCTGTTTAGCCATACTCATTTCACGTCAGTGTGATAGTATCCACATCCCAGACTGTCAGTGGGTAATATCGGACCATTCTGATATAGGATTTTAAAAATAATGCTTAAATGTCCACTTAAAGCTATATTTCAACTATTTTTCAGGCTGGTAATTAAAGCCATATTGTATCTCTTTTTCAGGCTGCTTTAAAAACAAAACCTCCTGTTTAGCCAGACTCATTTCATGTCAGGGTGATAGTATCCACATCCCAGACTGTCACTGGGAAATATCTGACTACTCTGATATAGGATTTTAAAATTAAAGGCTTAAATGTCCAATTAAAGCTATATTTCGGCTATATTTTGGCTGCTAATTAAAGCCATATTGTAACTCTTTTTCATGCTGCTCTGAATACGAAACCTCCTGTTTAGCCAGACTAATTTCACATCAGGGTGATAGTATACACATCCCAGACCGTCATTGGGTAATATCGGACCATTCTGATATAGGATTTTAAAATTAAAGGCTTAAATGTCCAATTAAAGCTATATTTTGGCTGCTAATTGAAGCCATATTGTAACTCCTTTTCAGACTGCTCTAAAAACGAAACCTCCTGTTTAGCCATACTCATTTCACGTCAGTGTGATAGTATCCACATCACAGACTGTCACTGGGTAATATTGGACCATTCTGATATAGGATTTTAAAATGAATGCTTAAATGTCCACTTAAAGCTATATTTCAACTATTTTTCAGGCTGGTAATTAAAGCCATATTGTAACTCTTTTTCAGGCTGCTTTAAAAACAAAACCTCCTGTTTAGCCAGACTCATTTCATGTCAGGGTGATAGTATCCACATCCCAGACTGTCACTGGGAAATATCTGACTACTCTGATATAGGATTTTAAAATTAAAGGCTTAAATGTCCAATTAAAGCTATATTTCGGCTTTGTGTTGGCTGCTAATTAAAGCCATATTGTAACTCTTTTTCATGCTGCTCTAAATACGAAACCTTCTGTTTAGCCAGACTCATTTCACATCAGGGTGATAGTATACACATCCCAGACTGTCATTGGGTAATATCGGACCATTCTGATATAGGATTTTAAAATTAAAGGCTTAAATGTCCAATTAAAGCTATATTTTGGCTGCTAATTGAAGCCATATTGTAACTCCTTTTCAGACTGCTCTAAAAACGAAACCTCCTGTTTAGCCATACTCATTTCATGTCAGGGTGATAGTATCCACATCCCCGACTGTCACTGGGTAATATCGGACCATTCTGATATAGGATTTTAAAATGAATGCTTAAATGTCCACTTAAAGCTATATTTCAACTATTTTTCAGACTGGTAATTAAAGCCATATTGTAACTCTTTTTCAGGCTGCTTTAAAAACAAAACCTCCTGTTTAGCCAGACTCATTTCATGTCAGGGTGATATTATACATATCCCAGACTGTCACTGGGTAATATTGGACTATTCTGATATAGGATTTTAAAATGAAAGGCTTAAATGTCCACTTAAAGCTATATTTCAACTATTTTTCAGGCTGGTAATTAAAGCCATATTTTAACTCTTTTTCAGGCTGCTTTAAAAACAAAACCTCCTGTTTAGCCAGACTCATTTCATGTCAGGGTGATAGTATCCACATCCCAGACTGTCATTGGGAAATATCTGACTACTCTGATATAGGATTTTAAAATTAAAGGCTTAAATGTCCAATTAAAGCTATATTTCAACTATTTTCAGGCTGGTAATTAAAGCCATATTGTATCTCTTTTTTAGGCTGCTTTAAAAACAAAACCTCCTGTTTAGCCAGACTCATTTCATGTCAGGGTGATATTATACACATCCCAGACTGTCACTGGGTAATATTGGACCATTCCGATATAGGATTTTAAAATGAAAGGCTTAAATGTCCACTTAAAGCTATATTTCAACTATTTTTCAGGCTGGTAATTAAAGCCATATTTTAACTCTTTTTCAGGCTGCTTTAAAAACAAAACCTCCTGTTTAGCCAGACTCATTTCATGTCAGGGTGATAGTATCCACATCACAGACTGTCACTGGGAAATATCTGACTACTCTGATATAGGATTTTAAAATTAAAGGCTTAAATGTCCAATTAAAGCTATATTTCGGCTTTGTGTTGGCTGCTAATTAAAGCCATATTGTAACTCTTTTTCATGCTGCTCTAAATACGAAACCTCCTGTTTAGCCAGACTCATTTCACATCAGGGTGATAGAATAAACATCCCAGACTGTCATTGGGTAATATCGGACCAATCTGATATAGGATTTTAAAATTAAAGGCTTAAATGTCCAATTAAAGCTATATTTTGGCTGCTAATTGAAACCATATTGTAACTCTTTTTCATGCTGCTCTAAATACGAAACCTCCTGTTTAGCCAGACTCATTTCACATCAGGGTGATAGAATACACATCCCAGACTGTCATTGGGTAATATCGGACCATTCTGATATAGGATTTTAAAATTAAAGGCTTAAATGTCCACTTAAAGCTATATTTCAACTATTTTTCAGGCTGGTAATTAAAGCCATATTTTAACTCTTTTTCAGGCTGCTTTAAAAACAAAACCTCCTGTTTAGCCAGACTCATTTCATGTCAGGGTGATAGTATCCACATCCCAGACTGTCACTGGGAAATATCTGACTACTCTGATATAGGATTTTAAAATTAAAGGCTTAAATGTCCAATTAAAGCTATATTTCAACTATTTTCAGGCTGGTAATTAAAGCCATATTGTATCTCTTTTTTAGGCTGCTTTAAAAACAAAACCTCCTGTTTAGCCAGACTCATTTCATGTCAGGGTGATATTATACACATCCCAGACTGTCACTGGGTAATATTGGACCATTCCGATATAGGATTTTAAAATGAAAGGCTTAAATGTCCACTTAAAGCTATATTTCAACTATTTTTCAGGCTGGTAATTAAAGCCATATTTTAACTCTTTTTCAGGCTGCTTTAAAAACAAAACCTCCTGTTTAGCCAGACTCATTTCATGTCAGGGTGATAGTATCCACATCACAGACTGTCACTGGGAAATATCTGACTACTCTGATATAGGATTTTAAAATTAAAGGCTTAAATGTCCAATTAAAGCTATATTTCGGCTTTGTGTTGGCTGCTAATTAAAGCCATATTGTAACTCTTTTTCATGCTGCTCTAAATACGAAACCTCCTGTTTAGCCAGACTCATTTCACATCAGGGTGATAGAATAAACATCCCAGACTGTCATTGGGTAATATCGGACCAATCTGATATAGGATTTTAAAATTAAAGGCTTAAATGTCCAATTAAAGCTATATTTTGGCTGCTAATTGAAACCATATTGTAACTCTTTTTCATGCTGCTCTAAATACGAAACCTCCTGTTTAGCCAGACTCATTTCACATCAGGGTGATAGAATACACATCCCAGACTGTCATTGGGTAATATCGGACCATTCTGATATAGGATTTTAAAATTAAAGGCTTAAATGTCCACTTAAAGCTATATTTCAACTATTTTTCAGGCTGGTAATTAAAGCCATATTTTAACTCTTTTTCAGGCTGCTTTAAAAACAAAACCTCCTGTTTAGCCAGACTCATTTCATGTCAGGGTGATAGTATCCACATCCCAGACTGTCACTGGGAAATATCTGACTACTCTGATATAGGATTTTAAAATTAAAGGCTTAAATGTCCAATTAAAGCTATATTTCGGCATTGTGTTGGCTGCTAATTAAAGCCATATTGTAACTCCTTTTCATGCTGCTCTAAATACGAAACCTCCTGTTTAGCCAGACTCATTTCACATCATGGTGATAGTATACACATCCCAGACTGTCATTGGGTAATATCGGACCATTCTGATATAGGATTTTAAAATGAAAGGCTTAAATGTCCAATTAAAGCTATATTTTGGCTGCTAATTAAAGCCATATTGTAACTCCTTTTCAGACTGCTCTAAAAACGAAACCTCCTGTTTAGCGATACTCATTTCACGTCAGGGCGATACTATCCACATCCCAGACTGTCACTGAGTAATATCGGACCATTCTGATATAGGATTTTAAAAATAATGCTTAAATGTCCACTTAAAGCTATATTTCAACTATTTTTCAGGCTGGTAATTAAAGCCATATTGTATCTCTTTTTCAGGCTGCTTTAAAAACAAAACCTCCTGTTTAGCCAGACTCATTTCATGTCAGGGTGATAGTATCCACATCCCAGACTGTCACTGGGAAATATCTGACTACTCTGATATAGGATTTTAAAATGAATGCTTAAATGTCCACTTAAAGCTATATTTCAACTATTTTTCAGGCTGGTAATTAAAGCCATATTGTAACTCTTTTTCAGGCTGCTTTAAAAACAGAACCTCCTGTTTAGCCAGAGTTATTTCACATCAGGGTGATAGTATACACATCCCAGACTGTCAGTGGGTAATATCGGACTACTCTGATATAGGATGTTAAAATTAAAGGCTTAAATGTCCAATTAAAGCTATATTTTGGCTATATTTTGGCTGCTAATTAAAGCCATATTGTATCTCTTTTTCTCTTTTAACTCCTTTTCAGACTGCTCTAAAAACGAAACCTCCAGTTTAGCCATACACATTTCACGTCAGGGTGATAGTATCCACATCCCAGACTGTCACTGGGTAATATCGGACCATTCTGATGTAGGATTTTAAAATGAATGCTTAAATGTCCACTTAAAGCTATATTTCAACTATTTTTCAGGCTGGTAATTAAAGCCATATTGTAACTCTTTTTCAGGCTGCTTTAAAAACAAAACATCCTGTTTAGCCAGACTCATTTCACATCAGGGTGATAGTATACACATCCCAGACTGTCAGTGGGTAATATCGGACTACTCTGATATAGGATGTTAAAATTAAAGGCTTTAATGTCCACTTAAAGCTATATTTCAACTATTTTTCAGGCTGGTAATTAAAGCCATATTGTATCTCTTTTTCAGGCTGTTTAAAAACAAAACCTCCTGTTTATCCAGACTCATTTCATGTCAGGGTGATATTATACACATCCCAGACTGTCACTGGGTAATATTGGACCATTCTGATATAGGATTTTAAAATGAAAGGCTTAAATGTCCACTTAAAGCTATATTTCAACTATTTTTCAGGCTGGTAATTAAAACCATATTTTAACTCTTTTTCAGGCTGCTTTAAAAACAAAACCTCCTGTTTAGCCAGACTCATTTCATGTCAGGGTGATAGTATCCACATCCCAGACTGTCACTGGGAAATATCTGACTACTCTGATATAGGATTTTAAAATTAAAGGCTTAAATGTCCAATTAAAGCTATATTTCGGCTTTGTGTTGGCTGCTAATTAAAGCCATATTGTAACTCTTTTTCATGCTGCTCTAAATACGAAACCTCCTGTTTAGCCAGACTCATTTCACATCAGGGTGATAGTATACACATCCCAGACTGTCATTGGGTAATATCGGACCATTCTGATATAGGATTTTAAAATTAAAGGCTTAAATGTCCAATTAAAGCTATATTTTGGCTGCTAATTGAAGCCATATTGTAACTCCTTTTCAGACTGCTCTAAAAACGAAACCTCCTGTTTAGCCATACTCATTTCACGTCAGTGTGATAGTATCCACATCCCAGACTGTCAGTGGGTAATATCGGACCATTCTGATATAGGATTTTAAAAATAATGCTTAAATGTCCACTTAAAGCTATATTTCAACTATTTTTCAGGCTGGTAATTAAAGCCATATTTTAACTCTTTTTCAGGCTGCTTTAAAAACAAAACCTCCTGTTTAGCCAGACTCATTTCATGTCAGGGTGATAGTATCCACATCCCAGACTGTCACTGGGAAATATCTGACTACTCTGATATAGGATTTTAAAATTAAAGGCTTAAATGTCCAATTAAAGCTATATTTCGGCTATATTTTGGCTGCTAATTAAAGCCATATTGTAACTCTTTTTCATGCTGCTCTGAATACGAAACCTCCTGTTTAGCCAGACTAATTTCACATCAGGGTGATAGTATACACATCCCAGACCGTCATTGGGTAATATCGGACCATTCTGATATAGGATTTTAAAATTAAAGGCTTAAATGTCCAATTAAAGCTATATTTTGGCTGCTAATTGAAGCCATATTGTAACTCCTTTTCAGACTGCTCTAAAAACGAAACCTCCTGTTTAGCCATACTCATTTCATGTCAGGGTGATAGTATCCACATCCCCGACTGTCACTGGGTAATATCGGACCACTCTGATATAGGATTTTAAAATGAATGCTTAAATGTCCACTTAAAGCTATATTTCAACTATTTTTCAGACTGGTAATTAAAGCCATATTGTAACTCTTTTTCAGGCTGCTTTAAAAACAAAACCTCCTGTTTAGCCAGACTCATTTCATGTCAGGGTGATATTATACATATCCCAGACTGTCACTGGGTAATATTGGACCATTCTGATATAGGATTTTAAAATGAAAGGCTTAAATGTCCACTTAAAGCTATATTTCAACTATTTTTCAGGCTGGTAATTAAAGCCATATTTTAACTCTTTTTCAGGCTGCTTTAAAAACAAAACCTCCTGTTTAGCCAGACTCATTTCATGTCAGGGTGATAGTATCCACATCCCAGACTGTCATTGGGAAATATCTGACTACTCTGATATAGGATTTTAAAATTAAAGGCTTAAATGTCCAATTAAAGCTATATTTCAACTATTTTCAGGCTGGTAATTAAAGCCATATTGTATCTCTTTTTTAGGCTGCTTTAAAAACAAAACCTCCTGTTTAGCCAGACTCATTTCATGTCAGGGTGATATTATACACATCCCAGACTGTCACTGGGTAATATTGGACCATTCCGATATAGGATTTTAAAATGAAAGGCTTAAATGTCCACTTAAAGCTATATTTCAACTATTTTTCAGGCTGGTAATTAAAGCCATATTTTAACTCTTTTTCAGGCTGCTTTAAAAACAAAACCTCCTGTTTAGCCAGACTCATTTCATGTCAGGGTGATAGTATCCACATCACAGACTGTCACTGGGAAATATCTGACTACTCTGATATAGGATTTTAAAATTAAAGGCTTAAATGTCCAATTAAAGCTATATTTCGGCTTTGTGTTGGCTGCTAATTAAAGCCATATTGTAACTCTTTTTCATGCTGCTCTAAATACAAAACCTCCTGTTTAGCCAGACTCATTTCACATCAGGGTGATAGAATAAACATCCCAGACTGTCATTGGGTAATATCGGACCAATCTGATATAGGATTTTAAAATTAAAGGCTTAAATGTCCAATTAAAGCTATATTTTGGCTGCTAATTGAAGCCATATTGTAACTCTTTTTCATGCTGCTCTAAATACGAAACCTCCTGTTTAGCCAGACTCATTTCACATCAGGGTGATAGAATACACATCCCAGACTGTCATTGGGTAATATCGGACCATTCTGATATAGGATTTTAAAATTAAAGGCTTAAATGTCCACTTAAAGCTATATTTCAACTATTTTTCAGGCTGGTAATTAAAGCCATATTTTAACTCTTTTTCAGGCTGCTTTAAAAACAAAACCTCCTGTTTAGCCAGACTCATTTCATGTCAGGGTGATAGTATCCACATCCCAGACTGTCACTGGGAAATATCTGACTACTCTGATATAGGATTTTAAAATTAAAGGCTTAAATGTCCAATTAAAGCTATATTTCGGCTTTGTGTTGGCTGCTAATTAAAGCCATATTGTAACTCCTTTTCATGCTGCTCTAAATACGAAACCTCCTGTTTAGCCAGACTCATTTCACATCATGGTGATAGTATACACATCCCAGACTGTCATTGGGTAATATCGGACCATTCTGATATAGGATTTTAAAATTAAAGGCTTAAATGTCCAATTAAAGCTATATTTTGGCTGCTAATTAAAGCCATATTGTAACTCCTTTTCAGACTGCTCTAAAAACGAAACCTCCTGTTTAGCCATACTCATTTCACGTCAGGGCGATACTATCCACATCCCAGACTGTCACTGGGTAATATTGGACCATTCTGATATAGGATTTTAAAATGAAAGGCTTAAATGTCCACTTAAAGCTATATTTCAACTATTTTTCAGGCTGGTAATTAAAGCCATATTTTAACTCTTTTTCAGGCTGCTTTAAAAACAAAACCTCCTGTTTAGCCAGACTCATTTCATGTCAGGGTGATAGTATCCACATCCCAGACTGTCACTGGGAAATATCTGACTACTCTGATATAGGATTTTAAAATTAAAGGCTTAAATGTCCAATTAAAGCTATATTTCAGCTTTGTGTTGGCTGCTAATTAAAGCCATATTGTAACTCTTTTTCATGCTGCTCTAAATACGAAACCTCCTGTTTAGCCAGAATCATTTCACATCAGGGTGATAGTATACACATCCCAGACTGTCATTGGGTAATATCGGACCATTCTGATAGAGGATTTTAAAAGTAAAGGCTTAAATGTCCAATTAAAGCTATATTTTGGCTGCTAATTGAAGCCATATTGTAACTCCTTTTCAGACTGCTCTAAAAACGAAACCTCCAGTTTAGCCATACTCATTTCACGTCAGGGTGATAATATCCACATCCCAGACTGTCACTGGGTAATATCGGACCATTCTGATATAGGATTTTAAAATGAATGCTTAAATGTCCACTTAAAGCTATATTTCAACTATTTTTCAGGCTGGTAATTAAAGCCATATTGTAACTCTTTTTCAGGCTGCTTTAAAAACAAAACCTCCTGTTTAGCCAGACTCATTTCACATCAGGGTGATAGTATCCACATCCCAGACTGTCACTGGGAAATATCTGACTACTCTGATATAGGATTTTAAAATTAAAGGCTTAAATGTCCAATTAAAGCTATATTTCGGCTTTGTGTTGGCTGCTAATTAAAGCCATATTGTAACTCTTTTTCATGCTGCTCTAAATACGAAACCTCCTGTTTAGCCAGACTCATTTCACATCAGGGTGATAGTATACACATCCCAGACTGTCATTGGGTAATATCGGACCATTCTGATAGAGGATTTTAAAAGTAAAGGCTTAAATGTCCAATTAAAGCTATATTTTGGCTGCTAATTGAAGCCATATTGTAACTCCTTTTCAGACTGCTCTAAAAACGAAACCTCCAGTTTAGCCATACACATTTCACGTCAGGGTGATAGTATCCACATCCCAGACTGTCACTGGGTAATATCGGACCATTCTGATGTAGGATTTTAAAATGAATGCTTAAATGTCCACTTAAAGCTATATTTCAACTATTTTTCAGGCTGGTAATTAAAGCCATATTGTAACTCTTTTTCAGGCTGCTTTAAAAACAAAACCTCCTGTTTAGCCAGACTCATTTCACATCAGGGTGATAGTATACACATCCCAGACTGTCAGTGGGTAATATCGGACTACTCTGATATAGGATGTTAAAATTAAAGGCTTTAATGTCCACTTAAAGCTATATTTCAACTATTTTTCAGGCTGGTAATTAAAGCCATATTGTATCTCTTTTTCAGGCTGTTTAAAAACAAAACCTCCTGTTTATCCAGACTCATTTCATGTCAGGGTGATATTATACACATCCCAGACTGTCACTGGGTAATATTGGACCATTCTGATATAGGATTTTAAAATGAAAGGCTTAAATGTCCACTTAAAGCTATATTTCAACTATTTTTCAGGCTGGTAATTAAAACCATATTTTAACTCTTTTTCAGGCTGCTTTAAAAACAAAACCTCCTGTTTAGCCAGACTCATTTCATGTCAGGGTGATAGTATCCACATCCCAGACTGTCACTGGGAAATATCTGACTACTCTGATATAGGATTTTAAAATTAAAGGCTTAAATGTCCAATTAAAGCTATATTTCGGCTTTGTGTTGGCTGCTAATTAAAGCCATATTGTAACTCTTTTTCATGCTGCTCTAAATACGAAACCTCCTGTTTAGCCAGACTCATTTCACATCAGGGTGATAGTATACACATCCCAGACTGTCATTGGGTAATATCGGACCATTCTGATATAGGATTTTAAAATTAAAGGCTTAAATGTCCAATTAAAGCTATATTTTGGCTGCTAATTGAAGCCATATTGTAACTCCTTTTTTAGACTGCTCTAAAAACGAAACCTCCTGTTTAGCCATACTCATTTCACGTCAGTGTGATAGTATCCACATCCCAGACTGTCAGTGGGTAATATCGGACCATTCTGATATAGGATTTTAAAAATAATGCTTAAATGTCCACTTAAAGCTATATTTCAACTATTTTTCAGGCTGGTAATTAAAGCCATATTGTATCTCTTTTTCAGGCTGCTTTAAAAACAAAACCTCCTGTTTAGCCAGACTCATTTCATGTCAGGGTGATAGTATCCACATCCCAGACTGTCACTGGGAAATATCTGACTACTCTGATATAGGATTTTAAAATTAAAGGCTTAAATGTCCAATTAAAGCTATATTTCGGCTATATTTTGGCTGCTAATTAAAGCCATATTGTAACTCTTTTTCATGCTGCTCTGAATACGAAACCTCCTGTTTAG
Source organism: Zingel zingel (assembly GCA_023566125.1). Taxonomy (NCBI): domain Eukaryota; kingdom Metazoa; phylum Chordata; class Actinopteri; order Perciformes; family Percidae; genus Zingel; species Zingel zingel. Next base: position 21,211,117 of record CM042321.1, read on the forward strand.
CCAGACTAATTTCACATCAGGGTGATAGTATACACATCCCAGACCGTCATTGGGTAATATCGGACCATTCTGATATAGGATTTTAAAATTAAAGGCTTAAATGTCCAATTAAAGCTAAATTTTGGCTGCTAATTGAAGCCATATTGTAACTCCTTTTCAGACTGCTCCAAAAACGAAACCTCCTGTTTAGCCATACTCATTTCACGTCAGTGTGATAGTATCCACATCACAGACTGTCACTGGGTAATATTGGACCATTCTGATATAGGATTTTAAAATGAATGCTTAAATGTCCACTTAAAGCTATATTTCAACTATTTTTCAGGCTGGTAATTAAAGCCATATTGTAACTCTTTTTCAGGCTGCTTTAAAAACAGAACCTCCGGTTTAGCCAGAATTATTTCACATCAGGGTGATAGTATACACATCCCAGACTGTCAGTGGGTAATATCGGACTACTCTGATATAGGATGTTAAAATTAAAGGCTTAAATGTCCAATTAAAGCTATATTTCGGCTATATTTTGGCTGCTAATTAAAGCCATATTGTATCTCTTTTTCAGGCTGCTTTAAAAACAAAACCTCCTGTTTAGCCAGACTCATTTCATGTCAGGGTGATATTATACACATCCCAGACTGTCACTGGGTAATATTGGACCATTCTGATATAGGATTTTTAAAATGAAAGGCTTAAATGTCCACTTAAAGCTATATTTCAACTATTTTTCAGGCTGGTAATTAAAGCCATATTTTAACTCTTTTTCAGGCTGCTTTAAAAACAAAACCTCCTGTTTAGCCAGACTCATTTCATGTCAGGGTGATAGTATCCACATCCCAGACTGCCACTGGGAAATATCTGACTACTCTGATATAGGATTTTAAAATTAAAGGCTTAAATGTCCAATTAAAGCTATATTTCGGCTTTGTGTTGGCTGCTAATTAAAGCCATATTGTAACTCTTTTTCATGCTGCTCTAAATACGAAACCTCCTGTTTAGCCAGACTCATTTCACATCAGGGTGATAGTATACACATCCCAGACTGTCATTGGGTAATATCGGACCATTCTGATATAGGATTTTAAAATTAAAGGCTTAAATGTCCAGTTAAAGCTATATTTTGGCTGCTAATTGAAGCCATATTGTAACTCCTTTTCAGACTGCTCTAAAAACGAAACCTCCTGTTTAGCCATACTCATTTCATGTCAGGGTGATAGTATCCACATCCCCGACTGTCACTGGGTAATATCGGACCATTCTGATATAGGATTTTAAAATGAATGCTTAAATGTCCACTTAAAGCTATATTTCAACTATTTTTCAGGCTGGTAATTAAAGCCATATTGTAACTCTTTTTCAGGCTGCTTTAAAAACAGAACCTCCTGTTTAGCCAGACTTATTTCACATCAGGGTGATAGTATACACATCCCAGACTGTCAGTGGGTAATATCGGACTACTCTGATATAGGATGTTAAAATTAAAGGCTTAAATGTCCAATTAAAGATATATTTCGGCTATATTTTGGCTGCTAATTAAAGCCACATTGTATCTCTTTTTCAGGCTGCTTTAAAAACAAAACCTCCTGTTTAGCCAGACTCATTTCATGTCAGGGTGATAGCATCCACATCCTAGACTGTCACTGGGAAATATCTGACTACTCTGATATAGGATTTTAAAATGAAAGGCTTAAACGTCCAGTTAAAGCTACATTTTGGCTATATTTTGGCTGCTAATTAAAGCCATATTGTAACTCCTTTTCATGCTGCTCTAAATACGAAACCTCCTGTCTAGCCAGACTCATTTCACGTCAGGGTGATAGTTTACACATCCCCGACTGTCAGTGGGTAATATTGGATTATTCTGATATAGGATTTTAAAATTAAAGGCTTAAATGTTCAATTAAAGCTATATTTTGGCTGCTAATTAAAGCCATAATGTGTCTCTTTTTCAGGCTGCGTTAAAAACAAAACCTCCTGTTTAGCCAGACTCATCTCATGTCAGGGTGATAGTATCCACATCCCAGACTGTCACTGGGAAATATCTGACTACTCTGATATAGGATTTTAAAATTAAAGGCTTAAATGTCCAATTAAAGCTATATTTCGGCTATATTTTGGCTGCTAATTAAAGCCATATTGTAACTCTTTCTCATGCTGCTCTGAATACGAAACCTCCTGTTTAGCCAGACTCATTTCACATCAGGGTGATAGTATCCACATCCCAGACTGTCACTGGGTAATATCGGACCATTCTGATATAGGATTTTAAAATTAATGCTTAAATGTCCACTTAAAGCTATATTTTGGCTGCTAATTGAAGCCATATTGTAACTCTTTTTCATGCTGCTCTTAATACGAAACCTCCTGTTTAGCCAGACTCATTTCACATCAGGGTGATAGTATCCACATCCCAGACTGTCACTGGGTAATATCGGACCATTCTGATATAGGATTTTAAAATTAATGCTTAAATGTCCACTTAAAGCTATATTTCAACTATTTTTCAGGCTGGTAATTAAAGCCATATTGTAACTCTTTTTCAGGCTGCGTTAAAAACAAAACCTCCTGTTTAGCCAGACTCATCTCATGTCAGGGTGATAGTATCCACATCCCAGACTGTCACTGGGAAATATCTGACTACTCTGATATAGGATTTTAAAATTAAAGGCTTAAATGTCCAATTAAAGCTATATTTCAGCTATATTTTGGCTGCTAATTAAAGCCATATTGTAACTCTTTCTCATGCTGCTCTGAATACGAAACCTCCTGTTTAGCCAGACTCATTTCACATCAGGGTGATAGTATCCACATCCCAGACTGTCACTGGGTAATATCGGACCATTCTGATATAGGATTTTAAAATTAATGCTTAAATGTCCACTTAAAGATATATTTTGGCTGCTAATTGAAGCCATATTGTAACTCGTTTTCATGCTGCTCTTAATACGAAACCTCCTGTTTAGCCAGACTCATTTCACATCAGGATGATAGTATCCACATCCCAGACTGTCACTGGGTAATATCGGACCATTCTGATATAGGATTTTAAAATTAATGCTTAAATGTCCACTTAAAGCTATATTTCAACTATTTTTCAGGCTGGTAATTAAAGCCATATTGTAACTCTTTTTCAGGCTGCTTTAAAAACAAAACCTCCTGTTTAGCCAGACTCATTTCATGTCAGGGTGATAGCATCCACATCCTAGACTGTCACTGGGAAATATCTGACTACTCTGGTATAGGATTTTAAAATTTAAGGCTTAAATGTCCAATTAAAGCTATATTTCGGCTTTGTTTTGGCTGCTAATTAAAGGCATATTGTAACTCTTTTTCATGCTGCTCTAAATACGAAACCTCCTGTTTAGCCAGACTCATTTCACATCACGGTGATAGTATACACATCCCAGACTGTCATTGGGTAATATCGGACCATTCTGATATAGGATTTTAAAATTAAAGGCTTAAATGTCCAATTAAAGCTATATTTTGGCTGCTAATTGAAGCCATATTGTAACTCCTTTTCAGACTGCTCTAAAAACGAAACCTCCTGTTTAGCCATACTCATTTCACGTCAGGGTGATAGTATCCACATCCCAGACTGTCACTGGGTAATATCGGACCATTCTGATATAGGATTTTAAAATGAATGCTTAAATGTCCACTTAAAGCTATATTTCAACTATTTGTCAGGCTGGTAATTAAAGCCATATTGTAACTCTTTTTCAGGCTGCTTTAAAAACAAAACCTCCTGTTTAGCCAGACTCATTTCATGTCAGGGTGATAGTATCCACATCCCAGACTGTCACTGGGAAATATCTGACTACTCTGATATAGGATTTTAAAATTAAAGGCTGAAATGTCCAATTAAAGCTATATTTCGGCTTTGTGTTGGCTGCTAATTAAAGCCATATTGTAACTCTTTTTCATGCTGCTCTAAATACGAAACCTCCTGTTTAGCCAGACTCATTTCACATCAGGGTGATAGTATAAACATCCCAGACTGTCAGTGGGTAATATCGGACCATTCTGATGTAGGGTTTTCAAATTAAAGGCTTCAATGTCCAATTAAAGCTATATTTTGGCTGCTAATTAAAGCCATATTGTAACTCTTTTTCAGGCTGCTTTAAAAACAAAACCTCCTGTTTAGCCAGACTCATTTCATGTCAGGGTGATATTATACACATCCCAGACTGTCAGTGGGTAATATCAGACTATTCTGATATAGGATTTTAAAATGAAAGGTTTAAATGTCCAATTAAAGCTATATTTTGGCTGCTAATTGAAGCCATCATGTATCTCTTTTTCAGGCTGCTTTATTAACAAAACCTCCTTTTTAACCAGACTCATTTCACATCAGGGTGATAGTATACACATCCCAGACTGTCATTGGGTAATATCGGACCATTCTGATATAGGATTTTAAAATTAAAGGCTTAAATGTCCACTTAAAGCTATATTTTAACTATTTTTCAGGCTGGTAATTAAAGCCATATTTTAACTCTTTTTCAGGCTGCTTTATAAACAAAACCTCCTGTTTAGCCAGACTCATTCATGTCAGGGTGATAGTATCCACATCCCAGACTGTCACTGGGAAATATCTGACTACTCTGATATAGGATTTTAAAATTAAAGGCTTAAATGTCCAATTAAAGCTATATTTCAACTATTTTCAGGCTGGTAATTAAAGCCATATTGTATCTCTTTTTCAGGCTGCTTTAAAAACAAAACCTCCTGTTTAGCCAGACTCATTTCATGTCAGGGTGATATTATACACATCCCAGACTGTCACTGGGTAATATTGGACCATTCTGATATAGGATTTTAAAAATAATGCTTAAATGTCCACTTAAAGCTATATTTCAACTATTTTTCAGGCTGGTAATTAAAGTCATATTGTATCTCTTTTTCAGGCTGCTTTAAAAACAAAACCTCCTGTTTAGCCAGACTCATTTCATGTCAGGGTGATAGTATCCACATCCCAGACTGTTACTGGGAAATATCTGACTACTCTGATATAGGATTTTAAAATTAAAGGCTTAAATGTCCAATTAAAGCTATATTTCGGCTATATTTTGGCTGCTAATTAAAGCCATATTGTAACTCTTTTTCATGCTGCTCTGAATACGAAACCTCCTGTTTAGCCAGACTAATTTCACATCAGGGTGATAGTATACACATCCCAGACTGTCATTGGGTAATATCGGACCATTCTGCTATAGGATTTTAAAATTAAAGGCTTAAATGTCCAATTAAAGCTATATTTTGGCTGCTAATTGAAGCCATATTGTAACTCCTTTTCAGACTGCTCTAAAAACGAAACCTCCTGTTTAGCCATACTCATTTCACATCAGGGTGATAGTATCCACATCCCAGACTGTCACTGGGTAATATCGGACCATTCTGATATAGGATTTTAAAATGAATGCTTAAATGTCCACTTAAAGCTATATTTCAACTATTTTTCAGGCTGGTAATTAAAGCCATATTGTAACTCTTTTTCAGGCTGCTTTAAAAACAGAACCTCCTGTTTAGCCAGACTTATTTCACATCAGGGTGATAGTATACACATCCCAGACTGTCAGTGGGTAATATCGGACTACTCTGATATAGGATGTTAAAATTAAAGGCTTAAATGTCCAATTAAAGCTATATTTCGGCTATATTTTGGCTGCTAATTAAAGCCATATTGTATCTCTTTTTCAGGCTGCTTTAAAAACAAAACCTCCTGTTTAGCCAGACTCATTTCATGTCAGGGTGATATTATACACATCCCAGACTGTCACTGGGTAATATTGGACCATTCTGATATAGGATTTTAAAATGAAAGGCTTAAATGTCCACTTAAAGCTATATTTCAACTATTTTTCAGGCTGGTAATTAAAGCCATATTTTAACTCTTTTTCAGGCTGCTTTAAAAACAAAACCTCCTGTTTAGCCAGACTCATTTCATGTCAGGGTGATAGTATCCACATCCCAGACTGTCACTGGGAAATATCTGACTACTCTGATATAGGATTTTAAAATTAAAGGCTTAAATGTCCAATTAAAGCTATATTTCGGCTTTGTGTTGGCTGCTAATTAAAGCCATATTGTAACTCTTTTTCAGGCTGCTCTAAATACGAAACCTCCTTTTTAGCCAGACTCATTTCACATCAGGGTGATAGTATACACATCCCAGACTGTCATTGGGTAATATCGGACCATTCTGATATAGGATTTTAAAATTAAAGGCTTAAATGTCCAATTAAAGCTATATTTTGGCTGCTAATTGAAGCCATATTGTAACTCCTTTTCAGACTGCTCTAAAAACGAAACATCCTGTTTAGCCATACTCATTTCATGTCAGGGTGATAGTATCCACATCCCCGACTGTCACTGGGTAATATCGGACCATTCTGATATAGGATTTTAAAATGAATGCTTAAATGTCCATTTAAAGCTATTTTTCAACTATTTTTCAGGCTGGTAATTAAAGCCATATTGTAACTCTTTTTCAGGCTGCTTTAAAAACAGAACCTCCTGTTTAGCCAGACTTATTTCACATCAGGGTGATAGTATACACATCCCAGACTGTCAGTGGGTAATATCGGACTACTCTGATATAGGATGTTAAAATTAAACGCTTAAATGTCCAATTAAAGATATATTTCGGCTATATTTTGGCTGCTAATTAAAGCCATATTGTATCTCTTTTTCAGGCTGCTTTAAAAACAAAACCTCCTGTTTAGCCAGACTCATTTCATGTCAGGGTGATAGCATCCACATCCTAGACTGTCAGTGGGTAATATCGGACTACTCTGATATAGGATGTTAAAATTAAAGGCTTTAATGTCCACTTAAAGCTATATTTCAACTATTTTTCAGGCTGGTAATTAAAGCCATATTGTATCTCTTTTTCAGGCTGTTTAAAAACAAAACCTCCTGTTTATCCAGACTCATTTCATGTCAGGGTGATATTATACACATCCCAGACTGTCATTGGGTAATATTGGACCATTCTGATATAGGATTTTAAAATGAAAGGCTTAAATGTCCACTTAAAGCTATATTTCAACTATTTTTCAGGCTGCTTTAAAAACAAAACCTCCTGTTTAGCCAGACTCATTTCATGTCAGGGTGATAGTATCCACATCCCAGACTGTCACTGGGAAATATCTGACTACTCTGATATAGGATTTTAAAATTAAAGGCTTAAATGTCCAATTAAAGCTATATTTCGGCTTTGTGTTGGCTGCTAATTAAAGCCATATTGTAACTCTTTTTCATGCTGCTCTAAATACGAAACCTCCTGTTTAGCCAGACTCATTTCACATCAGGGTGATAGTATACACATCCCAGACTGTCATTGGGTAATATCGGACCATTCTGATATAGGATTTTAAAATTAAAGGCTTAAATGTCCAATTAAAGCTATATTTTGGCTGCTAATTGAAGCCATATTGTAACTCCTTTTCAGACTGCTCTAAAAACGAAACCTCCTGTTTAGCCATACTCATTTCACGTCAGTGTGATAGTATCCACATCCCAGACTGTCAGTGGGTAATATCGGACCATTCTGATATAGGATTTTAAAAATAATGCTTGAATGTCCACTTAAAGCTATATTTCAACTATTTTTCAGGCTGGTAATTAAAGCCATATTGTATCTCTTTTTCAGGCTGCTTTAAAAACAAAACCTTCTGTTTAGCCAGACTCATTTCATGTCAGGGTGATAGTATCCACATCCCAGACTGTCACTGGGAAATATCTGACTACTCTGATATAGGATTTTAAAATTAAAGGCTTAAATGTCCAATTAAAGCTATATTTCGGCTATATTTTGGCTGCTAATTAAAGCCATATTGTAACTCTTTTTCATGCTGCTCTGAATACGAAACCTCCTGTTTAGCCAGACTAATTTCACATCAGGGTGATAGTATACACATCCCAGACCGTCATTGGGTAATATCGGACCATTCTGATATAGGATTTTAAAATTAAAGGCTTAAATGTCCAATTAAAGCTATATTTTGGCTGCTAATTGAAGCCATATTGTAACTCCTTTTCAGACTACTCTAAAAACGAAACCTCCTGTTTAGCCATACTCATTTCACGTCAGTGTGATAGTATCCACATCACAGACTGTCACTGGGTAATATTGGACCATTCTGATATAGGATTTTAAAATGAATGCTTAAATGTCCACTTAAAGCTATATTTCAACTATTTTTCAGGCTGGTAATTAAAGCCATATTGTAACTCTTTTTCAGGCTGCTTTAAAAACAGAACCTCCTGTTTAGCCAGAGTTATTTCACATCAGGGTGATAGTATACACATCCCAGACTGTCAGTGGGTAATATCGGACTACTCTGATATAGGATGTTAAAATTAAAGGCTTAAATGTCCAATTAAAGCTATATTTCGGCTATATTTTGGCTGCTAATTAAAGCCATATTGTATCTCTTTTTCAGGCTGCTTTAAAAACAAAACCTCCTGTTTAGCCAGACTCATTTCATGTCAGGGTGATATTATACACATCCCAGACTGTCACTGGGTAATATTGGACCATTCTGATATAGGATTTTAAAATGAAAGGCTTAAATGTCCACTTAAAGCTATATTTCAACTATTTTTCAGGCTGGTAATTAAAGCCATATTTTAACTCTTTTTCAGGCTGCTTTAAAAACAAAACCTCCTGTTTAGCCAGACTCATTTCATGTCAGGGTGATAGTATCCACATCCCAGACTGTCACTGGGAAATATCTGACTACTCTGATATAGGATTTTAAAATTAAAGGCTTAAATGTCAAATTAAAGCTATATTTTGGCTGCTAATTGAAGCCATATTGTAACTCCTTTTCAGACTGCTCTAAAAACGAAACCTCCTGTTTAGCCATACTCATTTCATGTCAGGGTGATAGTATCCACATCCCCGACTGTCACTGGGTAATATCGGACCATTCTGATATAGGATTTTAAAATGAATGCTTAAATGTCCACTTAAAGCTATTTTTCAACTATTTTTCAGGCTGGTAATTAAAGCCATATTGTAACTCTTTTTCAGGCTGCTTTAAAAACAGAACCTCCTGTTTAGCCAGACTTATTTCACATCAGGGTGATAGTATCCACATCCCAGACTGTCACTGGGAAATATCTGACTACTCTGATATAGGATTTTAAAATTAAAGGCTTAAATGTCCAATTAAAGCTATATTTCAGCTATATTTTGGCTGCTAATTAAAGCCATATTGTAACTCTTTCTCATGCTGCTCTGAATACGAAACCTCCTGTTTAGCCAGACTCATTTCACATCAGGGTGATAGTATCCACATCCCAGACTGTCACTGGGTAATATCGGACCATTCTGATATAGGATTTTAAAATTAATGCTTAAATGTCCACTTAAAGATATATTTTGGCTGCTAATTGAAGCCATATTGTAACTCGTTTTCATGCTGCTCTTAATACGAAACCTCCTGTTTAGCCAGACTCATTTCACATCAGGATGATAGTATCCACATCCCAGACTGTCACTGGGTAATATCGGACCATTCTGATATAGGATTTTAAAATTAATGCTTAAATGTCCACTTAAAGCTATATTTCAACTATTTTTCAGGCTGGTAATTAAAGCCATATTGTAACTCTTTTTCAGGCTGCTTTAAAAACAAAACCTCCTGTTTAGCCAGACTCATTTCATGTCAGGGTGATAGCATCCACATCCTAGACTGTCACTGGGAAATATCTGACTACTCTGATATAGGATTTTAAAATTTAAGGCTTAAATGTCCAATTAAAGCTATATTTCGGCTTTGTTTTGGCTGCTAATTAAAGGCATATTGTAACTCTTTTTCATGCTGCTCTAAATACGAAACCTCCTGTTTAGCCAGACTCATTTCACATCACGGTGATAGTATACACATCCCAGACTGTCATTGGGTAATATCGGACCATTCTGATATAGGATTTTAAAATTAAAGGCTTAAATGTCCAATTAAAGCTATATTTTGGCTGCTAATTGAAGCCATATTGTAACTCCTTTTCAGACTGCTCTAAAAACGAAACCTCCTGTTTAGCCATACTCATTTCACGTCAGGGTGATAGTATCCACATCCCAGACTGTCACTGGGTAATATCGGACCATTCTGATATAGGATTTTAAAATGAATGCTTAAATGTCCACTTAAAGCTATATTTCAACTATTTGTCAGGCTGGTAATTAAAGCCATATTGTAACTCTTTTTCAGGCTGCTTTAAAAACAAAACCTCCTGTTTAGCCAGACTCATTTCATGTCAGGGTGATAGTATCCACATCCCAGACTGTCACTGGGAAATATCTGACTACTCTGATATAGGATTTTAAAATTAAAGGCTGAAATGTCCAATTAAAGCTATATTTCGGCTTTGTGTTGGCTGCTAATTAAAGCCATATTGTAACTCTTTTTCATGCTGCTCTAAATATGAAACCTCCTGTTTAGCCAGACTCATTTCACATCAGGGTGATAGTATAAACATCCCAGACTGTCAGTGGGTAATATCGGACCATTCTGATGTAGGGTTTTCAAATTAAAGGCTTCAATGTCCAATTAAAGCTATATTTTGGCTGCTAATTAAAGCCATATTGTAACTCTTTTTCAGGCTGCTTTAAAAACAAAACCTCCTGTTTAGCCAGACTCATTTCATGTCAGGGTGATAGCATCCATATCCTAGACTGTCACTTTGGAAATATCTGACTACTCTGATATAGGATTTTAAAATGAAAGGCTTAAATGTCCAATTAAAGCTATATTTCGGCTTTGTTTTGGCTGCTAATTAAAGCCATATTGTAACTCTTTTTTTCATGCTGCTCTAAATACGAAACCTCCTGTTTAGCCAGACTCCTTTCACGTCAGGGTGATAGTATACACATCCCAGACTGTCAGTGGGTAATATCAGACTATTCTGATATAGGATTTTAAAATGAAAGGTTTAAATGTCCAATTAAAGCTATATTTTGGCTGCTAATTGAAGCCATCATGTATCTCTTTTTCAGGCTGCTTTATTAACAAAACCTCCTTTTTAACCAGACTCATTTCACATCAGGGTGATAGTATACACATCCCAGACTGTCATTGGGTAATATCGGACCATTCTGATATAGGATTTTAAAATTAAAGGCTTAAATGTCCACTTAAAGCTATATTTTAACTATTTTTCAGGCTGGTAATTAAAGCCATATTTTAACTCTTTTTCAGGCTGCTTTATAAACAAAACCTCCTGTTTAGCCAGACTCATTCATGTCAGGGTGATAGTATCCACATCCCAGACTGTCACTGGGAAATATCTGACTACTCTGATATAGGATTTTAAAATTAAAGGCTTAAATGTCCAATTAAAGCTATATTTCAACTATTTTCAGGCTGGTAATTAAAGTCATATTGTATCTCTTTTTCAGGCTGCTTTAAAAACAAAACCTCCTGTTTAGCCAGACTCATTTCATGTCAGGGTGATAGTATCCACATCCCAGACTGTCACTGGGAAATATCTGACTACTCTGATATAGGATTTTAAAATGAATGCTTAAATGTCCACTTAAAGCTATATTTCAACTATTTTTCAGGCTGGTAATTAAAGCCATATTGTAACTCTTTTTCATTCTGCTCTTAATACGAAACCTCCTGTTTAGCCAGACTCATTTCACATCAGGGTGATAGTATCCACATCCCAGACTGTCACTGGGTAATATCGGACCATTCTGATATAGGATTTTAAAAATAATGCTTAAATGTCCACTTAAAGCTATATTTCAACTATTTTTCAGGCTGGTAATTAAAGTCATATTGTATCTCTTTTTCAGGCTGCTTTAAAAACAAAACCTCCTGTTTAACCAGACTCATTTCATGTCAGGGTGATAGTATCCACATCCCAGACTGTTACTGGGAAATATCTTACTACTCTGATATAGGATTTTAAAATTAAAGGCTTAAATGTCCAATTAAAGCTATATTTCGGCTATATTTTGGCTGCTAATTAAAGCCATATTGTAACTCTTTTTCATGCTGCTCTGAATACGAAACCTCCTGTTTAGCCAGACTAATTTCACATCAGGGTGATAGTATACACATCCCAGACTGTCATTGGGTAATATCGGACCATTCTGATATAGGATTTTAAAATTAAAGGCTTAAATGTCCAATTAAAGCTATATTTTGGCTGCTAATTGAAGCCATATTGTAACTCCTTTTCAGACTGCTCTAAAAACGAAACCTCCTGTTTAGCCATACTCATTTCACATCAGGGTGATAGTATCCACATCCCAGACTGTCACTGGGTAATATCGGACCATTCTGATATAGGATTTTAAAATGAATGCTTAAATGTCCACTTAAAGCTATATTTCAACTATTTTTCAGGCTGGTAATTAAAGCCATATTGTAACTCTTTTTCAGGCTGCTTTAAAAACAGAACCTCCTGTTTAGCCAGACTTATTTCACATCAGGGTGATAGTATACACATCCCAGACTGTCAGTGGGTAATATCGGACTACTCTGATATAGGATGTTAAAATTAAAGGCTTAAATGTCCAATTAAAGCTATATTTCGGCTATATTTTGGCTGCTAATTAAAGCCATATTTTAACTCTTTTTCAGGCTGCTTTAAAAACAAAACCTCCTGTTTAGCCAGACTCATTTCATGTCAGGGTGATATTATACACATCCCAGACTGTCACTGGGTAATATTGGACCATTCTGATATAGGATTTTAAAATGAAAGGCTTAAATGTCCACTTAAAGCTATATTTCAACTATTTTTCAGGCTGGTAATTAAAGCCATATTTTAACTCTTTTTCAGGCTGCTTTAAAAACAAAACCTCCTGTTTAGCCAGACTCATTTCATGTCAGGGTGATAGTATCCACATCCCAGACTGTCACTGGGAAATATCTGACTACTCTGATATAGGATTTTAAAATTAAAGGCTTAAATGTCCAATTAAAGCTATATTTCGGCTTTGTGTTGGCTGCTAATTAAAGCCATATTGTAACTCTTTTTCAGGCTGCTCTAAATACGAAACCTCCTTTTTAGCCAGACTCATTTCACATCAGGGTGATAGTATACACATCCCAGACTGTCATTGGGTAATATCGGACCATTCTGATATAGGATTTTAAAATTAAAGGCTTAAATGTCCAATTAAAGCTATATTTTGGCTGCTAATTGAAGCCATATTGTAACTCCTTTTCAGACTGCTCTAAAAACGAAACATCCTGTTTAGCCATACTCATTTCATGTCAGGGTGATAGTATCCACATCCCCGACTGTCACTGGGTAATATCGGACCATTCTGATATAGGATTTTAAAATGAATGCTTAAATGTCCATTTAAAGCTATTTTTCAACTATTTTTCAGGCTGGTAATTAAAGCCATATTGTAACTCTTTTTCAGGCTGCTTTAAAAACAGAACCTCCTGTTTAGCCAGACTTATTTCACATCAGGGTGATAGTATACACATCCCAGACTGTCAGTGGGTAATATCGGACTACTCTGATATAGGATGTTAAAATTAAACGCTTAAATGTCCAATTAAAGATATATTTCGGCTATATTTTGGCTGCTAATTAAAGCCATATTGTATCTCTTTTTCAGGCTGCTTTAAAAACAAAACCTCCTGTTTAGCCAGACTCATTTCATGTCAGGGTGATAGCATCCACATCCTAGACTGTCAGTGGGTAATATCGGACTACTCTGATATAGGATGTTAAAATTAAAGGCTTTAATGTCCACTTAAAGCTATATTTCAACTATTTTTCAGGCTGGTAATTAAAGCCATATTGTATCTCTTATTCAGGCTGTTTAAAAACAAAACCTCCTGTTTATCCAGACTCATTTCATGTCAGGGTGATATTATACACATCCCAGACTGTCATTGGGTAATATTGGACCATTCTGATATAGGATTTTAAAATGAAAGGCTTAAATGTCCACTTAAAGCTATATTTCAACTATTTTTCAGGCTGCTTTAAAAACAAAACCTCCTGTTTAGCCAGACTCATTTCATGTCAGGGTGATAGTATCCACATCCCAGACTGTCACTGGGAAATATCTGACTACTCTGATATAGGATTTTAAAATTAAAGGCTTAAATGTCCAATTAAAGCTATATTTCGGCTTTGTGTTGGCTGCTAATTAAAGCCATATTGTAACTCTTTTTCATGCTGCTCTAAATACGAAACCTCCTGTTTAGCCAGACTAATTTCACATCAGGGTGATAGTATACACATCCCAGACTGTCATTGGGTAATATCGGACCATTCTGATATAGGATTTTAAAATTAAAGGCTTAAATGTCCAATTAAAGCTATATTTTGGCTGCTAATTGAAGCCATATTGTAACTCCTTTTCAGACTGCTCTAAAAACGAAACCTCCTGTTTAGCCATACTCATTTCACGTCAGTGTGATAGTATCCACATCCCAGACTGTCAGTGGGTAATATCGGACCATTCTGATATAGGATTTTAAAAATAATGCTTGAATGTCCACTTAAAGCTATATTTCAACTATTTTTCAGGCTGGTAATTAAAGACATATTGTATCTCTTTTTCAGGCTGCTTTAAAAACAAAACCTTCTGTTTAGCCAGACTCATTTCATGTCAGGGTGATAGTATCCACATCCCAGACTGTCACTGGGAAATATCTGACTACTCTGATATAGGATTTTAAAATTAAAGGCTTAAATGTCCAATTAAAGCTATATTTCGGCTATATTTTGGCTGCTAATTAAAGCCATATTGTAACTCTTTTTCATGCTGCTCTGAATACGAAACCTCCTGTTTAGCCAGACTAATTTCACATCAGGGTGATAGTATACACATCCCAGACCGTCATTGGGTAATATCGGACCATTCTGATATAGGATTTTAAAATTAAAGGCTTAAATGTCCAATTAAAGCTATATTTTGGCTGCTAATTGAAGCCATATTGTAACTCCTTTTCAGACTACTCTAAAAACGAAACCTCCTGTTTAGCCATACTCATTTCACGTCAGTGTGATAGTATCCACATCACAGACTGTCACTGGGTAATATTGGACCATTCTGATATAGGATTTTAAAATGAATGCTTAAATGTCCACTTAAAGCTATATTTCAACTATTTTTCAGGCTGGTAATTAAAGCCATATTGTAACTCTTTTTCAGGCTGCTTTAAAAACAGAACCTCCTGTTTAGCCAGAGTTATTTCACATCAGGGTGATAGTATACACATCCCAGACTGTCAGTGGGTAATATCGGACTACTCTGATATAGGATGTTAAAATTAAAGGCTTAAATGTCCAATTAAAGCTATATTTCGGCTATATTTTGGCTGCTAATTAAAGCCATATTTTAACTCTTTTTCAGGCTGCTTTAAAAACAAAACCTCCTGTTTAGCCAGACTCATTTCATGTCAGGGTGATAGTATCCACATCCCAGACTGTCACTGGGAAATATCTGACTACTCTGATATAGGATTTTAAAATTAAAGGCTTAAATGTCCAATTAAAGCTATATTTTGGCTGCTAATTGAAGCCATATTGTAACTCCTTTTCAGACTGCTCTAAAAACGAAACCTCCTGTTTAGCCATACTCATTTCATGTCAGGGTGATAGTATCCACATCCCCGACTGTCACTGGGTAATATCGGACCATTCTGATATAGGATTTTAAAATGAATGCTTAAATGTCCACTTAAAGCTATTTTTCAACTATTTTTCAGGCTGGTAATTAAAGCCATATTGTAACTCTTTTTCAGGCTGCTTTAAAAACAGAACCTCCTGTTTAGCCAGACTTATTTCACATCAGGGTGATAGTATACACATCCCAGACTGTCAGTGGGTAATATCGGACTACTCTGATATAGGATGTTAAAATTAAACGCTTAAATGTCCAATTAAAGATATATTTCGGCTATATTTTGGCTGCTAATTAAAGCCATATTGTATCTCTTTTTCAGGCTGCTTTAAAAACAAAACCTCCTGTTTAGCCAGACTCATTTCATGTCAGGGTGATAGCATCCACATCCTAGACTGTCAGTGGGTAATATCGGACTACTCTGATATAGGATGTTAAAATTAAAGGCTTTAATGTCCACTTAAAGCTATATTTCAACTATTTTTCAGGCTGGTAATTAAAGCCATATTGTATCTCTTTTTCAGGCTGTTTAAAAACAAAACCTCCTGTTTATCCAGACTCATTTCATGTCAGGGTGATATTATACACATCCCAGACTGTCACTGGGTAATATTGGACCATTCTGATATAGGATTTTAAAATGAAAGGCTTAAATGTCCACTTAAAGCTATATTTCAACTATTTTTCAGGCTGGTAATTAAAGCCATATTTTAACTCTTTTTCAGGCTGCTTTAAAAACAAAACCTCCTGTTTAGCCAGACTCATTTCATGTCAGGGTGATAGTATCCACATCCCAGACTGTCACTGGGAAATATCTGACTACTCTGATATAGGATTTTAAAATTAAAGGCTTAAATGTCCAATTAAAGCTATATTTCGGCTTTGTGTTGGCTGCTAATTAAAGCCATATTGTAACTCTTTTTCATGCTGCTCTAAATACGAAACCTCCTGTTTAGCCAGACTCATTTCACATCAGGGTGATAGTATACACATCCCAGACTGTCATTGGGTAATATCGGACCATTCTGATATAGGATTTTAAAATTAAAGGCTTAAATGTCCAATTAAAGCTATATTTTGGCTGCTAATTGAAGCCATATTGTAACTCCTTTTCAGACTGCTCTAAAAACGAAACCTCCTGTTTAGCCATACTCATTTCACGTCAGTGTGATAGTATCCACATCCCAGACTGTCAGTGGGTAATATCGGACCATTCTGATATAGGATTTTAAAAATAATGCTTGAATGTCCACTTAAAGCTATATTTCAACTATTTTTCAGGCTGGTAATTAAAGCCATATTGTATCTCTTTTTCAGGCTGCTTTAAAAACAAAACCTTCTGTTTAGCCAGACTCATTTCATGTCAGGGTGATAGTATCCACATCCCAGACTGTCACTGGGAAATATCTGACTACTCTGATATAGGATTTTAAAATTAAAGGCTTAAATGTCCAATTAAAGCTATATTTCGGCTATATTTTGGCTGCTAATTAAAGCCATATTGGAACTCTTTTTCATGCTGCTCTGAATACGAAACCTCCTGTTTAGCCAGACTAATTTCACATCAGGGTGATAGTATACACATCCCAGACCGTCATTGGGTAATATCGGACCATTCTGATATAGGATTTTAAAATTAAAGGCTTAAATGTCCAATTAAAGCTATATTTTGGCTGCTAATTGAAGCCATATTGTAACTCCTTTTCAGACTGCTCTAAAAACGAAACCTCCTGTTTAGCCATACTCATTTCACGTCAGTGTGATAGTATCCACATCACAGACTGTCACTGGGTAATATTGGACCATTCTGATATAGGATTTTAAAATGAATGCTTAAATGTCCACTTAAAGCTATATTTCAACTATTTTTCAGGCTGGTAATTAAAGCCATATTGTAACTCTTTTTCAGGCTGCTTTAAAAACAGAACCTCCTGTTTAGCCAGAGTTATTTCACATCAGGGTGATAGTATACACATCCCAGACTGTCAGTGGGTAATATCGGACTACTCTGATATAGGATGTTAAAATTAAAGGCTTAAATGTCCAATTAAAGCTATATTTCGGCTATATTTTGGCTGCTAATTAAAGCCATATTGTATCTCTTTTTCAGGCTGCTTTAAAAACAAAACCTCCTGTTTAGCCAGACTCATTTCATGTCAGGGTGATATTATCCACATCCCAGACTGTCACTGGGTAATATTGGACCATTCTGATATAGGATTTTAAAATGAAAGGCTTAAATGTCCACTTAAAGCTATATTTCAACTATTTTTCAGGCTGGTAATTAAAGCCATATTTTAACTCTTTTTCAGGCTGCTTTAAAAACAAAACCTCCTGTTTAGCCAGACTCATTTCATGTCAGGGTGATAGTATCCACATCCCAGACTGTCACTGGGAAATATCTGACTACTCTGATATAGGATTTTAAAATTAAAGGCTTAAATGTCCAATTAAAGCTATATTTCGGCTTTGTGTTGGCTGCTAATTAAAGCCATATTGTAACTCTTTTTCATGCTGCTCTAAATACGAAACCTCCTTTTTAGCCAGACTCATTTCACATCAGGGTGATAGTATACACATCCCAGACTGTCATTGGGTAATATCGGACCATTCTGATATAGGATTTTAAAATTAAAGGCTTAAATGTCCAATTAAAGCTATATTTTGGCTGCTAATTGAAGCCATATTGTAACTCCTTTTCAGACTGCTCTAAAAACGAAACCTCCTGTTTAGCCATACTCATTTCACGTCAGTGTGATAGTATCCACATCACAGACTGTCACTGGGTAATATTGGACCATTCTGATATAGGATTTTAAAATGAATGCTTAAATGTCCACTTAAAGCTATATTTCAACTATTTTTCAGGCTGGTAATTAAAGCCATATTGTAACTCTTTTTCAGGCTGCTTTAAAAACAGAACCTCCTGTTTAGCCAGAGTTATTTCACATCAGGGTGATAGTATACACATCCCAGACTGTCAGTGGGTAATATCGGACTACTCTGATATAGGATGTTAAAATTAAAGGCTTAAATGTCCAATTAAAGCTATATTTCGGCTATATTTTGGCTGCTAATTAAAGCCATATTGTATCTCTTTTTCAGGCTGCTTTAAAAACAAAACCTCCTGTTTAGCCAGACTCATTTCATGTCAGGGTGATATTATCCACATCCCAGACTGTCACTGGGTAATATTGGACCATTCTGATATAGGATTTTAAAATGAAAGGCTTAAATGTCCACTTAAAGCTATATTTCAACTATTTTTCAGGCTGGTAATTAAAGCCATATTTTAACTCTTTTTCAGGCTGCTTTAAAAACAAAACCTCCTGTTTAGCCAGACTCATTTCATGTCAGGGTGATAGTATCCACATCCCAGACTGTCACTGGGAAATATCTGACTACTCTGATATAGGATTTTAAAATTAAAGGCTTAAATGTCCAATTAAAGCTATATTTCGGCTTTGTGTTGGCTGCTAATTAAAGCCATATTGTAACTCTTTTTGATGCTGCTCTAAATACGAAACCTCCTTTTTAGCCAGACTCATTTCACATCAGGGTGATAGTATACACATCCCAGACTGTCATTGGGTAATATCGGACCATTCTGATATAGGATTTTAAAATTAAAGGCTTAAATGTCCAATTAAAGCTATATTTTGGCTGCTAATTGAAGCCATATTGTAACTCCTTTTCAGACTGCTCTAAAAACGAAACCTCCTGTTTAGCCATACTCATTTCATGTCAGGGTGATAGTATCCACATCCCCGACTGTCACTGGGTAATATCGGACCATTCTGATATAGGATTTTAAAATGAATGCTTAAATGTCCACTTAAAGCTATTTTTCAACTATTTTTCAGGCTGGTAATTAAAGCCATATTGTAACTCTTTTTCAGGCTGCTTTAAAAACAGAACCTCCTGTTTAGCCAGACTTATTTCACATCAGGGTGATAGTATACACATCCCAGACTGTCAGTGGGTAATATCGGACTACTCTGATATAGGATGTTAAAATTAAACGCTTAAATGTCCAATTAAAGATATATTTCGGCTATATTTTGGCTGCTAATTAAAGCCATATTGTATCTCTTTTTCAGGCTGCTTTAAAAACAAAACCTCCTGTTTAGCCAGACTCATTTCATGTCAGGGTGATAGCATCCACATCCTAGACTGTCAGTGGGTAATATCGGACTACTCTGATATAGGATGTTAAAATTAAAGGCTTTAATGTCCACTTAAAGCTATATTTCAACTATTTTTCAGGCTGGTAATTAAAGCCATATTGTATCTCTTTTTCAGGCTGTTTAAAAACAAAACCTCCTGTTTATCCAGACTCATTTCATGTCAGGGTGATATTATACACATCCCAGACTGTCACTGGGTAATATTGGACCATTCTGATATAGGATTATAAAATGAAAGGCTTAAATGTCCACTTAAAGCTATATTTCAACTATTTTTCAGGCTGGTAATTAAAGCCATATTTTAACTCTTTTTCAGGCTGCTTTAAAAACAAAACCTCCTGTTTAGCCAGACTCATTTCATGTCAGGGTGATAGTATCCACATCCCAGACTGTCACTGGGAAATATCTGACTACTCTGATATAGGATTTTAAAATTAAAGGCTTAAATGTCCAATTAAAGCTATATTTCGGCTTTGTGTTGGCTGCTAATTAAAGCCATATTGTAACTCTTTTTCATGCTGCTCTAAATACGAAACCTCCTGTTTAGCCAGACTCATTTCACATCAGGGTGATAGTATACACATCCCAGACTGTCATTGGGTAATATCGGACCATTCTGATATAGGATTTTAAAATTAAAGGCTTAAATGTCCAATTAAAGCTATATTTTGGCTGCTAATTGAAGCCATATTGTAACTCCTTTTCAGACTGCTCTAAAAACGAAACCTCCTGTTTAGCCATACTCATTTCACGTCAGTGTGATAGTATCCACATCCCAGACTGTCAGTGGGTAATATCGGACCATTCTGATATAGGATTTTAAAAATAATGCTTGAATGTCCACTTAAAGCTATATTTCAACTATTTTTCAGGCTGGTAATTAAAGCCATATTGTATCTCTTTTTCAGGCTGCTTTAAAAACAAAACCTTCTGTTTAGCCAGACTCATTTCATGTCAGGGTGATAGTATCCACATCCCAGACTGTCACTGGGAAATATCTGACTACTCTGATATAGGATTTTAAAATTAAAGGCTTAAATGTCCAATTAAAGCTATATTTCGGCTATATTTTGGCTGCTAATTAAAGCCATATTGTAACTCTTTTTCATGCTGCTCTGAATACGAAACCTCCTGTTTAGCCAGACTAATTTCACATCAGGGTGATAGTATACACATCCCAGACCGTCATTGGGTAATATCGGATCATTCTGATATAGGATTTTAAAATTAAAGGCTTAAATGTCCAATTAAAGCTATATTTTGGCTGCTAATTGAAGCCATATTGTAACTCCTTTTCAGACTGCTCTAAAAACGAAACCTCCTGTTTAGCCATACTCATTTCACGTCAGTGTGATAGTATCCACATCACAGACTGTCACTGGGTAATATTGGACCATTCTGATATAGGATTTTAAAATGAATGCTTAAATGTCCACTTAAAGCTATATTTCAACTATTTTTCAGGCTGGTAATTAAAGCCATATTGTAACTCTTTTTCAGGCTGCTTTAAAAACAGAACCTCCTGTTTAGCCAGAGTTATTTCACATCAGGGTGATAGTATACACATCCCAGACTGTCAGTGGGTAATATCGGACTACTCTGATATAGGATGTTAAAATTAAAGGCTTAAATGTCCAATTAAAGCTATATTTCGGCTATATTTTGGCTGCTAATTGAAGCCATATTGTATCTCTTTTTCAGGCTGCTTTAAAAACAAAACCTCCTGTTTAGCCAGACTCATTTCATGTCAGGGTGATATTATACACATCCCAGACTGTCACTGGGTAATATTGGACCATTCTGATATAGGATTTTAAAATGAAAGGCTTAAATGTCCACTTAAAGCTATATTTCAACTATTTTTCAGGCTGGTAATTAAAGCCATATTTTAACTCTTTTTCAGGCTGCTTTAAAAACAAAACCTCCTGTTTAGCCAGACTCATTTCATGTCAGGGTGATAGTATCCACATCCCAGACTGTCACTGGGAAATATCTGACTACTCTGATATAGGATTTTAAAATTAAAGGCTTAAATGTCCAATTAAAGCTATATTTCGGCTTTGTGTTGGCTGCTAATTAAAGCCATATTGTAACTCTTTTTCATGCTGCTCTAAATACGAAACCTCCTTTTTAGCCAGACTCATTTCACATCAGGGTGATAGTATACACATCCCCGACTGTCACTGGGTAATATCGGACCATTCTGATATAGGATTTTAAAATGAATGCTTAAATGTCCACTTAAAGCTATTTTTCAACTATTTTTCAGGCTGGTAATTAAAGCCATATTGTATCTCTTTTTCAGGCTGTTTAAAAACAAAACCTCCTGTTTATCCAGACTCATTTCATGTCAGGGTGATATTATACACATCCCAGACTGTCACTGGGTAATATTGGACCATTCTGATATAGGATTTTAAAATGAAAGGCTTAAATGTCCACTTAAAGCTATATTTCAACTATTTTTCAGGCTGGTAATTAAAGCCATATTTTAACTCTTTTTCAGGCTGCTTTAAAAACAGAACCTCCTGTTTAGCCAGACTTATTTCACATCAGGGTGATAGTATACACATCCCAGACTGTCAGTGGGTAATATCGGACTACTCTGATATAGGATGTTAAAATTAAACGCTTAAATGTCCAATTAAAGATATATTTCTGCTATATTTTGGCTGCTAATTAAAGCCATATTGTATCTCTTTTTCAGGCTGCTTTAAAAACAAAACCTCCTGTTTAGCCAGACTCATTTCATGTCAGGGTGATAGCATCCACATCCTAGACTGTCAGTGGGTAATATCGGACTACTCTGATATAGGATGTTAAAATTAAAGGCTTTAATGTCCACTTAAAGCTATATTTCAACTATTTTTCAGGCTGGTAATTAAAGCCATATTGTATCTCTTTTTCAGGCTGTTTAAAAACAAAACCTCCTGTTTATCCAGACTCATTTCATGTCAGGGTGATATTATACACATCCCAGACTGTCACTGGGTAATATTGGACCATTCTGATATAGGATTTTAAAATGAAAGGCTTAAATGTCCACTTAAAGCTATATTTCAACTATTTTTCAGGCTGGTAATTAAAGCCATATTTTAACTCTTTTTCAGGCTGCTTTAAAAACAAAACCTCCTGTTTAGCCAGACTCATTTCATGTCAGGGTGATAGTATCCACATCCCAGACTGTCACTGGGAAATATCTGACTACTCTGATATAGGATGTTAAAATTAAAGGCTTAAATGTCCAATTAAAGCTATATTTCGGCTTTGTGTTGGCTGCTAATTAAAGCCATATTGTAACTCTTTTTCATGCTGCTCTAAATACGAAACCTCCTGTTTAGCCAGACTCATTTCACATCAGGGTGATAGTATACACATCCCAGACTGTCATTGGGTAATATCGGACCATTCTGATATAGGATTTTAAAATTAAAGGCTTAAATGTCCAATTAAAGCTATATTTTGGCTGCTAATTGAAGCCATATTGTAACTCCTTTTCAGACTGCTCTAAAAACGAAACCTCCTGTTTAGCCATACTCATTTCACGTCAGTGTGATAGTATCCACATCCCAGACTGTCAGTGGGTAATATCGGACCATTCTGCTATAGGATTTTAAAAATAATGCTTGAATGTCCACTTAAAGCTATATTTCAACTATTTTTCAGGCTGGTAATTAAAGCCATATTGTATCTCTTTTTCAGGCTGCTTTAAAAACAAAACCTTCTGTTTAGCCAGACTCATTTCATGTCAGGGTGATAGTATCCACATCCCAGACTGTCACTGGGAAATATCTGACTACTCTGATATAGGATTTTAAAATTAAAGGCTTAAATGTCCAATTAAAGCTATATTTCGGCTATATTTTGGCTGCTAATTAAAGCCATATTGTAACTCTTTTTCATGCTGCTCTGAATACGAAACCTCCTGTTTAGCCAGACTAATTTCACATCAGGGTGATAGTATACACATCCCAGACCGTCATTGGGTAATATCGGACCATTCTGATATAGGATTTTAAAATTAAAGGCTTAAATGTCCAATTAAAGCTATATTTTGGCTGCTAATTGAAGCCATATTGTAACTCCTTTTCAGACTGCTCTAAAAACGAAACCTCCTGTTTAGCCATACTCATTTCACGTCAGTGTGATAGTATCCACATCACAGACTGTCACTGGGTAATATTGGACCATTCTGATATAGGATTTTAAAATGAATGCTTAAATGTCCACTTAAAGCTATATTTCAATTATTTTTCAGGCTGGTAATTAAAGCCATATTGTAACTCTTTTTCAGGCTGCTTTAAAAACAGAACCTCCTGTTTAGCCAGAGTTATTTCACATCAGGGTGATAGTATACACATCCCAGACTGTCAGTGGGTAATATCGGACTACTCTGATATAGGATGTTAAAATTAAAGGCTTAAATGTCCAATTAAAGCTATATTTCGGCTATATTTTGGCTGCTAATTAAAGCCATATTGTATCTCTTTTTCAGGCTGCTTTAAAAACAAAACCTCCTGTTTAGCCAGACTCATTTCATGTCAGGGTGATATTATACACATCCCAGACTGTCACTGGGTAATATTGGACCATTCTGATATAGGATTTTAAAATGAAAGGCTTAAATGTCCACTTAAAGCTATATTTCAACTATTTTTCAGGCTGGTAATTAAAGCCATATTTCAACTATTTTTCAGGCTGGTAATTAAAGCCATATTGTATCTCTTTTTCAGGCTGCTTTAAAAACAAAACCTCCTGTTTAGCCAGACTCATTTCATGTCAGGGTGATAGCATCCACATCCTAGACTGTCACTGGGAAATATCTGACTACTCTGATATAGGATTTTAAAATGAAAGGCTTAAACGTCCAGTTAAAGCTACATTTTGGCTATATTTTGGCTGCTAATTAAAGCCATATTGTAACTCTTTTTCATGCTGCTCTAAATACGAACCCTCCTGTCTAGCCAGACTCATTTCACGTCAGGGTGATAATTTACACATCCCAGACTGTCAGTGGGTAATATTGGATTATTCTGATATAGGATTTTAAAATTAAAGGCTTAAATGTTCAATTAAAGCTATATTTTGGCTGCTAATTAAAGCCATAATGTGTCTCTTTTTCAGGCTGCGTTAAAAACAAAACCTCCTGTTTAGCCAGACTCATCTCATGTCAGGGTGATAGTATCCACATCCCAGACTGTCACTGGGAAATATCTGACTACTCTGATATAGGATTTTAAAATTAAAGGCTTAAATGTCCAATTAAAGCTATATTTCGGCTATATTTTGGCTGCTAATTAAAGCCATATTGTAACTCTTTCTCATGCTGCTCTGAATACGAAACCTCCTGTTTAGCCAGACTCATTTCACATCAGGGTGATAGTATCCACATCCCAGACTGTCACTGGGTAATATCGGACCATTCTGATATAGGATTTTAAAATTAATGCTTAAATGTCCACTTAAAGCTATATTTTGGCTGCTAATTGAAGCCATATTGTAACTCTTTTTCATGCTGCTCTTAATACGAAACCTCCAGTTTAGCCAGACTCATTTCACATCAGGGTGATAGTATCCACATCCCAGACTGTCACTGGGTAATATCGGACCATTCTGATATAGGATTTTAAAATTTAAGGCTTAAATGTCCAATTAAAGCTATATTTCGGCTTTGTTTTGGCTGATAATTAAAGGCATATTGTAACTCTTTTTCAGACTGCTCTAAATACGAAACCTCCTGTTTAGCCAGACTCATTTCACATCACGGTGATAGTATACACATCCCAGACTGTCATTGGGTAATATCGGACCATTCTGATATAGGATTTTAAAATTAAAGGCTTAAATGTCCAATTAAAGCTATATTTTGGCTGCTAATTGAAGCCATATTGTAACTCCTTTTCAGACTGCTCTAAAAACGAAACCTCCTGTTTAGCCATACTCATTTCACGTCAGGGTGATAGTATCCACATCCCAGACTGTCACTGGGTAATATCGGACCATTCTGATATAGGATTTTAAAATTAATGCTTAAATGTCCACTTAAAGCTATATTTTGGCTTTGTTTTGGCTGCTAATTAAAGGCATATTGTAACTCTTTTTCATGCTGCTCTAAATACGAAACCTCCTGTTTAGCCAGACTCATTTCACATCACGGTGATAGTATCCACATCCCAGACTGTCACTGGGTAATATCGGACCATTCTGATATAGGATTTTAAAATGAATGCTTAAATGTCCACTTAAAGCTATATTTCAACTATTTTTCAGGCTGGTAATTAAAGCCATATTGTAACTCTTTTTCAGGCTGCTTTAAAAACAAAACCTCCTGTTTAGCCAGACTCATTTCATGTCAGGGTGATATTATACACAACCCAGACTGTCACTGGGTAATATTGGACCATTCTGATATAGGATTTTAAAATGAAAGGTTTAAATGTCCACTTAAAGCTATATTTCAACTATTTTTCAGGCTGGTAATTAAAGCCATGTTTTAACTCTTTTTCAGGCTGCTTTAAAAACAAAACCTCCTGTTTAGCCAGAGTTATTTCACATCAGGGTGATAGTATACACATCCCAGACTGTCAGTGGGTAATATCGGACTACTCTGATATAGGATGTTAAAATTAAAGGCTTAAATGTCCAATTAAAGCTATATTTCGGCTATATTTTGGCTGCTAATTGAAGCCATATTGTATCTCTTTTTCAGGCTGCTTTAAAAACAAAACCTCCTGTTTAGCCAGACTCATTTCATGTCAGGGTGATATTATACACATCCCAGACTGTCACTGGGTAATATTGGACCATTCTGATATAGGATTTTAAAATTAATGCTTAAATGTCCACTTAAAGCTATATTTCAACTATTTTTCAGGCTGGTAATTAAAGCCATATTGTAACTCTTTTTCAGGCTGCTCTAAAAACAGAACCTCCTGTTTAGCCAGAGTTATTTCACATCAGGGTGATAGTATACACATCCCAGACTGTCAGTGGGTAATATCGGACTACTCTGATATAGGATGTTAAAATTAAAGGCTTAAATGTCCAATTAAAGCTATATTTCGGCTATATTTTGGCTGCTAATTAAAGCCATATTGTATCTCTTTTTCAGGCTGCTTTAAAAACAAAACCTCCTGTTTAGCCAGACTCATTTCATGTCAGGGTGATATTATACACATCCCAGACTGTCACTGGGTAATATTGGACCATTCTGATATAGGATTTTAAAATGAAAGGCTTAAATGTCCACTTAAAGCTATATTTCAACTATTTTTCAGGCTGGTAATTAAAGCCATATTTTAACTCTTTTTCAGGCTGCTTTAAAAACAAAACCTCCTGTTTAGCCAGACTCATTTCATGTCAGGGTGATAGTATCCACATCCCAGACTGTCACTGGGAAATATCTGACTACTCTGATATAGGATTTTAAAATTAAAGGCTTAAATGTCCAATTAAAGCTATATTTCGGCTTTGTGTTGGCTGCTAATTAAAGCCATATTGTAACTCTTTTTCATGCTGCTCTAAATACGAAACCTCCTTTTTAGCCAGACTCATTTCACATCAGGGTGATAGTATACACATCCCAGACTGTCATTAGGTAATATCGGACCATTCTGATATAGGATTTTAAAATTAAAGGCTTAAATGTCCAATTAAAGCTATATTTTGGCTGCTAATTGAAGCCATATTGTAACTCCTTTTCAGACTGCTCTAAAAACGAAACCTCCTGTTTAGCCATACTCATTTCATGTCAGGGTGATAGTATCCACATCCCCGACTGTCACTGGGTAATATCGGACCATTCTGATATAGGATTTTAAAATGAATGCTTAAATGTCCACTTAAAGCTATTTTTCAACTATTTTTCAGGCTGGTAATTAAAGCCATATTGTAACTCTTTTTCAGGCTGCTTTAAAAACAGAACCTCCTGTTTAGCCAGACTTATTTCACATCAGCGTGATAGTATACACATCCCAGACTGTCAGTGGGTAATATCGGACTACTCTGATATAGGATGTTAAAATTAAACGCTTAAATGTCCAATTAAAGATATATTTCTGCTATATTTTGGCTGCTAATTAAAGCCATATTGTATCTCTTTTTCAGGCTGCTTTAAAAACAAAACCTCCTGTTTAGCCAGACTCATTTCATGTCAGGGTGATAGCATCCACATCCTAGACTGTCAGTGGGTAATATCGGACTACTCTGATATAGGATGTTAAAATTAAAGGCTTTAATGTCCACTTAAAGCTATATTTCAACTATTTTTCAGGCTGGTAATTAAAGCCATATTGTATCTCTTTTTCAGGCTGTTTAAAAACAAAACCTCCTGTTTATCCAGACTCATTTCATGTCAGGGTGATATTATACACATCCCAGACTGTCACTGGGTAATATTGGACCATTCTGATATAGGATTTTAAAATGAAAGGCTTAAATGTCCACTTAAAGCTATATTTCAACTATTTTTCAGGCTGGTAATTAAAGCCATATTTTAACTCTTTTTCAGGCTGCTTTAAAAACAAAACCTCCTGTTTAGCCAGACTCATTTCATGTCAGGGTGATAGTATCCACATCCCAGACTGTCACTGGGAAATATCTGACTACTCTGATATAGGATTTTAAAATTAAAGGCTTAAATGTCCAATTAAAGCTATATTTCGGCTTTGTGTTGGCTGCTAATTAAAGCCATATTGTAACTCTTTTTCATGCTGCTCTAAATACGAAACCTCCTTTTTAGCCAGACTCATTTCACATCAGGGTGATAGTATACACATCCCAGACTGTCATTGGGTAATATCGGACCATTCTGATATAGGATTTTAAAATTAAAGGCTTAAATGTCCAATTAAAGCTATATTTTGGCTGCTAATTGAAGCCATATTGTAACTCCTTTTCAGACTGCTCTAAAAACGAAACCTCCTGTTTAGCCATACTCATTTCATGTCAGGGTGATAGTATCCACATCCCCGACTGTCACTGGGTAATATCGGACCATTCTGATATAGGATTTTAAAATGAATGCTTAAATGTCCACTTAAAGCTATTTTTCAACTATTTTTCAGGCTGGTAATTAAAGCCATATTGTAACTCTTTTTCAGGCTGCTTTAAAAACAGAACCTCCTGTTTAGCCAGACTTATTTCACATCAGGGTGATAGTATACACATCCCAGACTGTCAGTGGGTAATATCGGACTACTCTGATATAGGATGTTAAAATTAAACGCTTAAATGTCCAATTAAAGATATATTTCTGCTATATTTTGGCTGCTAATTAAAGCCATATTGTATCTCTTTTTCAGGCTGCTTTAAAAACAAAACCTCCTGTTTAGCCAGACTCATTTCATGTCAGGGTGATAGCATCCACATCCTAGACTGTCAGTGGGTAATATCGGACTACTCTGATATAGGATGTTAAAATTAAAGGCTTTAATGTCCACTTAAAGCTATATTTCAACTATTTTTCAGGCTGGTAATTAAAGCCATATTGTATCTCTTTTTCAGGCTGTTTAAAAACAAAACCTCCTGTTTATCCAGACTCATTTCATGTCAGGGTGATATTATACACATCCCAGACTGTCACTGGGTAATATTGGACCATTCTGATATAGGATTTTAAAATGAAAGGCTTAAATGTCCACTTAAAGCTATATTTCAACTATTTTTCAGGCTGGTAATTAAAGCCATATTTTAACTCTTTTTCAGGCTGCTTTAAAAACAAAAGCTCCTGTTTAGCCAGACTCATTTCAGGTCAGGGTGATAGTATCCACATCCCAGACTGTCACTGGGAAATATCTGACTACTCTGATATAGGATTTTAAAATTAAAGGCTTAAATGTCCAATTAAAGCTATATTTCGGCTTTGTGTTGGCTGCTAATTAAAGCCATATTGTAACTCTTTTTCATGCTGCTCTAAATACGAAACCTCCTGTTTAGCCAGACTCATTTCACATCAGGGTGATAGTATACACATCCCAGACTGTCATTGGGTAATATTGGACCATTCTGATATAGGATTTTAAAATTAAAGGCTTAAATGTCCAATTAAAGCTATATTTTGGCTGCTAATTGAAGCCATATTGTAACTCCTTTTCAGACTGCTCTAAAAACGAAACCTCCTGTTTAGCCATACTCATTTCACGTCAGTGTGATAGTATCCACATCCCAGACTGTCAGTGGGTAATATCGGACCATTCTGCTATAGGATTTTAAAAATAATGCTTGAATGTCCACTTAAAGCTATATTTCAACTATTTTTCAGGCTGGTAATTAAAGCCATATTGTATCTCTTTTTCAGGCTGCTTTAAAAACAAAACCTTCTGTTTAGCCAGACTCATTTCATGTCAGGGTGATAGTATCCACATCCCAGACTGTCACTGGGAAATATCTGACTTCTCTGATATAGGATTTTAAAATTAAAGGCTTAAATGTCCAATTAAAGCTATATTTCGGCTATATTTTGGCTGCTAATTAAAGCCATATTGTAACTCTTTTTCATGCTGCTCTGAATACGAAACCTCCTGTTTAGCCAGACTAATTTCACATCAGGGTGATAGTATACACATCCCAGACCGTCATTGGGTAATATCGGACCATTCTGATATAGGATTTTAAAATTAAAGGCTTAAATGTCCAATTAAAGCTATATTTTGGCTGCTAATTGAAGCCATATTGTAACTC
The DNA here is from genome assembly GCA_023566125.1 of Zingel zingel. Classification (NCBI taxonomy): domain Eukaryota; kingdom Metazoa; phylum Chordata; class Actinopteri; order Perciformes; family Percidae; genus Zingel; species Zingel zingel. Next base: position 21,241,606 of record CM042321.1, read on the forward strand.
CTTTTCAGACTGCTCTAAAAACGAAACCTCCTGTTTAGCCATACTCATTTCACGTCAGTGTGATAGTATCCACATCACAGACTGTCACTGGGTAATATCGGACCATTCTGATATAGGATTTTAAAATGAATGCTTAAATGTCCACTTAAAGCTATTTTTCAACTATTTTTCAGGCTGGTAATTAAAGCCATATTGTAACTCTTTTTCAGGCTGCTTTAAAAACAGAACCTCCTGTTTAGCCAGACTTATTTCACATCAGGGTGATAGTATACACATCCCAGACTGTCAGTGGGTAATATCGGACTACTCTGATATAGGATGTTAAAATTAAACGCTTAAATGTCCAATTAAAGATATATTTCTGCTATATTTTGGCTGCTAATTAAAGCCATATTGTATCTCTTTTTCAGGCTGCTTTAAAAACAAAACCTCCTGTTTAGCCAGACTCATTTCATGTCAGGGTGATAGCATCCACATCCTAGACTGTCAGTGGGTAATATCGGACTACTCTGATATAGGATGTTAAAATTAAAGGCTTTAATGTCCACTTAAAGCTATATTTCAACTATTTTTCAGGCTGGTAATTAAAGCCATATTGTATCTCTTTTTCAGGCTGTTTAAAAACAAAACCTCCTGTTTATCCAGACTCATTTCATGTCAGGGTGATATTATACACATCCCAGACTGTCACTGGGTAATATTGGACCATTCTGATATAGGATTTTAAAATGAAAGGCTTAAATGTCCACTTAAAGCTATATTTCAACTATTTTTCAGGCTGGTAATTAAAGCCATATTTTAACTCTTTTTCAGGCTGCTTTAAAAACAAAAGCTCCTGTTTAGCCAGACTCATTTCATGTCAGGGTGATAGTATCCACATCCCAGACTGTCACTGGGAAATATCTGACTACTCTGATATAGGATTTTAAAATTAAAGGCTTAAATGTCCAATTAAAGCTATATTTCGGCTTTGTGTTGGCTGCTAATTAAAGCCATATTGTAACTCTTTTTCATGCTGCTCTAAATACGAAACCTCCTGTTTAGCCAGACTCATTTCACATCAGGGTGATAGTATACACATCCCAGACTGTCATTGGGTAATATTGGACCATTCTGATATAGGATTTTAAAATTAAAGGCTTAAATGTCCAATTAAAGCTATATTTTGGCTGCTAATTGAAGCCATATTGTAACTCCTTTTCAGACTGCTCTAAAAACGAAACCTCCTGTTTAGCCATACTCATTTCACGTCAGTGTGATAGTATCCACATCCCAGACTGTCAGTGGGTAATATCGGACCATTCTGCTATAGGATTTTAAAAAATAATGCTTGAATGTCCACTTAAAGCTATATTTCAACTATTTTTCAGGCTGGTAATTAAAGCCATATTGTATCTCTTTTTCAGGCTGCTTTAAAAACAAAACCTTCTGTTTAGCCAGACTCATTTCATGTCAGGGTGATAGTATCCACATCCCAGACTGTCACTGGGAAATATCTGACTTCTCTGATATAGGATTTTAAAATTAAAGGCTTAAATGTCCAATTAAAGCTATATTTCGGCTATATTTTGGCTGCTAATTAAAGCCATATTGTAACTCTTTTTCATGCTGCTCTGAATACGAAACCTCCTGTTTAGCCAGACTAATTTCACATCAGGGTGATAGTATACACATCCCAGACCGTCATTGGGTAATATCGGACCATTCTGATATAGGATTTTAAAATTAAAGGCTTAAATGTCCAATTAAAGCTATATTTTGGCTGCTAATTGAAGCCATATTGTAACTCCTTTTCAGACTGCTCTAAAAACGAAACCTCCTGTTTAGCCATACTCATTTCACGTCAGTGTGATAGTATCCACATCACAGACTGTCACTGGGTAATATTGGACCATTCTGATATAGGATTTTAAAATGAATGCTTAAATGTCCACTTAAAGCTATATTTCAACTATTTTTCAGGCTGGTAATTAAAGCCATATTGTAACTCTTTTTCAGGCTGCTTTAAAAACAGAACCTCCTGTTTAGCCAGAGTTATTTCACATCAGGGTGATAGTATACACATCCCAGACTGTCAGTGGGTAATATCGGACTACTCTGATATAGGATGTTAAAATTAAAGGATTAAATGTCCAATTAAAGCTATATTTCGGCTATATTTTGGCTGCTAATTAAAGCCATATTGTATCTCTTTTTCAGGCTGCTTTAAAAACAAAACCTCCTGTTTAGCCAGACTCATTTCATGTCAGGGTGATATTATACACATCCCAGACTGTCACTGGGTAATATTGGACCATTCTGATATAGGATTTTAAAATGAAAGGCTTAAATGTCCACTTAAAGCTATATTTCAACTATTTTTCAGGCTGGTAATTAAAGCCATATTTCAACTATTTTTCAGGCTGGTAATTAAAGCCATATTGTATCTCTTTTTCAGGCTGCTTTAAAAACAAAACCTCCTGTTTAGCCAGACTCATTTCATGTCAGGGTGATAGAATCCACATCCTAGACTGTCACTGGGAAATATCTGACTACTCTGATATAGGATTTTAAAATGAAAGGCTTAAACGTCCAGTTAAAGCTACATTTTGGCTATATTTTGGCTGCTAATTAAAGCCATATTGTAACTCTTTTTCATGCTGCTCTAAATACGAAACCTCCTGTCTAGCCAGACTCATTTCACGTCAGGGTGATAATTTACACATCCCAGACTGTCAGTGGGTAATATTGGATTATTCTGATATAGGATTTTAAAATTAAAGGCTTAAATGTTCAATTAAAGCTATATTTTGGCTGCTAATTAAAGCCATAATGTGTCTCTTTTTCAGGCTGCGTTAAAAACAAAACCTCCTGTTTAGCCAGACTCATCTCATGTCAGGGTGATAGTATCCACATCCCAGACTGTCACTGGGAAATATCTGACTACTCTGATATAGGATTTTAAAATTAAAGGCTTAAATGTCCAATTAAAGCTATATTTCGGCTATATTTTGGCTGCTAATTAAAGCCATATTGTAACTCTTTCTCATGCTGCTCTGAATACGAAACCTCCTGTTTAGCCAGACTCATTTCACATCAGGGTGATAGTATCCACATCCCAGACTGTCACTGGGTAATATCGGACCATTCTGATATAGGATTTTAAAATTAATGCTTAAATGTCCACTTAAAGCTATATTTTGGCTGCTAATTGAAGCCATATTGTAACTCTTTTTCATGCTGCTCTTAATACGAAACCTCCTGTTTAGCCAGACTCATTTCACATCAGGGTGATAGTATCCACATCCCAGACTGTCACTGGGTAATATCAGACCATTCTGATATAGGATTTTAAAATTAATGCTTAAATGTGCACTTAAAGCTATATTTCAACTATTTTTCAGGCTGGTAATTAAAGCCATATTGTAACTCTTTTTCAGGCTGCTTTACAAACAAAACCTCCTGTTTAGCCAGACTCATTTCATGTCAGGGTGATAGCATCCACATCCTAGACTGTCACTGGGAAATATCTGACTACTCTGATATAGGATTTTAAAATTTAAGGCTTAAATGTCCAATTAAAGCTATATTTCGGCTTTGTTTTGGCTGATAATTAAAGGCATATTGTAACTCTTTTTCAGACTGCTCTAAATACGAAACCTCCTGTTTAGCCAGACTCATTTCACATCACGGTGATAGTATACACATCCCAGACTGTCATTGGGTAATATCGGACCATTCTGATATAGGATTTTAAAATTAAAGGCTTAAATGTCCAATTAAAGCTATATTTTGGCTGCTAATTGAAGCCATATTGTAACTCCTTTTCAGACTGCTCTAAAAACGAAACCTCCTGTTTAGCCATACTCATTTCACGTCAGGGTGATAGTATCCACATCCCAGACTGTCACTGGGTAATATCGGACCATTCTGATATAGGATTTTAAAATTAATGCTTAAATGTCCACTTAAAGCTATATTTCGGCTTTGTTTTGGCTGCTAATTAAAGGCATATTGTAACTCTTTTTCATGCTGCTCTAAATACGAAACCTCCTGTTTAGCCAGACTCATTTCACATCACGGTGATAGTATCCACATCCCAGACTGTCACTGGGTAATATCGGACCATTCTGATATAGGATTTTAAAATGAATGCTTAAATGTCCACTTAAAGCTATATTTCAACTATTTTTCAGGCTGGTAATTAAAGCCATATTTTAACTCTTTTTCAGGCTGCTTTAAAAACAAAACCTCCTGTTTAGCCAGACTCATTTCACATCAGGGTGATAGTATCCACATCCCAGACTGTCACTGGGTAATATCGGACCATTCTGATATAGGATTTTAAAATTAATGCTTAAATGTCCACTTAAAGCTATATTTCAACTATTTTTCAGGCTGGTAATTAAAGCCATATTGTAACTCTTTTTCAGGCTGCTTTAAAAACAAAACCTCCTGTTTAGCCAGACTCATTTCATGTCAGGGTGATAGCATCCACATCCTAGACTGTCACTGGGAAATATCTGACTACTCTGATATAGGATTTTAAAATGTAAGGCTTAAATGTCCAATTAAAGCTATATTTCGGCTTTGTTTTGGCTGCTAATTAAAGGCATATTGTAACTCTTTTTCATGCTGCTCTAAATACGAAACCTCCTGTTTAGCCAGACTCATTTCACATCACGGTGATAGTATACACATCCCAGACTGTCATTGGGTAATATCGGACCATTCTGATATACGATTTTAAAATTAAAGGCTTAAATGTCCAATTAAAGCTATATTTTGGCTGCTAATTGAAGCCATATTGTAACTCCTTTTCAGACTGCTCTAAAAACGAAACCTCCTGTTTAGCCATACTCATTTCACGTCAGGGTGATAGTATCCACATCCCAGACTGTCACTGGGTAATATCGGACCATTCTGATATAGGATTTTAAAATGAATGCTTAAATGTCCACTTAAAGCTATATTTCAACTATTTTTCAGGCTGGTAATTAAAGCCATATTTTAACTCTTTTTCAGGCTGCTTTAAAAACAAAACCTCCTGTTTAGCCAGACTCATTTCATGTCAGGGTGATAGTATCCACATCCCAGACTGTCACTGGGAAATATCTGACTACTCTGATATAGGATTTTAAAATTAAAGGCTTAAATGTCCAATTAAAGCTATATTTCGGCTTTGTGTTGGCTGCTAATTAAAGCCATATTGTAACTCTTTTTCATGCTGCTCTAAATACGAAACCTCTTGTTTAGCCAGACTCATTTCACACCAGGGTGATAGTATAAACATCCCAGACTGTCAGTGGGTAATATTGGACCATTCTGATGTAGGATTTTCAAATTAAAGGCTTCAATGTCCAATTAAAGCTGTATTTTGGCTGCTAATTAAAGCCATATTGTAACTCTTTTTCAGGCTGCTTTAAAAACAAAACCTCCTGTTTAGCCAGACTCATTTCATGTCAGGGTGATAGCATCCATATCCTAGACTGTCACTTTGGAAATATCTGACTACTCTGATATAGGATTTTAAAATGAAAGGCTTAAATGTCCACTTAAAGCTATATTTTGGCTTTGTTTTGGCTGCTAATTAAAGCCATATTGTAACTCTTTTTTTCATGCTGCTCTAAATACGAAACCTCCTGTTTAGCCAGACTCCTTTCACGTCAGGGTGATAGTATACACATCCCAGACTGTCAGTGGGTAATATCAGACTATTCTGATATAGGATTTTAAAATGAAAGGTTTAAATGTCCAATTAAAGCTATATTTTGGCTGCTAATTGAAGCCATCATGTATCTCTTTTTCAGGCTGCTTCATTAACAAAACCTCCTGTTTAACCAGACTCATTTCACATCAGGGTGATAGTATACACATCCCAGACTGTCATTGGTTAATATCGGACCATTCTGATACAGGATTTTAAAATTAAAGGCTTAAATGTCCACTTAAAGCTATATTTTAACTGTTTTTTAGGCTGGTAATTAAAGCCATATTTTAACTCTTTTTCAGGCTGCTTTATAAACAAAACCTCCTGTTTAGCCACACTCATTTCATGTCAGGGTGATAGTATCCACATCCCAGACTGTCACTGGGAAATATCTGACTACTCTGATATAGGATTTTAAAATTAAAGGCTTAAATGTCCAATTAAAGCTATATTTCAACTATTTTCAGGCTGGTAATTAAAGCCATATTGTATATCTTTTTCAGGCTGCTTTAAAAACAAAACCTCCTGTTTAGCCAGACTCATTTCATGTCAGGGTGATATTATACACATCCCAGACTGTCACTGGGTAATATTGGACCATTCTGATATAGGATTTTAAAAATAATGCTTAAATGTCCACTTAAAGCTATATTTCAACTATTTTTCAGGCTGGTAATTAAAGCCATATTGTATCTCTTTTTCAGGCTGCTTTAAAAACAAAACCTCCTGTTTAGCCAGACTCATTTCATGTCAGGGTGATAGTATCCACATCCCAGACTGTCACTGGGAAATATCTGACTACTCTGATATAGGATTTTAAAATTAAAGGCTTAAATGTCCAATTAAAGCTATATTTCGGCTATATTTTGGCTGCTAATTGAAGCCATATTGTAACTCCTTTTCAGACTGCTCTAAAAACGAAACCTCCTGTTTAGCCATACTCATTTCACGTCAGGGTGATAGTATCCACATCCCAGACTGTCACTGGGTAATATCGGACCATTCTGATATAGGAATTTAAAATGAAGGCTTAAATGTCCACTTAAAGCTATATTTCAACTATTTTTCAGGCTGGTAATTAAAGCCATATTGTAACTCTTTTTCAGGCTGCTTTAAAAACAGAACCTCCTGTTTAGCCAGACTCATTTCACATCAGGGTGATAGTATACACATCCCAGACGGTCAGTGGGTAATATCGGACTACTCTGATATAGCATGTTAAAATTAAAGGCTTTAATGTCCACTTAAAGCTATATTTCAACTATTTTTCAGGCTGGTAATTAAAGCCATATTGTATCTCTTTTTCAGGCTGCTTTAAAAACAAAACCTCCTGTTTAGCCAGACTCATTTCATGTCAGGGTGATAGCATCCACATCCTAGACTGTCACTGGGAAATATCTGACTACTCTGATATAGGATTTTAAAATGAAAGGCTTAAACGTCCAGTTAAAGCTACATTTTGGCTATATTTTGGCTGCTAATTAAAGCCATATTGTAACTCTTTTTCATGCTGCTCTAAATACGAAACCTCCTGTCTAGCCAGACTCATTTGACGTCAGGGTGATAGTTTACACATCCCAGACTGTCAGTGGGTAATATTGGATTATTCTGATATAGGATTTTAAAATTAAAGGCTTAAATGTTCAATTAAAGCTATATTTTGGCTGCTAATTAAAGCCATAATGTGTCTCTTTTTCAGGCTGCGTTAAAAACAAAACCTCCTGTTTAGCCAGACTCATTTCATGTCAGGGTGATAGTATCCACATCCCAGACTGTCACTGGGTAATATCGGACCATTCTGATATAGGATTTTAAAATCAATACTTAAATGTCCACTTAAAGCTATATTTCAACTATTTTTCAGGCTGGTAATTAAAGCCATATTGTATCTCTTTTTCAGGCTGTTTAAAAACAAAACCTCCTGTTTATCCAGACTCATTTCATGTCAGGGTGATAGTATCCACATCCCAGACTGTCACTGGGAAATATCTGACTACTCTGATATAGGATTTTAAAATTAAAGGCTTAAATGTCCAATTAAAGCTATATTTCGGCTATATTTTGGCTGCTAATTAAAGCCATATTGTAACTCTTTTTCATGCTGCTCTGAATACGAAACCTCCTGTTTAGCCAGACTAATTTCACATCAGGGTGATAGTATACACATCCCAGACTGTCATTGGGTAATATCGGACCATTCTGATATCGGATTTTAAAATTAAAGGCTTAAATGTCCAATTAAAGCTATATTTTGGCTGCTAATTGAAGCCATATTGTAACTCCTTTTCAGACTGCTCTAAAAACGAAACCTCCTGTTTAGCCATACTCATTTCAAGTCAGGGTGATAGTATCCACATCCCAGACTGTCACTGGGTAATATCGGACCATTCTGATATAGGATTTTAAAATGAATGCTTAAATGTCCACTTAAAGCTATATTTCAACTATTTTTCAGGCTGGTAATTAAAGCCATATTGTAACTCTTTTTCAGGCTGCTTTAAAAACAGAACCTCCTGTTTAGCCAGACTCATTTCACATCAGGGTGATAGTATACACATCCCAGACGGTCAGTGGGTAATATCGGACTACTCTGATATAGGATGTTAAAATTAAAGGCTTTAATGTCCACTTAAAGCTATATTTCAACTATTTTTCAGGCTGGTAATTAAAGCCATATTGTATCTCTTTTTCAGGCTGCTTTAAAAACAAAACCTCCTGTTTAGCCAGACTCATTTCATGTCAGGGTGATAGCATCCACATCCTAGACTGTCACTGGGAAATATCTGACTACTCTGATATAGGATTTTAAAATGAAAGGCTTAAACGTCCAGTTAAAGCTACATTTTGGCTATATTTTGGCTGCTAATTAAAGCCATATTGTAACTCTTTTTCATGCTGCTCTAAATACGAAACCTCCTGTCTAGCCAGACTCATTTCACGTCAGGGTGATAGTTTACACATCCCAGACTGTCAGTGGGTAATATTGGATTATTCTGATATAGGATTTTAAAATTAAAGGCTTAAATGTTCAATTAAAGCTATATTTTGGCTGCTAATTAAAGCCATAATGTGTCTCTTTTTCAGGCTGCGTTAAAAACAAAACCTCCTGTTTAGCCAGACTCATCTCATGTCAGGGTGATAGTATCCACATCCCAGACTGTCACTGGGAAATATCTGACTACTCTGATATAGGATTTTAAAATTAAAGGCTTAAATGTCCAATTAAAGCTATATTTCGGCTATATTTTGGCTGCTAATTAAAGCCATATTGTAACTCTTTCTCATGCTGCTCTGAATACGATACCTCCTGTTTAGCCAGACTCATTTCACATCAGGTTGATAGTATACACATCCCAGACTGTCATTGGGTAATATCGGACCATTCTCATATAGGATTTTAAAATTAAAGGCTTAAATGTCCAATTAAAGCTATATTTTGGCTGCTAATTGAAGCCATATTGTAACTCTTTTTCATGCTGCTCTTAATACGAAACCTCCTGTTTAGCCAGACTCATTTCACATAAGGGTGATAGTATCCACATCCCAGACTGTCACTGGGTAATATCGGACCATTCTGATATAGGATTTTAAAATTAATGCTTAAATGTCCACTTAAAGCTATATTTCAACTATTTTTCAGGCTGGTAATTAAAGCCATATTGTAACTCTTTTTCAGGCTGCTTTAAAAACAAAACCTCCTGTTTAGCCAGACTCATTTAATGTCAGGGTGATAGCATCCACATCCTAGACTGTCTCTGGGAAATATCTGACTACTCTGATATAGGATTTTAAAATTTAAGGCTTAAATGTCCAATTAAAGCTATATTTCGGCTTTGTTTTGGCTGCTAATTAAAGGCATATTGTAACTCTTTTTCATGCTGCTCTAAATACGAAACCTACTGTTTAGCCAGACTCATTTCACATCACGGTGATAGTATACACATCCCAGACTGTCATTGGGTAATATCGGACCATTCTGATATAGGATTTTAAAATGAATGCTTAAATGTCCACTTAAAGCTATATTTCAACTATTTTTCAGGCTGGTAATTAAAGCCATATTGTAACTCTTTTTCGGGCTGCTTTAAAAACAGAACCTACTGTTTAGCCAGACTCATTTCACATCACGGTGATAGTATACACATCCCAGACTGTCATTGGGTAATATCGGACCATTCTGATATAGGATTTTAAAATGAATGCTTAAATGTCCACTTAAAGCTATATTTCAACTATTTTTCAGGCTGGTAATTAAAGCCATATTGTAACTCTTTTTCGGGCTGCTTTAAAAACAGAACCTACTGTTTAGCCAGACTCATTTCACATCAGGGTGATAGTATACAAATCCCAGACGGTCAGTGGTTAATATCGGACTACTCTGATATAGGATGTTAAAATTAAAGGCTTTAATGTCCACTTAAAGCTACATTTCAAATATTTTTCAGGCTGGTAATTAAAGCCATATTGTATCTCTTTTTCAGGCTGCTTTAAAAACAAAACCTCCTGTTTAGCCAGACTCATTTCATGTCAGGGTGATAGCATCCACATCCTAGACTGTCACTGGGAAATATCTGACTACTCTGATATAGGATTTTAAAATGAAAGGCTTAAACGTCCAGTTAAAGTTACATTTTGGCTATATTTTGGCTGCTAATTAAAGCCATATTGTAACTCTTTTTCATGTTGCTCTAAATACGAAACCTCCTGTCTAGCCAGACTCATTTCACGTCAGGGTGATAGTTTACACATCCCAGACTGTCAGTGGGTAATATTGGATTATTCTGATATAGGATTTTAAAATTAAAGGCTTAAATATTCAGTTAAAGCTATATTTTGGCTGCTAATTAAAGCCATAATGTGTCTCTTTTTCAGGCTGCGTTAAAAACAAAACCTCCTGTTTAGCCAGACTCATCTCATGTCAGGGTGATAGTATCCACATCCCAGACTGTCACTGTGAAATATCTGACTACTCTGATATAGGATTTTAAAATTAAAGGCTTAAATGTCCAATTAAAGCTATATTTCGGCTATATTTTGGCTGCTAATTAAAGCCATATTGTAACTCTTTCTCATGCTCCTCTGAATACGAAACCTCCTGTTTAGCCAGACTCATTTCACATCAGGGTGATAGTATACACATCCCAGACTGTCATTGGGTAATATCGGACCATTCTGATATAGGATTTTAAAATTAAAGGCTTAAATGTCCAATTAAAGCTATATTTTGGCTGCTAATTGAAGCCATATTGTAACTCTTTTTCATGCTGCTCTTAATACGAAACCTCCTGTTTAGCCAGACTCATTTCACATCAGGGTGATAGTATCCACATCCCAGACTGTCACTGGGTAATATCGGACCATTCTGATATAGGATTTTAAAATTAATGCTTAAATGTCCACTTAAAGCTATATTTCAACTATTTTTCAGGCTGGTAATTAAAGCCATATTGTAACTCTTTTTCAGGCTGCTTTAAAAACAAAACCTCCTGTTTAGCCAGACTCATTTCATGTCAGGGTGATAGCATCCACATCCTAGACGGTCACTGGGAAATATCTGACTACTCTGATATAGGATTTTAAAATTTAAGGCTTAAATGTCCAATTAAAGCTATATTTCGGCTTTGTTTTGGCTGCTAATTAAAGGCATATTGTAACTCTTTTTCATGCTTCTCTAAATACGAAACCTCCTGTTTAGCCAGACTCATTTCACATCACGGTGATAGTATACACATCCCAGACTGTCATTGGGTAATATCGGACCATTCTGATATAGGATTTTAAAATTAAAGGCTTAAATGTCCAATTAAAGCTATATTTTGGCTGCTGATTGAAGCCATATTGTAACTCCTTTTCAGACTGCTCTAAAAACGAAACCTCCTGTTTAGCCATACTCATTTCATGTCAGGGTGATAGTATCCACATCCCAGACTGTCTCTGGGTAATATCGGACCATTCTGATATAGGATTTTAAAATTAATGCTTAAATGTCCACTTAAAGCTATATTTCAACTATTTTTCAGGCTGGTAATTAAAGCCATATTGTAACTCTTTTTCAGGCTGCTTTAAAAACAAAACCTCCTGTTTAGCCAGACTCATTTCATGTCAGGGTGATATTATACACATCCCAGACTGTCAGTGGGTAATATCGGACTACTCTGATATAGGATGTTAAAATTAAAGGCTTAAATGTCCAATTAAAGCTATATTTCGGCTATATTTTGGCTGCTAATTAAAGCCATATTGTATCTCTTTTTCAGGCTGCTTTAAAAACAAAACCTCCTGTTTAGCCAGACTCATTTCATGTCAGGGTGATATTATACATATCCCAGACTGTCACTGGGTAATATTGGACCATTCTGATATAGGATTTTAAAATGACAGGCTTAAATGTCCACTTAAAGCTATATTTCAACTATTTTTCAGGCTGGTAATTAAAGCCATATTTTAACTCTTTTTCAGGCTGCTTTAAAAACAAAACCTCCTGTTTAGCCAGACTCATTTCATGTCAGGGTGATAGTATCCACATCCCAGACTGTCACTGGGAAATATCTGACTACTCTGATATAGGATTTTAAAATTAAAGGCTTAAATGTCCAATTAAAGCTATATTTCGGCTTTGTGTTGGCTGCTAATTAAAGCCATATTGTAACTCTTTTTCATGCTGCTCTAAATACGAAACCTCCTGTTTAGCCAGACTCATTTCATGTCAGGGTGATAGAATCCACATCCTAGACTGTCACTGGGTAATATCGGACCATTCTGATATAGGATTTTAAAATTAAAGGCTTAAATGTCCAATTAAAGCTATATTTTGGCTGCTAATTGAAGCCATATTGTAACTCTTTTTCATGCTGCTCTTAATACGAAACCTCCTGTTTAGCCAGACTCATTTCACATCAGGGTGATAGTATCCACATCCCAGACTGTCACTGGGTAATATCGGACCATTCTGATATAGGATTTTAAAATTAATGCTTAAATGTCCACTTAAAGCTATATTTCAACTATTTTTCAGGCTGGTAATTAAAGCCATATTGTAACTCTTTTTCAGGCTGCTTTAAAAACAAAACCTCCTGTTTAGCCAGACTCATTTCATGTCAGGGTGATAGCATCCACATCCTAGACGGTCACTGGGAAATATCTGACTACTCTGATATAGGATTTTAAAATTTAAGGCTTAAATGTCCAATTAAAGCTATATTTCGGCTTTGTTTTGGCTGCTAATTAAAGGCATATTGTAACTCTTTTTCATGCTTCTCTAAATACGAAACCTCCTGTTTAGCCAGACTCATTTCACATCACGGTGATAGTATACACATCCCAGACTGTCATTGGGTAATATCGGACCATTCTGATATAGGATTTTAAAATTAAAGGCTTAAATGTCCAATTAAAGCTATATTTTGGCTGCTGATTGAAGCCATATTGTAACTCCTTTTCAGACTGCTCTAAAAACGAAACCTCCTGTTTAGCCATACTCATTTCATGTCAGGGTGATAGTATCCACATCCCAGACTGTCTCTGGGTAATATCGGACCATTCTGATATAGGATTTTAAAATTAATGCTTAAATGTCCACTTAAAGCTATATTTCAACTATTTTTCAGGCTGGTAATTAAAGCCATATTGTAACTCTTTTTCAGGCTGCTTTAAAAACAAAACCTCCTGTTTAGCCAGACTCATTTCATGTCAGGGTGATATTATACACATCCCAGACTGTCAGTGGGTAATATCGGACTACTCTGATATAGGATGTTAAAATTAAAGGCTTAAATGTCCAATTAAAGCTATATTTCGGCTATATTTTGGCTGCTAATTAAAGCCATATTGTATCTCTTTTTCAGGCTGCTTTAAAAACAAAACCTCCTGTTTAGCCAGACTCATTTCATGTCAGGGTGATATTATACATATCCCAGACTGTCACTGGGTAATATTGGACCATTCTGATATAGGATTTTAAAATGACAGGCTTAAATGTCCACTTAAAGCTATATTTCAACTATTTTTCAGGCTGGTAATTAAAGCCATATTTTAACTCTTTTTCAGGCTGCTTTAAAAACAAAACCTCCTGTTTAGCCAGACTCATTTCATGTCAGGGTGATAGTATCCACATCCCAGACTGTCACTGGGAAATATCTGACTACTCTGATATAGGATTTTAAAATTAAAGGCTTAAATGTCCAATTAAAGCTATATTTCGGCTTTGTGTTGGCTGCTAATTAAAGCCATATTGTAACTCTTTTTCATGCTGCTCTAAATACGAAACCTCCTGTTTAGCCAGACTCATTTCACATCAGGGTGATAGTATACACATCCCAGACTGTCATTGGGTAATATCGGACCATTCTGATATAGGATTTTAAAATTAAAGGCTTAAATGTCCAATTAAAGCTATATTTTGGCTGCTAATTGAAGCCATATTGTAACTCCTTTTCAGACTGCTCTAAAAACGAAACCTCCTGTTTAGCCATACTCATTTCACGTCAGTGTGATAGTATCCACATCCCAGACTGTCAGTGGGTAATATCGGACCATTCTGATATAGGATTTTAAAAATAATGCTTGAATGTCCACTTAAAGCTATATTTCAACTATTTTTCAGGCTGGTAATTAAAGCCATATTGTATCTCTTTTTCAGGCTGCTTTAAAAACAAAACCTTCTGTTTAGCCAGACTCATTTCATGTCAGGGTGATAGTATCCACATCCCAGACTGTCACTGGGAAATATCTGACTACTCTGATATAGGATTTTAAAATTAAAGGCTTAAATGTCCAATTAAAGCTATATTTCGGATATATTTTGGCTGCTAATTAAAGCCATATTGTAACTCTTTTTCATGCTGCTCTGAATACGAAACCTCCTGTTTAGCCAGACTAATTTCACATCAGGGTGATAGTATACACATCCCAGACTGTCATTGGGTAATATCGGACCATTCTGATATAGGATTTTAAAATTAAAGGCTTAAATGTCCAATTAAAGCTATATTTTGGCTGCTGATTGAAGCCATATTGTAACTCCTTTTCAGACTGCTCTAAAAACGAAACCTCCTGTTTAGCCATACTCATTTCATGTCAGGGTGATAGTATCCACATCCCAGACTGTCTCTGGGTAATATCGGACCATTCTGATATAGGATTTTAAAATGAATGCTTAAATGTCCACTTAAAGCTATATTTCAACTATTTTTCAGGCTGGTAATTAAAGCCATATTGTAACTCTTTTTCAGGCTGCTTTAAAAACAGAACCTCCTGTTTAGCCAGAGTTATTTCACATCAGGGTGATAGTATACACATCCCAGACTGTCAGTGGGTAATATCGGACTACTCTGATATAGGATGTTAAAATTAAAGGCTTAAATGTCCAATTAAAGCTATATTTCGGCTATATTTTGGCTGCTAATTAAAGCCATATTGTATCTCTTTTTCAGGCTGCTTTAAAAACAAAACCTCCTGTTTAGCCAGACTCATTTCATGTCAGGGTGATATTATACACATCCCAGACTGTCACTGGGTAATATTGGACCATTCTGATATAGGATTTTAAAATGAAAGGCTTAAATGTCCACTTAAAGCTATATTTCAACTATTTTTCAGGCTGGTAATTAAAGCCATATTTCAACTATTTTTCAGGCTGGTAATTAAAGCCATATTGTATCTCTTTTTCAGGCTGCTTTAAAAACAAAACCTCCTGTTTAGCCAGACTCATTTCATGTCAGGGTGATAGCATCCACATCCTAGACGGTCACTGGGAAATATCTGACTACTCTGATATAGGATTTTAAAATGAAAGGCTTAAACGTCCAGTTAAAGCTACATTTTGGCTATATTTTGGCTGCTAATTAAAGCCATATTGTAACTCTTTTTCATGCTGCTCTAAATACGAAACCTCCTGTCTAGCCAGACTCATTTCACGTCAGGGTGATAATTTACACATCCCAGACTGTCAGTGGGTAATATCGGACTACTCTGATATAGGATGTTAAAATTAAAGGCTTTAATGTCCACTTAAAGCTATATTTCAACTATTTTTCAGGCTGGTAATTAAAGCCATATTGTAACTCTTTTTCAGGCTGCTTTAAAAACAAAACCTCCTGTTTAGCCAGACTCATTTCACATCAGGGTGATAGTATACACATCCCAGACTGTCAGTGGGTAATATCGGACTACTCTGATATAGGATGTTAAAATTAAAGGCTTTAATGTCCACTTAAAGCTATATTTCAACTATTTTTCAGGCTGGTAATTAAAGCCATATTGTATCTCTTTTTCAGGCTGTTTAAAAACAAAACCTCCTGTTTATCCAGACTCATTTCATGTCAGGGTGATAGTATCCACATCCCAGACTGTCACTGGGAAATATCTGACTACTCTGATATAGGATTTTAAAATTAAAGGCTTAAATGTCCAATTAAAGCTATATTTCGGCTATATTTTGGCTGCTAATTAAAGCCATATTGTAACTCTTTTTCATGCTGCTCTGAATACGAAACCTCCTGTTTAGCCAGACTAATTTCACATTAGGGTGATAGTATACACATCCCAGACTGTCATTGGGTAATATCGGACCATTCTGTTATAGGATTTTAAAATTAAAGGCTTAAATGTCCAATTAAAGCTATATTTTGGCTGCTAATTGAAGCCATATTGTAACTCCTTTTCAGACTGCTCTAAAAACGAAACCTCCTGTTTAGCCATACTCATTTCACGTCAGGGTGATAGTATCCACATCCCAGACTGTCACTGGGTAATATCGGACCATTCTGATATAGGATTTTAAAATGAATGCTTAAATGTCCACTTAAAGCTATATTTCAACTATTTTTCAGGCTGGTAATTAAAGCCATATTGTAACTCTTTTTCAGGCTGCTTTAAAAACAGAACCTCCTGTTTAGCCAGACTCATTTCACATCAGGGTGATAGTATACACATCCCAGACGGTCAGTGGGTAATATCGGACTATTCTGATATCGGATCTTAAAATTAAAGGCTTTAATGTCCACTTAAAGCTATATTTCAACTATTTTTCAGGCTGGTAATTAAAGCCATATTGTATCTCTTTTTCAGGCTGCTTTAAAAACAAAACCTCCTGTTTAGCCAGACTCATTTCATGTCAGGGTGATAGCATCCACATCCTAGACTGTCACTGGGAAATATCTGACTACTCTGATATAGGATTTTAAAATGAAAGGCTTAAACGTCCAGTTAAAGCTACATTTTGGCTATATTTTGGCTGCTAATTAAAGCCATATTGTAACTCTTTTTCATGCTGCTCTAAATACGAAACCTCCTGTCTAGCCGGACTCATTTCACGTCAGGGTGATAGTATACACATCCCAGACTGTCATTGGGTAATATCGGAACATTCTGATATAGGATTTTAAAATTAAAGGCTTAAATGTCCACTTAAAGCTATATTTTAACGGTTTTTCAGGCTGGTAATTAAAGCCATATTTTAACTCTTTTTTAGGCTGCTTTATAAACAAAACCTCCTGTTTAGCCACACTCATTTCATGTCAGGGTGATAGTATCCACATCCCAGACTGTCACTGGGAAATATCTGACTACTCTGATATAGGATTTTAAAATTAAAGGCTTAAATGTCCAATTAAAGCTATATTTCAACTATTTTCAGGCTGGTAATTAAAGCCATATTGTATCTCTTTTTCAGGCTGCTTTAAAAACAAAACCTCCTGTTTAGCCAGACTCATTTCATGTCAGGGTGATATTATACACATCCCAGACTGTCACTGGGTAATATTGGACCATTCTGATATAGGATTTTAAAAATAATGCTTAAATGTCCACTTAAAGCTATATTTCAACTATTTTTCAGGCTGGTAATTAAAGCCATATTGTATCTCTTTTTCAGGCTGCTTTAAAAACAAAACCTCCTCTTTAGCCAGACTCATTTCATGTCAGGGTGATAGTATCCACATCCCAGACTGTCACTGGGAAATATCTGACTACTCTGATATAGGATTTTAAAATGAAAGGCTTAAATGTCCAATTAAAGCTATATTTCGGCTATATTTTGGCTGCTAATTAAAGCCATATTGTAACTCTTTTTCATGCTGCTCTGAATACGAAATCTCCTGTTTAGCCAGACTAATTTCACATCAGGGTGATAGTATACACATCCCAGACTGTCATTGGGTAATATCGGACCATTCTGATATAGGATTTTAAAATTAAAGGCTTAAATGTCCAATTAAAGCTATATTTTGGCTGCTAATTGAAGCCATATTGTAACTCCTTTTCAGACTGCTCTAAAAACGAAACCTCCTGTTTAGCCATACTCATTTCACGTCAGGGTGATAGTATCCACATCCCAGACTGTCACTGGGTAATATCGGACCATTCTGATATAGGATTTTAAAATGAAGGCTTAAATGTCCACTTAAAGCTATATTTCAACTATTTTTCAGGCTGGTAATTAAAGCCATATTGTAACTCTTTTTCAGGCTGCTTTAAAAACAGAACCTCCTGTTTAGCCAGACTCATTTCACATCAGGGTGATAGTATACACATCCCAGACGGTCAGTGGGTAATATCGGACTACTCTGATATAGCATGTTAAAATTAAAGGCTTTAATGTCCACTTAAAGCTATATTTCAACTATTTTTCAGGCTGGTAATTAAAGCCATATTGTATCTCTTTTTCAGGCTGCTTTAAAAACAAAACCTCCTGTTTAGCCAGACTCATTTCATGTCAGGGTGATAGCATCCACATCCTAGACTGTCACTGGGAAATATCTGACTACTCTGATATAGGATTTTAAAATGAAAGGCTTAAACGTCCAGTTAAAGCTACATTTTGGCTATATTTTGGCTGCTAATTAAAGCCATATTGTAACTCTTTTTCATGCTGCTCTAAATACGAAACCTCCTGTCTAGCCAGACTCATTTGACGTCAGGGTGATAGTTTACACATCCCAGACTGTCAGTGGGTAATATTGGATTATTCTGATATAGGATTTTAAAATTAAAGGCTTAAATGTTCAATTAAAGCTATATTTTGGCTGCTAATTAAAGCCATAATGTGTCTCTTTTTCAGGCTGCGTTAAAAACAAAACCTCCTGTTTAGCCAGACTCATTTCATGTCAGGGTGATAGTATCCACATCCCAGACTGTCACTGGGTAATATCGGACCATTCTGATATAGGATTTTAAAATCAATACTTAAATGTCCACTTAAAGCTATATTTCAACTATTTTTCAGGCTGGTAATTAAAGCCATATTGTATCTCTTTTTCAGGCTGTTTAAAAACAAAACCTCCTGTTTATCCAGACTCATTTCATGTCAGGGTGATAGTATCCACATCCCAGACTGTCACTGGGAAATATCTGACTACTCTGATATAGGATTTTAAAATTAAAGGCTTAAATGTCCAATTAAAGCTATATTTCGGCTATATTTTGGCTGCTAATTAAAGCCATATTGTAACTCTTTTTCATGCTGCTCTGAATACGAAACCTCCTGTTTAGCCAGACTAATTTCACATCAGGGTGATAGTATACACATCCCAGACTGTCATTGGGTAATATCGGACCATTCTGATATCGGATTTTAAAATTAAAGGCTTAAATGTCCAATTAAAGCTATATTTCGGCTATATTTTGGCTGCTAATTAAAGCCATATTGTAACTCTTTCTCATGCTGCTCTGAATACGAAACCTCCTGTTTAGCCAGACTCATTTCACATCAGGTTGATAGTATACACATCCCAGACTGTCATTGGGTAATATCGGACCATTCTGATATAGGATTTTAAAATTAAAGGCTTAAATGTCCAATTAAAGCTATATTTTGGCTGCTAATTGAAGCCATATTGTAACTCTTTTTCATGCTGCTCTTAATACGAAACCTCCTGTTTAGCCAGACTCATTTCACATAAGGGTGATAGTATCCACATCCCAGACTGTCACTGGGTAATATCGGACCATTCTGATATAGGATTTTAAAATTAATGCTTAAATGTCCACTTAAAGCTATATTTCAACTATTTTTCAGGCTGGTAATTAAAGCCATATTGTAACTCTTTTTCAGGCTGCTTTAAAAACAAAACCTCCTGTTTAGCCAGACTCATTTCATGTCAGGGTGATAGCATCCACATCCTAGACTGTCACTGGGAAATATCTGACTACTCTGATATAGGATTTTAAAATGAAAGGCTTAAACGTCCAGTTAATGCTGCATTTTGGCTATATTTTGGCTGCTAATTAAAGCCATATTGTAACTCTTTTTCATGCTGCTCTAAATACGAAACCTCCTGTCTAGCCAGACTCATTTCACATCAGGGTGATAGTATACACATCCCAGACTGTCATTGGGTAATATCGGACCATTCTGATATAGGATTTTAAAATTAAAGGCTTAAATGTCCACTTAAAGCTATATTTTAACTGTTTTTCAGGCTGGTAATTAAAGCCATATTTTAACTCTTTTTCAGGCTGCTTTATAAACAAAACCTCCTGTTTAGCCACACTCATTTCATGTCAGGGTGATAGTATCCACATCCCAGACTGTCACTGGGAAATATCTGACTACTCTGATATAGGATTTTAAAATTAAAGGCTTAAATGTCCAATTAAAGCTATATTTCAACTATTTTCAGGCTGGTAATTAAAGCCATATTGTATCTCTTTTTCAGGCTGCTTTAAAAACAAAACCTCCTGTTTAGCCAGACTCATTTCATGTCAGGGTGATATTATACACATCCCAGACTGTCACTGGGTAATATTGGACCATTCTGATATAGGATTTTAAAAATAATGCTTAAATGTCCACTTAAAGCTATATTTCAACTATTTTTCAGGCTGGTAATTAAAGCCATATTGTATCTCTTTTTCAGGCTGCTTTAAAAACAAAACCTCCTGTTTAGCCAGACTCATTTAATGTCAGGGTGATAGCATCCACATCCTAGACTGTCTCTGGGAAATATCTGACTACTCTGATATAGGATTTTAAAATTAAAGGCTTAAATGTCCAATTAAAGCTATATTTCGGCTTTGTTTTGGCTGCTAATTAAAGGCATATTGTAACTCTTTTTCATGCTTCTCTAAATACGAAACCTCCTGTTTAGCCAGACTCATTTCACATCACGGTGATAGTATACACATCCCAGACTGTCATTGGGTAATATCGGACCATTCTGATATAGGATTTTAAAATTAAAGGCTTAAATGTCCAATTAAAGCTATATTTTGGCTGCTGATTAAAGCCATATTGTAACTCCTTTTCAGACTGCTCTAAAAACGAAACCTCCTGTTTAGCCATACTCATTTCATGTCAGGGTGATAGTATCCACATCCCAGACTGTCTCTGGGTAATATCGGACCATTCTGATATAGGATTTTAAAATTAATGCTTAAATGTCCACTTAAAGCTATATTTCAACTATTTTTCAGGCTGGTAATTAAAGCCATATTGTAACTCTTTTTCAGGCTGCTTTAAAAACAAAACCTCCTGTTTAGCCAGACTCATTTCATGTCAGGGTGATATTATACACATCCCAGACTGTCAGTGGGTAATATCGGACTACTCTGATATAGGATGTTAAAATTAAAGGCTTAAATGTCCAATTAAAGCTATATTTCGGCTATATTTTGGCTGCTAATTAAAGCCATATTGTATCTCTTTTTCAGGCTGCTTTAAAAACAAAACCTCCTGTTTAGCCAGACTCATTTCATGTCAGGGTGATATTATACATATCCCAGACTGTCACTGGGTAATATTGGACCATTCTGATATAGGATTTTAAAAATAATGCTTGAATGTCCACTTAAAGCTATATTTCAACTATTTTTCAGGCTGGTAATTAAAGCCATATTGTATCTCTTTTTCAGGCTGCTTTAAAAACAAAACCTTCTGTTTAGCCAGACTCATTTCATGTCAGGGTGATAGTATCCACATCCCAGACTGTCACTGGGAAATATCTGACTACTCTGATATAGGATTTTAAAATTAAAGGCTTAAATGTCCAATTAAAGCTATATTTCGGCTATATTTTGGCTGCTAATTAAAGCCATATTGTAACTCTTTTTCATGCTGCTCTGAATACGAAACCTCCTGTTTAGCCAGACTAATTTCACATCAGGGTGATAGTATACACATCCCAGACCGTCATTGGGTAATATCGGACCATTCTGATATAGGATTTTAAAATTAAAGGCTTAAATGTCCAATTAAAGCTATATTTTGGCTGCTAATTGAAGCCATATTGTAACTCCTTTTCAGACTGCTCTAAAAACGAAACCTCCTGTTTAGCCATACTTATTTCACGTCAGTGTGATAGTATCCACATCACAGACTGTCACTGGGTAATATTGGACCATTCTGATATAGGATTTTAAAATGAATGCTTAAATGTCCACTTAAAGCTATATTTCAACTATTTTTCAGGCTGGTAATTAAAGCCATATTGTAACTCTTTTTCAGGCTGCTTTAAAAACAGAACCTCCTGTTTAGCCAGAGTTATTTCACATCAGGGTGATAGTATACACATCCCAGACTGTCAGTGGGTAATATCGGACTACTCTGATATAGGATGTTAAAATTAAAGGCTTAAATGTCCAATTAAAGCTATATTTCGGCTATATTTTGGCTGCTAATTAAAGCCATATTGTATCTCTTTTTCAGGCTGCTTTAAAAACAAAACCTCCTGTTTAGCCAGACTCATTTCATGTCAGGGTGATATTATACACATCCCAGACTGTCACTGGGTAATATTGGACCATTCTGATATAGGATTTTAAAATGAAAGGCTTAAATGTCCACTTAAAGCTATATTTCAACTATTTTTCAGGCTGGTAATTAAAGCCATATTTCAACTATTTTTCAGGCTGGTAATTAAAGCCATATTGTATCTCTTTTTCAGGCTGCTTTAAAAACAAAACCTCCTGTTTAGCCAGACTCATTTCATGTCAGGGTGATAGCATCCACATCCTAGACTGTCACTGGGAAATATCTGACTACTCTGATATAGGATTTTAAAATGAAAGGCTTAAACGTCCAGTTAAAGCTACATTTTGGCTATATTTTGGCTGCTAATTAAAGCCATATTGTAACTCTTTTTCATGCTGCTCTTAATACGAAACCTCCTGTTTAGCCAGACTCATTTCACATCAGGGTGATAGTATCCACATCCCAGACTGTCACTGGGTAATATCGGACCATTCTGATATAGGATTTTAAAATCAATGCTTAAATGTCCACTTAAAGCTATATTTCAACTATTTTTCAGGCTGGTAATTAAAGCCATATTGTAACTCTTTTTCAGGCTGCTTTAAAAACAAAACCTCCTGTTTAGCCAGACTCATTTCACATCAGGGTGATAGTATACACATCCCAGACTGTCAGTGGGTAATATCGGACTACTCTGATATAGGATGTTAAAATTAAAGGCTTTAATGTCCACTTAAAGCTATATTTCAACTATTTTTCAGGCTGGTAATTAAAGCCATATTGTATCTCTTTTTCAGGCTGTTTAAAAACAAAACCTCCTGTTTATCCAGACTCATTTCATGTCAGGGTGATAGTATCCACATCCCAGACTGTCACTGGGAAATATCTGACTACTCTGATATAGGATTTTAAAATTAAAGGCTTAAATGTCCAATTAAAGCTATATTTCGGCTATATTTTGGCTGCTAATTAAAGCCATATTGTAACTCTTTTTCATGCTGCTCTGAATACGAAACCTCCTGTTTAGCCAGACTAATTTCACATTAGGGTGATAGTATACACATCCCAGACTGTCATTGGGTAATATCGGACCATTCTGATATAGGATTTTAAAATTAAAGGCTTAAATGTCCAATTAAAGCTATATTTTGGCTGCTAATTGAAGCCATATTGTAACTCCTTTTCAGACTGCTCTAAAAACGAAACCTCCTGTTTAGCCATACTCATTTCACGTCAGGGTGATAGTATCCACATCCCAGACTGTCACTGGGTAATATCGGACCATTCTGATATAGGATTTTAAAATGAATGCTTAAATGTCCACTTAAAGCTATATTTCAACTATTTTTCAGGCTGGTAATTAAAGCCATATTGTAACTCTTTTTCAGGCTGCTTTAAAAACAGAACATCCTGTTTAGCCAGACTCATTTCACATCAGGGTGATAGTATACACATCCCAGACGGTCAGTGGGTAATATCGGACTACTCTGATATAGGATCTTAAAATTAAAGGCTTTAATGTCCACTTAAAGCTATATTTCAACTATTTTTCAGGCTGGTAATTAAAGCCATATTGTATCTCTTTTTCAGGCTGCTTTAAAAACAAAACCTCCTGTTTAGCCAGACTCATTTCATGTCAGGGTGATAGCATCCACATCCTAGACTGTCACTGGGAAATATCTGACTACTCTGATATAGGATTTTAAAATGAAAGGCTTAAACGTCCAGTTAAAGCTACATTTTGGCTATATTTTGGCTGCTAATTAAAGCCATATTGTAACTCTTTTTCATGCTGCTCTACATACGAAACCTCCTGTCTAGCCAGACTCATTTCACGTCAGGGTGATAGTTTACACATCCCAGACTGTCAGTGGGTAATATTGGATTATTCTGATATAGGATTTTAAAATTAAAGGCTTAAATGTTCAATTAAAGCTATATTTTGGCTGCTAATTAAAGCCATAATGTGTCTCTTTTTCAGGCTGCGTTAAAAACAAAACCTCCTGTTTAGCCAGACTCATCTCATGTCAGGGTGATAGTATCCACATCCCAGACTGTCACTGGGAAATATCTGACTACTCTGATATAGGATTTTAAAATTAAAGGCTTAAATGTCCAATTAAAGCTATATTTCGGCTATATTTTGGCTGCTAATTAAAGCCATATTGTAACTCTTTCTCATGCTGCTCTGAATACGAAACCTCCTGTTTAGCCAGACTCATTTCACATCAGGTTGATAGTATACACATCCCAGACTGTCATTGGGTAATATCGGACCATTCTGATATAGGATTTTAAAATTAAAGGCTTAAATGTCCAATTAAAGCTATATTTTGGCTGCTAATTGAAGCCATATTGTAACTCTTTTTCATGCTGCTCTTAATACGAAACCTCCTGTTTAGCCAGACTCATTTCACATAAGGGTGATAGTATCCACATCCCAGACTGTCACTGGGTAATATCGGACCATTCTGATATAGGATATTAAAATTAATGCTTAAATGTCCACTTAAAGCTATATTTCAACTATTTTTCAGGCTGGTAATTAAAGCCATATTGTAACTCTTTTTCAGGCTGCTTTAAAAACAAAACCTCCTGTTTAGCCAGACTCATTTCATGTCAGGGTGATAGCATCCACATCCTAGACTGTCACTGGGAAATATCTGACTACTCTGATATAGGATTTTAAAATGAAAGGCTTAAACGTCCAGTTAAAGCTGCATTTTGGCTATATTTTGGCTGCTAATTAAAGCCATATTGTAACTCTTTTTCATGCTGCTCTAAATACGAAACCTCCTGTCTAGCCAGACTCATTTCACATCAGGGTGATAGTATACACATCCCAGACTGTCATTGGGTAATATCGGACCATTCTGATATAGGATTTTAAAATTAAAGGCTTAAATGTCCACTTAAAGCTATATTTTAACTGTTTTTCAGGCTGGTAATTAAAGCCATATTTTAACTCTTTTTCAGGCTGCTTTATAAACAAAACCTCCTGTTTAGCCACACTCATTTCATGTCAGGGTGATAGTATCCACATCCCAGACTGTCACTGGGAAATATCTGACTACTCTGATATAGGATTTTAAAATTAAAGGCTTAAATGTCCAATTAAAGCTATATTTCAACTATTTTCAGGCTGGTAATTAAAGCCATATTGTATCTCTTTTTCAGGCTGCTTTAAAAACAAAACCTCCTGTTTAGCCAGACTCATTTCATGTCAGGGTGATATTATACACATCCCAGACTGTCACTGGGTAATATTGGACCATTCTGATATAGGATTTTAAAAATAATGCTTAAATGTCCACTTAAAGCTATATTTCAACTATTTTTCAGGCTGGTAATTAAAGCCATATTGTATCTCTTTTTCAGGCTGCTTTAAAAACAAAACCTCCTGTTTAGCCAGACTCATTTAATGTCAGGGTGATAGCATCCACATCCTAGACTGTCTCTGGGAAATATCTGACTACTCTGATATAGGATTTTAAAATTTAAGGCTTAAATGTCCAATTAAAGCTATATTTCGGCTTTGTTTTGGCTGCAAATTAAAGGCATATTGTAACTCTTTTTCATGCTGCTCTAAATACGAAACCTCCTGTTTAGCCAGACTCATTTCACATCACGGTGATAGTATACACATCCCAGACTGTCATTGGGTAATATCGGACCATTCTGATACAGGATTTTAAAATGAATGCTTAAATGTCCACTTAAAGCTATATTTCAACTATTTTTCAGGCTGGTAATTAAAGCCATATTGTAACTCTTTTTCGGGCTGCTTTAAAAACAGAACCTCCTGTTTAGCCAGACTCATTTCACATCAGGGTGATAGTATACAAATCCCAGACGGTCAGTGGTTAATATCGGACTACTCTGATATAGGATGTTAAAATTAAAGGCTTTAATGTCCACTTAAAGCTATATTTCAAATATTTTTCAGGCTGGTAATTAAAGCCATATTGTATCTCTTTTTCAGGCTGCTTTAAAAACAAAACCTCCTGTTTAGCCAGACTCATTTCATGTCAGGGTGATAGCATCCACATCCTAGACTGTCACTGGGAAATATCTGACTACTCTGATATAGGATTTTAAAATGAAAGGCTTAAACGTCCAGTTAAAGTTACATTTTGGCTATATTTTGGCTGCTAATTAAAGCCATATTGTAACTCTTTTTCATGTTGCTCTAAATACGAAACCTCCTGTCTAGCCAGACTCATTTCACGTCAGGGTGATAGTTTACACATCCCAGACTGTCAGTGGGTAATATTGGATTATTCTGATATAGGATTTTAAAATTAAAGGCTTAAATATTCAGTTAAAGCTATATTTTGGCTGCTAATTAAAGCCATAATGTGTCTCTTTTTCAGGCTGCGTTAAAAACAAAACCTCCTGTTTAGCCAGACTCATCTCATGTCAGGGTGATAGTATCCACATCCCAGACTGTCACTGGGAAATATCTGACTACTCTGATATAGGATTTTAAAATTAAAGGCTTAAATGTCCAATTAAAGCTATATTTCGGCTATATTTTGGCTGCTAATTAAAGCCATATTGTAACTCTTTCTCATGCTCCTCTGAATACGAAACCTCCTGTTTAGCCAGACTCATTTCACATCAGGGTGATAGTATACACATCCCAGACTGTCATTGGGTAATATCGGACCATTCTGATATAGGATTTTAAAATTAAAGGCTTAAATGTCCAATTAAAGCTATATTTTGGCTGCTAATTGAAGCCATATTGTAACTCTTTTTCATGCTGCTCTTAATACGAAACCTCCTGTTTAGCCAGACTCATTTCACATCAGGGTGATAGTATCCACATCCCAGACTGTCACTGGGTAATATCGGACCATTCTGATATAGGATTTTAAAATTAATGCTTAAATGTCCACTTAAAGCTATATTTCAACTATTTTTCAGGCTGGTAATTAAAGCCATATTGTAACTCTTTTTCAGGCTGCTTTAAAAACAAAACCTCCTGTATAGCCAGACTCATTTCATGTCAGGGTGATAGCATCCACATCCTAGACGGTCACTGGGAAATATCTGACTACTCTGATATAGGATTTTAAAATTTAAGGCTTAAATGTCCAATTAAAGCTATATTTCGGCTTTGTTTTGGCTGCTAATTAAAGGCATATTGTAACTCTTTTTCATGCTTCTCTAAATACGAAACCTCCTGTTTAGCCAGACTCATTTCACATCACGGTGATAGTATACACATCCCAGACTGTCATTGGGTAATATCGGACCATTCTGATATAGGATTTTAAAATTAAAGGCTTAAATGTCCAATTAAAGCTATATTTTGGCTGCTGATTAAAGCCATATTGTAACTCCTTTTCAGACTGCTCTAAAAACGAAACCTCCTGCTTAGCCATACTCATTTCATGTCAGGGTGATAGTATCCACATCCCAGACTGTCTCTGGGTAATATCGGACCATTCTGATATAGGATTTTAAAATTAATGCTTAAATGTCCACTTAAAGCTATATTTCAACTATTTTTCAGGCTGGTAATTAAAGCCATATTGTAACTCTTTTTCAGGCTGCTTTAAAAACAAAACCTCCTGTTTAGCCATACTCATTTCATGTCAGGGTGATATTATACACATCCCAGACTGTCAGTGGGTAATATCGGACTACTCTGATATAGGATGTTAAAATTAAAGGCTTAAATGTCCAATTAAAGCTATATTTCGGCTATATTTTGGCTTCTAATTAAAGCCATATTGTATCTCTTTTTCAGGCTGCTTTAAAAACAAAACCTCCTGTTTAGCCAGACTCATTTCATGTCAGGGTGATATTATACATATCCCAGACTGTCACTGGGTAATATTGGACCATTCTGATATAGGATTTTAAAATGAAAGGCTTAAATGTCCACTTAAAGCTATATTTCAACTATTTTTCAGGCTGGTAATTAAAGCCATATTTTAACTCTTTTTCAGGCTGCTTTAAAAACAAAACCTCCTGTTTAGCCAGACTCATTTCATGTCAGGGTGATAGTATCCACATCCCAGACTGTCACTGGGAAATATCTGACTACTCTGATATAGGATTTTAAAATTAAAGGCTTAAATGTCCAATTAAAGCTATATTTCGGCTTTGTGTTGGCTGCTAATTAAAGCCATATTGTAACTCTTTTTCATGCTGCTCTAAATACGAAACCTCCTGTTTAGCCAGACTCATTTCACATCAGGGTGATAGTATACACATCCCAGACTGTCATTGGGTAATATCGGACCATTCTGATATAGGATTTTAAAATTAAAGGCTTAAATGTCCAATTAAAGCTATATTTTGGCTGCTAATTGAAGCCATATTGTAACTCCTTTTCAGACTGCTCTAAAAACGAAACCTCCTGTTTAGCCATACTCATTTCACGTCAGTGTGATAGTATCCACATCCCAGACTGTCAGTGGGTAATATCGGACCATTCTGATATAGGATTTTAAAAATAATGCTTGAATGTCCACTTAAAGCTATATTTCAACTATTTTTCAGGCTGGTAATTAAAGCCATATTGTATCTCTTTTTCAGGCTGCTTTAAAAACAAAACCTTCTGTTTAGCCAGACTCATTTCATGTCAGGGTGATAGTATCCACATCCCAGACTGTCACTGGGAAATATCTGACTACTCTGATATAGGATTTTAAAATTAAAGGCTTAAATGTCCAATTAAAGCTATATTTCGGCTATATTTTGGCTGCTAATTAAAGCCATATTGTAACTCTTTTTCATGCTGCTCTGAATACGAAACCTCCTGTTTAGCCAGACTAATTTCACATCAGGGTGATAGTATACACATCCCAGACCGTCATTGGGTAATATCGGACCATTCTGATATAGGATTTTAAAATTAAAGGCTTAAATGTCCAATTAAAGCTATATTTTGGCTGCTAATTGAAGCCATATTGTAACTCCTTTTCAGACTGCTCTAAAAACGAAACCTCCTGTTTAGCCATACTCATTTCACGTCAGTGTGATAGTATCCACATCACAGACTGTCACTGGGTAATATTGGACCATTCTGATATAGGATTTTAAAATGAATGCTTAAATGTCCACTTAAAGCTATATTTCAACTATTTTTCAGGCTGGTAATTAAAGCCATATTGTAACTCTTTTTCAGGCTGCTTTAAAAACAGAACCTCCTGTTTAGCCAGAGTTATTTCACATCAGGGTGATAGTATACACATCCCAGACTGTCAGTGGGTAATATCGGACTACTCTGATATAGGATGTTAAAATTAAAGGCTTAAATGTCCAATTAAAGCAATATTTCGGCTATATTTTGGCTGCTAATTAAAGCCATATTGTATCTCTTTTTCAGGCTGCTTTAAAAACAAAACCTCCTGTTTAGCCAGACTCATTTCATGTCAGGGTGATATTATACACATCCCAGACTGTCACTGGGTAATATTGGACCATTCTGATATAGGATTTTAAAATGAAAGGCTTAAATGTCCACTTAAAGCTATATTTCAACTATTTTTCAGGCTGGTAATTAAAGCCATATTTCAACTATTTTTCAGGCTGGTAATTAAAGCCATATTGTATCTCTTTTTCAGGCTGCTTTAAAAACAAAACCTCCTGTTTAGCCAGACTCATTTCATGTCAGGGTGATAGCATCCACATCCTAGACTGTCACTGGGAAATATCTGACTACTCTGATATAGGATTTTAAAATGAAAGGCTTAAACGTCCAGTTAAAGCTACATTTTGGCTATATTTTGGCTGCTAATTAAAGCCATATTGTAACTCTTTTTCATGCTGCTCTAAATACGAAACCTCCTGTCTAGCCAGACTCATTTCACATCAGGGTGATAGTATACACATCCCAGACTGTCATTGGGTAATATCGGACCATTCTGATATAGGATTTTAAAATTAAAGGCTTAAATGTCCAATTAAAGCTATATTTTGGCTGCTAATTGAAGCCATATTGTAACTCTTTTTCATGCTGCTCTTAATACGAAACCTCCTGTTTAGCCAGACTCATTTCACATCAGGGTGATAGTATCCACATCCCAGACTGTCACTGGGTAATATCGGACCATTCTGATATAGGATTTTAAAATCAATGCTTAAATGTCCACTTAAAGCTATATTTCAACTATTTTTCAGGCTGGTAATTAAAGCCATATTGTAACTCTTTTTCAGGCTGCTTTAAAAACAAAACCTCCTGTTTAGCCAGACTCATTTCACATCAGGGTGATAGTATACACATCCCAGACTGTCAGTGGGTAATATCGGACTACTCTGATATAGGATGTTAAAATTAAAGGCTTTAATGTCCACTTAAAGCTATATTTCAACTATTTTTCAGGCTGGTAATTAAAGCCATATTGTATCTCTTTTTCAGGCTGTTTAAAAACAAAACCTCCTGTTTATCCAGACTCATTTCATGTCAGGGTGATAGTATCCACATCCCAGACTGTCATTGGGAAATATCTGACTACTCTGATATAGGATTTTAAAATTAAAGGCTTAAATGTCCAATTAAAGCTATATTTCGGCTATATTTTGGCTGCTAATTAAAGCCATATTGTAACTCTTTTTCATGCTGCTCTGAATACGAAACCTCCTGTTTAGCCAGACTAATTTCACATTAGGGTGATAGTATACACATCCCAGACTGTCATTGGGTAATATCGGACCATTCTGATATAGGATTTTAAAATTAAAGGCTTAAATGTCCAATTAAAGCTATATTTTGGCTGCTAATTGAAGCCATATTGTAACTCCTTTTCAGACTGCTCTAAAAACGAAACCTCCTGTTTAGCCATACTCATTTCACGTCAGGGTGATAGTATCCACATCCCAGACTGTCACTTTGTAATATCGGACCATTCTGATATAGGATTTTAAAATGAATGCTTAAATGTCCACTTAAAGCTATATTTCAACTATTTTTCAGGCTGGTAATTAAAGCCATATTGTAACTCTTTTTCAGGCTGCTTTAAAAACAGAACATCCTGTTTAGCCAGACTCATTTCACATCAGGGTGATAGTATACACATCCCAGACGGTCAGTGGGTAATATCGGACTACTCTGATATAGGATCTTAAAATTAAAGGCTTTAATGTCCACTTAAAGCTATATTTCAACTATTTTTCAGGCTGGTAATTAAAGCCATATTGTATCTCTTTTTCAGGCTGCTTTAAAAACAAAACCTCCTGTTTAGCCAGACTCATTTCATGTCAGGGTGATAGCATCCACATCCTAGACTGTCACTGGGAAATATCTGACTACTCTGATATAGGATTTTAAAATGAAAGGCTTAAACGTCCAGTTAAAGCTACATTTTGGCTATATTTTGGCTGCTAATTAAAGCCATATTGTAACTCTTTTTCATGCTGCTCTAAATACGAAACCTCCTGTCTAGCCAGACTCATTTCACGTCAGGGTGATAGTTTACACATCCCAGACTGTCAGTGGGTAATATTGGATTATTCTGATATAGGATTTTAAAATTAAAGGCTTAAATGTTCAATTAAAGCTATATTTTGGCTGCTAATTAAAGCCATAATGTGTCTCTTTTTCAGGCTGCGTTAAAAACAAAACCTCCTGTTTAGCCAGACTCATCTCATGTCAGGGTGATAGTATCCACATCCCAGACTGTCACTGGGAAATATCTGACTACTCTGATATAGGATTTTAAAATTAAAGGCTTAAATGTCCAATTAAAGCTATATTTCGGCTATATTTTGGCTGCTAATTAAAGCCATATTGTAACTCTTTCTCATGCTGCTCTGAATACGAAACCTCCTGTTTAGCCAGACTCATTTCACATCAGGGTGATAGTATACACATCCCAGACTGTCATTGGGTAATATCGGACCATTCTGATATAGGATTTTAAAATTAAAGGCTTAAATGTCCAATTAAAGCTATATTTTGGCTGCTAATTGAAGCCATATTGTAACTCCTTTTCAGACTGCTCTAAAAACGAAACCTCCAGTTTAGCCATACTCATTTCACGTCAGGGTGATAGTATCCACATCCCAGACTGTCACTGGGTAATATCGGACCATTCTGATATAGGATTTTAAAATGAATGCTTAAATGTCCACTTAAAGCTATATTTCAACTATTTTTCAGGCTGGTAATTAAAGCCATATTGTAACTCTTTTTCAGGCTGCTTTAAAAACAGAACCTCCTGTTTAGCCAGACTCATTTCACATCAGGGTGATAGTATACACATCCCAGACGGTCAGTGGGTAATATCGGACTACTCTGATATAGGATGTTAAAATTAAAGGCTTTAATGTCCACTTAAAGCTATATTTCAACTATTTTTCAGGCTGGTAATTAAAGCCATATTGTATCTCTTTTTCAGGCTGCTTTAAAAACAAAACCTCCTGTTTAGCCAGACTCATTTCATGTCAGGGTGATAGCATCCACATCCTAGACTGTCACTGGGAAATATCTGACTACTCTGATATAGGATTTTAAAATGAAAGGCTTAAACGTCCAGTTAAAGCTACATTTTGGCTATATTTTGGCTGCTAATTAAAGCCATATTGTAACTCTTTTTCATGCTGCTCTAAATACGAAACCTCCTGTCTAGCCAGACTCATTTCACGTCAGGGTGATAGTTTACACATCCCAGACTGTCAGTGGGTAATATCGGATTATTCTGATATAGGATTTTAAAATTAAAGGCTTAAATGTTCAATTAAAGCTATATTTTGGCTGCTAATTAAAGCCATAATGTGTCTCTTTTTCAGGCTGCGTTAAAAACAAAACCTCCTGTTTAGCCAGACTCATCTCATGTCAGGGTGATAGTATCCACATCCCAGACTGTCACTGGGAAATATCTGACTACTCTGATATAGGATTTTAAAATTAAAGGCTTAAATGTCCAATTAAAGCTATATTTCGGCTATATTTTGGCTGCTAATTAAAGCCATATTGTAACTCTTTCTCATGCTCCTCTGAATACGAAACCTCCTGTTTAGCCAGACTCATTTCACATCAGGGTGATAGTATACACATCCCAGACTGTCATTGGGTAATATCGGACCATTCTGATATAGCATTTTAAAATTAAAGGCTTAAATGTCCAATTAAAGCTATATTTTGGCTGCTAATTGAAGCCATATTGTAACTCTTTTTCATGCTGCTCTTAATACGAAACCTCCTGTTTAGCCAGACTCATTTCACATCAGGGTGATAGTATCCACATCCCAGACTGTCACTGGGTAATATCGGACCATTCTGATATAGGATTTTAAAATTAATGCTTAAATGTCCACTTAAAGCTATATTTCAACTATTTTTCAGGCTGGTAATTAAAGCCATATTGTAACTCTTTTTCAGGCTGCTTTAAAAACAAAACCTCCTGTTTAGCCAGACTCATTTCATGTCAGGGTGATAGCATCCACATCCTAGACGGTCACTGGGAAATATCTGACTACTCTGATATAGGATTTTAAAATTTAAGGCTTAAATGTCCAATTAAAGCTATATTTCGGCTTTGTTTTGGCTGCTAATTAAAGGCATATTGTAACTCTTTTTCATGCTTCTCTAAATACGAAACCTCCTGTTTAGCCAGACTCATTTCACATCACGGTGATAGTATACACATCCCAGACTGTCATTGGGTAATATCGGACCATTCTGATATAGGATTTTAAAATTAAAGGCTTAAATGTCCAAATAAAGCTATATTTTGGCTGCTGATTGAAGCCATATTGTAACTCCTTTTCAGACTGCTCTAAAAACGAAACCTCCTGTTTAGCCATACTCATTTCATGTCAGGGTGATAGTATCCACATCCCAGACTGTCTCTGGGTAATATTGGACCATTCTGATATAGGATTTTAAAATGAAAGGTTTAAATGTCCACTTAAAGCTATATTTCAACTATTTTTCAGGCTGGTAATTAAAGCCATATTTTAACTCTTTTTCAGGCTGCTTTAAAAACAAAACCTCCTGTTTAGCCAGACTCATTTCATGTCAGGGTGATAGTATCCACATCCCAGACTGTCACTGGGAAATATCTGACTACTCTGATATAGGATTTTAAAATTAAAGGCTTAAATGTCCAATTAAAGCTATATTTCGGCTATATTTTGGCTGCTAATTAAAGCCATATTGTAACTCTTTTTCATGCTGCTCTGAATACGAAACCTCCTGTTTAGCCAGACTAATTTCACATCAGGGTGATAGTATACACATCCCAGACTGTCATTGGGTAATATCGGACCATTCTGATATCGGATTTTAAAATTAAAGGCTTAAATGTCCAATTAAA
This sequence comes from Zingel zingel, assembly GCA_023566125.1. NCBI lineage: Eukaryota > Metazoa > Chordata > Actinopteri > Perciformes > Percidae > Zingel > Zingel zingel. The sequence goes on from CM042321.1 coordinate 21,276,257, forward strand.
GCTATATTTTGGCTGCTAATTGAAGCCATATTGTAACTCCTTTTCAGACTGCTCTAAAACCGAAACCTCCTGTTTAGCCATACTCATTTCAAGTCAGGGTGATAGTATCCACATCCCAGACTGTCACTGGGTAATATCGGACCATTCTGATATAGGATTTTAAAATGAATGCTTAAATGTCCACTTAAAGCTATATTTCAACTATTTTTCAGGCTGGTAATTAAAGCCATATTGTAACTCTTTTTCAGGCTGCTTTAAAAACAGAACCTCCTGTTTAGCCAGACTCATTTCACATCAGGGTGATAGTATACACATCCCAGACGGTCAGTGGGTAATATCGGACTACTCTGATATAGGATGTTAAAATTAAAGGCTTTAATGTCCACATAAAGCTATATTTCAACTATTTTTCAGGCTGGTAATTAAAGCCATATTGTATCTCTTTTTCAGGCTGCTTTAAAAACAAAACCTCCTGTTTAGCCAGACTCATTTCATGTCAGGGTGATAGCATCCACATCCTAGACTGTCACTGGGAAATATCTGACTACTCTGATATAGGATTTTAAAATGAAAGGCTTAAACGTCCAGTTAAAGCTACATTTTGGCTATATTTTGGCTGCTAATTAAAGCCATATTGTAACTCTTTTTCATGCTGCTCTAAATACGAAACCTCCTGTCTAGCCAGACTCATTTCACGTCAGGGTGATAGTTTACACATCCCAGACTGTCAGTGGGTAATATTGGATTATTCTGATATAGGATTTTAAAATTAAAGGCTTAAATGTTCAATTAAAGCTATATTTTGGCTGCTAATTAAAGCCATAATGTGTCTCTTTTTCAGGCTGCGTTAAAAACAAAACCTCCTGTTTAGCCAGACTCATCTCATGTCAGGGTGATAGTATCCACATCCCAGACTGTCACTGGGAAATATCTGACTACTCTGATATAGGATTTTAAAATTAAAGGCTTAAATGTCCAATTAAAGCTATATTTCGGCTATATTTTGGCTGCTAATTAAAGCCATATTGTAACTCTTTCTCATGCTCCTCTGAATACGAAACTTCCTGTTTAGCCAGACTCATTTCACATCAGGGTGATAGTATACACATCCCAGACTGTCATTGGGTAATATCGGACCATTCTGATATAGGATTTTAAAATTAAAGGCTTAAATGTCCAATTAAAGCTATATTTTGGCTGCTAATTGAAGCCATATTGTAACTCTTTTTCATGCTGCTCTTAATACGAAACCTCCTGTTTAGCCAGACTCATTTCACATCAGGGTGATAGTATCCACATCCCAGACTGTCACTGGGTAATATCGGACCATTCTGATATAGGATTTTAAAATTAATGCTTAAATGTCCACTTAAAGCTATATTTCAACTATTTTTCAGGCTGGTAATTAAAGCCATATTGTAACTCTTTTTCAGGCTGCTTTAAAAACAAAACCTCCTGTTTAGCCAGACTCATTTCATGTCAGGGTGATAGCATCCACATCCTAGACGGTCACTGGGAAATATCTGACTACTCTGATATAGGATTTTAAAATTTAAGGCTTAAATGTCCAATTAAAGCTATATTTCGGCTTTGTTTTGGCTGCTAATTAAAGGCATATTGTAACTCTTTTTCATGCTTCTCTAAATACGAAACCTCCTGTTTAGCCAGACTCATTTCACATCACGGTGATAGTATACACATCCCAGACTGTCATTGGGTAATATCGGACCATTCTGATATAGGATTTTAAAATTAAAGGCTTAAATGTCCAATTAAAGCTATATTTTGTCTGCTGATTGAAGCCATATTGTAACTCCTTTTCAGACTGCTCTAAAAACGAAACCTCCTGTTTAGCCATACTCATTTCATGTCAGGGTGATAGTATCCACATCCCAGACTGTCTCTGGGTAATATCGGACCATTCTGATATAGGATTTTAAAATTAATGCTTAAATGTCCACTTAAAGCTATATTTCAACTATTTTTCAGGCTGGTAATTAAAGCCATATTGTAACTCTTTTTCAGGCTGCTTTAAAAACAAAACCTCCTGTTTAGCCAGACTCATTTCATGTCAGGGTGATATTATACACATCCCAGACTGTCAGTGGGTAATATCGGACTACTCTGATATAGGATGTTAAAATTAAAGGCTTAAATGTCCAATTAAAGCTATATTTCGGCTATATTTTGGCTGCTAATTAAAGCCATATTGTATCTCTTTTTCAGGCTGCTTTAAAAACAAAACCTCCTGTTTAGCCAGACTCATTTCATGTCAGGGTGATATTATACATATCCCAGACTGTCACTGGGTAATATTGGACCATTCTGATATAGGATTTTAAAATGAAAGGCTTAAATGTCCACTTAAAGCTATATTTCAACTATTTTTCAGGCTGGTAATTAAAGCCATATTTTAACTCTTTTTCAGGCTGCTTTAAAAACAAAACCTCCTATTTAGCCAGACTCATTTCATGTCAGGGTGATAGTATCCACATCCCAGACGGTCACTGGGAAATATCTGACTACTCTGATATAGGATTTTAAAATTAAAGGTTTAAATGTCCAATTAAAGCTATATTTCAACTATTTTTCAGGCTGGTAATTAAAGCCATATTGTATCTCTTTTTCAGGCTGTTTAAAAACAAAACCTCCTGTTTATCCAGACTCATTTCATGTCAGGGTGATAGTATCCACATCCCAGACTGTCACTGGGAAATATCTGACTACTCTGATATAGGATTTTAAAATTAAAGGCTTAAATGTCCAATTAAAGCTATATTTCGGCTATATTTTGGCTGCTAATTAAAGCCATATTGTAACTCTTTTCCATGCTGCTCTGAATACGAAACCTCCTGTTTAGCCAGACTAATTTCACATCAGGTTGATAGTATACACATCCCAAACTGTCATTGGGTAATATCGGACCATTCTGATATAGGATTTTAAAATTAAAGGCTTAAATGTCCAATTAAAGCTATATTTTGGCTGCTAATTGAAGCCATATTGTAACTCCTTTTCAGACTGCTCTAAAAACGAAACCTCCTGTTTAGCCATACTCATTTCACGTCAGGGTGATAGTATCCACATCCCAGACTGTCACTGGGTAATATCGGACCATTCTGATATAGGATTTTAAAATGAATGCTTAAATGTCCACTTAAAGCTATATTTCAACTATTTTTCAGGCTGGTAATTAAAGCCATATTGTAACTCTTTTTCAGGCTGCTTTAAAAACAGAACCTCCTGTTTAGCCAGACTCATTTCACATCAGGGTGATAGTATACACATCCCAGACGGTCACTGGGTAATATCGGACTACTCTGATATAGGATGTTAAAATTAAAGGCTTTAATGTCCACTTAAAGCTATATTTCAAATATTTTTCAGGCTGGTAATTAAAGCCATATTGTATCTCTTTTTCAGGCTGCTTTAAAAACAAAACCTCCTGTTTAGCCAGACTCATTTCATGTCAGGGTGATAGCATCCACATCCTAGACTGTCACTGGGAAATATCTGACTACTCTGATATAGGATTTTAAAATGAAAGGCTTAAACGTCCAGTTAAAGCTACATTTTGGCTATATTTTGGCTGCTAATTAAAGCCATATTGTAACTCTTTTTCATGCTGCTCTAAATACGAAACCTCCTGTCTAGCCAGACTCATTTCACGTCAGGGTGATAGTTTACACATCCCAGACTGTCAGTGGGTAATATTGGATTATTCTGATATAGGATTTTAAAATTAAAGGCTTAAATGTTCAATTAAAGCTATATTTTGGCTGCTAATTAAAGCCATAATGTGTCTCTTTTTCAGGCTGCGTTAAAAACAAAACCTCCTGTTTAGCCAGACTCATCTCATGTCAGGGTGATAGTATCCACATCCCAGACTGTCACTGGGAAATATCTGACTACTCTGATATAGGATTTTAAAATTAAAGGCTTAAATGTCCAATTAAAGCTATATTTCGGCTATATTTTGGCTGCTAATTAAAGCCATATTGTAACTCTTTCTCATGCTGCTCTGAATACGAAACCTCCTGTTTAGCCAGACTCATTTCACATCAGGGTGATAGTATACACATCCCAGACTGTCATTGGGTAATATCGGACCATTCTGATATAGGATTTTAAAATTAAAGGCTTAAATGTCCAATTAAAGCTATATTTTGGCTGCTAATTGAAGCCATATTGTAACTCTTTTTCATGCTGCTCTTAATACGAAACCTCCTGTTTAGCCAGACTCATTTCACATCAGGGTGATAGTATCCACATCCCAGACTGTCACTGGGTAATATCGGACCAATCTGATATAGGATTTTAAAATTAATGCTTAAATGTCCACTTAAAGCTATATTTCAACTATTTTTCAGGCTGGTAATTAAAGCCATATTGTAACTCTTTTTCAGGCTGCTTTAAAAACAAAACCTCCTGTTTAGCCAGACTCATTTCATGTCAGGGTGATAGCATCCACATCCTAGACGGTCACTGGGAAATATCTGACTACTCTGATATAGGATTTTAAAATTTAAGGCTTAAATGTCCAATTAAAGCTATATTTCGGCTTTGTTTTGGCTGCTAATTAAAGGCATATTGTAACTCTTTTTCATGCTTCTCTAAATACGAAACCTCCTGTTTAGCCAGACTCATTTCACATCACGGTGATAGTATACACATCCCAGACTGTCATTGGGTAATATCGGACCATTCTGATATAGGATTTTAAAATTAAAGGCTTAAATGTCCAATTAAAGCTATATTTTGGCTGCTGATTGAAGCCATATTGTAACTCCTTTTCAGACTGCTCTAAAAACGAAACCTCCTGTTTAGCCATACTCATTTCATGTCAGGGTGATAGTATCCACATCCCAGACTGTCTCTGGGTAATATCGGACCATTCTGATATAGGATTTTAAAATTAATGCTTAAATGTCCACTTAAAGCTATATTTCAACTATTTTTCAGGCTGGTAATTAAAGCCATATTGTAACTCTTTTTCAGGCTGCTTTAAAAACAAAACCTCCTGTTTAGCCAGACTCATTTCATGTCAGGGTGATATTATACACATCCCAGACTGTCAGTGGGTAATATCGGACTACTCTGATATAGGATGTTAAAATTAAAGGCTTAAATGTCCAATTAAAGCTATATTTCGGCTATATTTTGGCTGCTAATTAAAGCCATATTGTATCTCTTTTTCAGGATGCTTTAAAAACAAAACCTCCTGTTTAGCCAGACTCATTTCATGTCAGGGTGATATTATACATATCCCAGACTGTCACTGGGTAATATTGGACCATTCTGATATAGGATTTTAAAATGAAAGGCTTAAATGTCCACTTAAAGCTATATTTCAACTATTTTTCAGGCTGGTAATTAAAGCCATATTTTAACTCTTTTTCAGGCTGCTTTAAAAACAAAACCTCCTATTTAGCCAGACTCATTTCATGTCAGGGTGATAGTATCCACATCCCAGACGGTCACTGGGAAATATCTGACTACTCTGATATAGGATTTTAAAATTAAAGGTTTAAATGTCCAATTAAAGCTATATTTCAACTATTTTTCAGGCTGGTAATTAAAGCCATATTGTATCTCTTTTTCAGGCTGTTTAAAAACAAAACCTCCTGTTTATCCAGACTCATTTCATGTCAGGGTGATAGTATCCACATCCCAGACTGTCACTGGGAAATATCTGACTACTCTGATATAGGATTTTAAAATTAAAGGCTTAAATGTCCAATTAAAGCTATATTTCGGCTATATTTTGGCTGCTAATTAAAGCCATATTGTAACTCTTTTTCATGCTGCTCTGAATACGAAACCTCCTGTTTAGCCAGACTAATTTCACATCAGGTTGATAGTATACACATCCCAAACTGTCATTGGGTAATATCGGACCATTCTGATATAGGATTTTAAAATTAAAGGCTTAAATGTCCAATTAAAGCTATATTTTGGCTGCTAATTGAAGCCATATTGTAACTCCTTTTCAGACTGCTCTAAAAACGAAACCTCCTGTTTAGCCATACTCATTTCAAGTCAGGGTGATAGTATCCACATCCCAGACTGTCACTGGGTAATATCGGACCATTCTGATATAGGATTTTAAAATGAATGCTTAAATGTCCACTTAAAGCTATATTTCAACTATTTTTCAGGCTGGTAATTAAAGCCATATTGTAACTCCTTTTCAGGCTGCTTTAAAAACAGAACCTCCTGTTTAGCCAGACTCATTTCACATCAGGGTGATAGTATACACATCCCAGACGGTCACTGGGTAATATCGGACTACTCTGATATAGGATGTTAAAATTAAAGGCTTTAATGTCCACTTAAAGCTATATTTCAAATATTTTTCAGGCTGGTAATTAAAGCCATATTGTATCTCTTTTTCAGGCTGCTTTAAAAACAAAACCTCCTGTTTAGCCAGACTCATTTCATGTCAGGGTGATAGCATCCACATCCTAGACTGTCACTGGGAAATATCTGACTACTCTGATATAGGATTTTAAAATGAAAGGCTTAAACGTCCAGTTAAAGCTACATTTTGGCTATATTTTGGCTGCTAATTAAAGCCATATTGTAACTCTTTTTCATGCTGCTCTAAATACGAAACCTCCTGTCTAGCCAGACTCATTTCACGTCAGGGTGATAGTTTACACATCCCAGACTGTCAGTGGGTAATATTGGATTATTCTGATATAGGATTTTAAAATTAAAGGCTTAAATGTTCAATTAAAGCTATATTTTGGCTGCTAATTAAAGCCATAATGTGTCTCTTTTTCAGGCTGCGTTAAAAACAAAACCTCCTGTTTAGCCAGACTCATCTCATGTCAGGGTGATAGTATCCACATCCCAGACTGTCACTGGGAAATATCTGACTACTCTGATATAGGATTTTAAAATTAAAGGCTTAAATGTCCAATTAAAGCTATATTTCGGCTTTGTTTTGGCTGCTAATTAAAGGCATATTGTAACTCTTTTTCATGCTTCTCTAAATACGAAACCTCCTGTTTAGCCAGACTCATTTCACATCACGGTGATAGTATACACATCCCAGACTGTCATTGGGTAATATCGGACCATTCTGATATAGGATTTTAAAATTAAAGGCTTAAATGTCCAATTAAAGCTATATTTTGGCTGCTGATTGAAGCCATATTGTAACTCCTTTTCAGACTGCTCTAAAAACGAAACCTCCTGTTTAGCCATACTCATTTCATGTCAGGGTGATAGTATCCACATCCCAGACTGTCTCTGGGTAATATCGGACCATTCTGATATAGGATTTTAAAATTAATGCTTAAATGTCCACTTAAAGCTATATTTCAACTATTTTTCAGGCTGGTAATTAAAGCCATATTGTAACTCTTTTTCAGGCTGCTTTAAAAACAAAACCTCCTGTTTAGCCAGACTCATTTCATGTCAGGGTGATATTATACACATCCCAGACTGTCAGTGGGTAATATCGGACTACTCTGATATAGGATGTTAAAATTAAAGGCTTAAATGTCCAATTAAAGCTATATTTCGGCTATATTTTGGCTGCTAATTAAAGCCATATTGTATCTCTTTTTCAGGCTGCTTTAAAAACAAAACCTCCTGTTTAGCCAGACTCATTTCATGTCAGGGTGATATTATACATATCCCAGACTGTCACTGGGTAATATTGGACCATTCTGATATAGGATTTTGAAATGAAAGGCTTAAATGTCCACTTAAAGCTATATTTCAACTATTTTTCAGGCTGGTAATTAAAGCCATATTTTAACTCTTTTTCAGGCTGCTTTAAAAACAAAACCTCCTATTTAGCCAGACTCATTTCATGTCAGGGTGATAGTATCCACATCCCAGACGGTCACTGGGAAATATCTGACTACTCTGATATAGGATTTTAAAATTAAAGGTTTAAATGTCCAATTAAAGCTATATTTCAACTATTTTTCAGGCTGGTAATTAAAGCCATATTGTATCTCTTTTTCAGGCTGTTTAAAAACAAAACCTCCTGTTTATCCAGACTCATTTCATGTCAGGGTGATAGTATCCACATCCCAGACTGTCACTGGGAAATATCTGACTACTCTGATATAGGATTTTAAAATTAAAGGCTTAAATGTCCAATTAAAGCTATATTTCGGCTATATTTTGGCTGCTAATTAAAGCCATATTGTAACTCTTTTTCATGCTGCTCTGAATACGAAACCTCCTGTTTAGCCAGACTAATTTCACATCAGGTTGATAGTATACACATCCCAAACTGTCATTGGGTAATATCGGACCATTCTGATATAGGATTTTAAAATTAAAGGCTTAAATGTCCAATTAAAGCTATATTTTGGCTGCTAATTGAAGCCATATTGTAACTCCTTTTCAGACTGCTCTAAAAACGAAACCTCCTGTTTAGCCATACTCATTTCAAGTCAGGGTGATAGTATCCACATCCCAGACTGTCACTGGGTAATATCGGACCATTCTGATATAGGATTTTAAAATGAATGCTTAAATGTCCAATTAAAGCTATATTTCGGCTTTGTTTTGGCTGCTAATTAAAGGCATATTGTAACTCTTTTTCATGCTGCTCTAAATACGAAACCTCCTGTTTAGCCAGACTCATTTCACATCAGGGTGATAGCATCCACATCCTAGACTGTCACTGGGAAATATCTGACTACTCTGATATAGGATTTTAAAATTTAAGGCTTAAATGTCCAATTAAAGCTATATTTCGGCTTTGTTTTGGCTGCTAATTAAAGGCATATTGTAACTCTTTTTCATGCTGCTCTTAATACGAAACCTCCTGTTTAGCCAGACTCATTTCACATCAGGGTGATAGTATCCACATCCCAGACTGTCACTGGGTAATATCGGACCATTCTGATATAGGATTTTAAAATTAATGCTTAAATGTCCACTTAAAGCTATATTTCAACTATTTTTCAGGCTGGTAATTAAAGCCATATTGTAACTCTTTTTCAGGCTGCTTTAAAAACAAAAGCTCCTGTTTAGCCAGACTCATTTCATGTCAGGGTGATAGCATCCACATCCTAGACTGTCACTGGGAAATATCTGACTACTCTGATATAGGATTTTAAAATTTAAGGCTTAAATGTCCAATTAAAGCTATATTTCGGCTTTGTTTTGGCTGCTAATTAAAGGCATATTGTAACTCTTTTTCATGCTGCTCTAAATACGAAACCTCCTGTTTAGCCAGACTCATTTCACATCACGGTGATAGTATACACATCCCAGACTGTCATTGGGTAATATCGGACCATTCTGATATAGGATTTTAAAATGAATGCTTAAATGTCCACTTAAAGCTATATTTCAACTATTTTTCAGGCTGGTAATTAAAGCCATATTGTAACTCTTTTTCAGGCTGCTTTAAAAACAGAACCTCCTGTTTAGCCAGACTCATTTCACATCAGGGTGATAGTATACACATCCCAGACGGTCAGTGGGTAATATCGGACTACTCTGATATAGGATGTTAAAATTAAAGGCTTTAATGTCCACTTAAAGCTATATTTCAAATATTTTTCAGGCTGGTAATTAAAGCCATATTGTATCTCTTTTTCAGGCTGCTTTAAAAACAAAACCTCCTGTTTAGCCAGACTCATTTCATGTCAGGGTGATAGCATCCACATCCTAGACTGTCACTGGGAAATATCTGACTACTCTGATATAGGATTTTAAAATGAAAGGCTTAAACGTCCAGTTAAAGTTACATTTTGGCTATATTTTGGCTGCTAATTAAAGCCATATTGTAACTCTTTTTCATGTTGCTCTAAATACGAAACCTCCTGTCTAGCCAGACTCATTTCACGTCAGGGTGATAGTTTACACATCCCAGACTGTCAGTGGGTAATATTGGATTATTCTGATATAGGATTTTAAAATTAAAGGCTTAAATGTTCAATTAAAGCTATATTTTGGCTGCTAATTAAAGCCATAATGTGTCTCTTTTTCAGGCTGCGTTAAAAACAAAACCTCCTGTTTAGCCAGACTCATCTCATGTCAGGGTGATAGTATCCACATCCCACACTGTCACTGGGAAATATCTGACTACTCTGATATAGGATTTTAAAATTAAAGGCTTAAATGTCCAATTAAAGCTATATTTCGGCTATATTTTGGCTGCTAATTAAAGCCATATTGTAACTCTTTCTCATGCTGCTCTGAATACGAAACCTCCTGTTTAGCCAGACTCATTTCACATCAGGGTGATAGTATACACATCCCAGACTGTCATTGGGTAATATCGGACCATTCTGATATAGGATTTTAAAATTAAAGGCTTAAATGTCCAATTAAAGCTATATTTTGGCTGCTAATTGAAGCCATTTTGTAACTCTTTTTCATGCTGCTCTTAATACGAAACCTCCTGTTTAGCCAGACTCATTTCACATCAGGGTGATAGTATCCACATCCCAGACTGTCACTGGGTAATATCGGACCATTCTGATATAGGATTTTAAAATTAATGCTTAAATGTCCACTTAAAGCTATATTTCAACTATTTTTCAGGCTGGTAATTAAAGCCATATTGTAACTCTTTTTCAGGCTGCTTTAAAAACAAAACCTCCTGTTTAGCCAGACTCATTTCATGTCAGCGTGATAGCATCCACATCCTAGACTGTCACTGGGAAATATCTGACTACTCTGATATAGGATTTTAAAATTTAAGGCTTAAATGTCCAATTAAAGCTATATTTCGGCTTTGTTTTGGCTGCTAATTAAAGGCATATTGTAACTCTTTTTCATGCTTCTCTAAATACGAAACCTCCTGTTTAGCCAGACTCATTTCACATCACGGTGATAGTATACACATCCCAGACTGTCATTGGGTAATATCGGACCATTCTGATATAGGATTTTAAAATTAAAGGCTTAAATGTCCAATTAAAGCTATATTTTGGCTGCTAATTGAAGCCATATTGTAACTCCTTTTCAGACTGCTCTAAAAACGAAACCTCCTGTTTAGCCATACTCATTTCACGTCAGGGTGATAGTATCCACATCCCAGACTGTCTCTGGGTAATATCGGACCATTCTGATATAGGATTTTAAAATTAATGCTTAAATGTCCACTTAAAGCTATATTTCAACTATTTTTCAGGCTGGTAATTAAAGCCATATTGTAACTCTTTTTCAGGCAGCTTTAAAAACAAAACCTCCTGTTTAGCCAGACTCATTTCATGTCAGGGTGATATTATACACATCCCAGACTGTCAGTGGGTAATATCGGACTACTCTGATACAGGATGTTAAAATTAAAGGCTTAAATGTCCAATTAAAGCTATATTTCGGCTATATTTTGGCTGCTAATTAAAGCCATATTGTATCTCTTTTTCAGTCTGCTTTAAAAACAAAACCTCCTGTTTAGCCAGACTCATTTCATGTCAGGGTGATATTATACATATCCCAGACTGTCACTGGGTAATATTGGACCATTCTGATATAGGATTTTAAAATGAAAGGCTTAAATGTCCACTTAAAGCTATATTTCAACTATTTTTCAGGCTGGTAATTAAAGCCATATTTTAACTCTGTTTCAGGCTGCTTTAAAAACAAAACCTCTTGTTTAGCCAGACTCATTTCATGTCAGGGTGATAGTATCCACATCCCAGACTGTCACTGGGAAATATCTGACTACTCTGATATAGCAATTTAAAATTAAAGGCTTAAATGTCCAATTAAAGCTATATTTCGGCTTTGTGTTGGCTGCTAATTAAAGCCATATTGTAACTCTTTTTCATGCTGCTCTAAATACGAAACCTCCTGTTTAGCCAGACTCATTTCACATCAGGGTGATAGTATACACATCCCAGACTGTCATTGGGTAATATCGGAACATTCTGATATAGCATTTTAAAATTAAAGGCTTAAATGTCCAATTAAAGCTATATTTTGGCTGCTAATTGAAGCCATATTGTAACTCCTTTTCAGACTGCTCTAAAAACGAAACCTCCTGTTTAGCCATACTCATTTCACGTCACGGTGATAGTATCCACATCCCAGACTGTCACTGGGTAATATCGGACCATTCTGATATAGGATTTTAAAATGAATGCTTAAATGTCCACTTAAAGCTATATTTCAACTATTTTTCAGGCTGGTAATTAAAGCCATATTGTAACTCTTTTTCAGGCTGCTTTAAAAACAGAACCTCCTGTTTAGCCAGACTCATTTCACATCAGGGTGATAGTATACACATCCCAGACGGTCAGTGGGTAATATCGGACTACTCTGATATAGGTTGTTAAAATTAAAGGCTTTAATGTCCACTTAAAGCTATATTTCAACTATTTTTCAGGCTGGTAATTAAAGCCATATTGTATCTCTTTTTCAGGCTGCTTTAAAAACAAAACCTCCTGTTTAGCCAGACTCATTTCATGTCAGGGTGATAGCATCCACATCCTAGACTGTCACTGGGAAATATCTGACTACTCTGATATAGGATTTTAAAATGAAAGGCTTAAACGTCCAGTTAAAGCTACATTTTGGCTATATTTTGGCTGCTAATTAAAGCCATATTGTAACTCTTTTTCATGCTGCTCTAAATACGAAACCTCCTGTCTAGCCAGACTCATTTCACGTCAGGGTGATAGTTTACACATCCCATACTGTCAGTGGGTAATATTGGATTATTCTGATATAGGATTTTAAAATTAAAGGCTTAAATTTTCAATTAAAGCTATATTTTGGCTGCTAATTAAAGCCATAATGTGTCTCTTTTTCAGGCTGCGTTAAAAACAAAACCTCCTGTTTAGCCAGACTCATCTCATGTCAGGGTGATAGTATCCACATCCCAGACTGTCACTGGGAAATATCTGACTACTCTTATATAGGATTTTAAAATTAAAGGCTTAAATGTCCAATTAAAGCTATATTTCAGTTATATTTTGGCTGCTAATTAAAGCCATATTGTAACTCTTTCTCATGCTGCTCTGAATACGAAACCTCCTGTTTAGCCAGACTCATTTCACATCAGGGTGATAGTATACACATCCCAGACTGTCATTGGGTAATATCGGACCATTCTGATATAGGATTTAAAATTAAAGGCTTAAATGTCCAATTAAAGCTATATTTTGGCTTCTAATTGAAGCCATATTGTAACTCTTTTTCATGCTGCTCTTAATACGAAACCTCCTGTTTAGCCAGACTCATTTCACATCAGGGTGATAGTATCCACATCCCAGACTGTCACTGGGTAATATCGGACCATTCTGATATAGGATTTTAAAATGAATGCTTAAATGTCCACTTAAAGCTATATTTCAACTATTTTTCAGGCTGGTAATTAAAGCCATATTGTAACTCTTTTTCAGGCTGCTTTAAAAACAGAACCTCCTGTTTAGCCAGACTCATTTCACATCAGGGTGATAGTATACACATCCCAGACGGTCAGTGGGTAATATCGGACTACTCTGATATAGGTTGTTAAAATTAAAGGCTTTAATGTCCACTTAAAGCTATATTTCAACTATTTTTCAGGCTGGTAATTAAAGCCATATTGTATCTCTTTTTCAGGCTGCTTTAAAAACAAAACCTCCTGTTTAGCCAGACTCATTTCATGTCAGGGTGATAGCATCCACATCCTAGACTGTCACTGGGAAATATCTGACTACTCTGATATAGGATTTTAAAATGAAAGGCTTAAACGTCCAGTTAAAGCTACATTTTGGCTATATTTTGGCTGCTAATTAAAGCCATATTGTAACTCTTTTTCATGCTGCTCTAAATACGAAACCTCCTGTCTAGCCAGACTCATTTCACGTCAGAGTGATAGTTTACACATCCCATACTGTCAGTGGGTAATATTGGATTATTCTGATATAGGATTTTAAAATGAAAGGCTTAAATGTTCAATTAAAGCTATATTTTGGCTGCTAATTAAAGCCATAATGTGTCTCTTTTTCAGGCTGCGTTAAAAACAAAACCTCCTGTTTAGCCAGACTCATCTCATGTCAGGGTGATAGTATCCACATCCCAGACTGTCACTGGGAAATATCTGACTACTCTTATATAGGATTTTAAAATTAAAGGCTTAAATGTCCAATTAAAGCTATATTTCAGTTATATTTTGGCTGCTAATTAAAGCCATATTGTAACTCTTTCTCATGCTGCTCTGAATACGAAACCTCCTGTTTAGCCAGACTCATTTCACATCAGGGTGATAGTATCCACATCCCAGACTGTCACTGGGTAATATCGGACCATTCTGATATAGGATTTTAAAATGAATGCTTAAATGTCCACTTAAAGCTATATTTCAACTATTTTTCAGGCTGGTAATTAAAGCCATATTGTAACTCTTTTTCAGGCTGCTTTAAAAACAGAACCTCCTGTTTAGCCAGACTCATTTCACATCAGGGTGATAGTATACACATCCCAGATGGTCAGTGGGTAATATCGGACTACTCTGATATAGGATGTTAAAATTAAAGGCTTTAATGTCCACTTAAAGCTATATTTCAACTATTTTTCAGGCTGGTAATTAAAGCCATATTGTAACTCTTTTTCAGGCTGCTTTAAAAACAAAACCTCCTGTTTAGCCAGACTCATTTCATGTCAGGGTGATAGCATCCACATCCTAGACTGTCACTGGGAAATATCTGACTACTCTGATATAGGATTTTAAAATTTAAGGCTTAAATGTCCAATTAAAGCTATATTTCGGCTTTGTATTGGCTGCTAATTAAAGCCATATTGTAACTCTTTTTCATGTTGCTCTAAATACGAAACCTCCTGTCTAGCCAGACTCATTTCACGTCAGGGTGATAGTTTACACATCCCAGACTGTCAGTGGGTAATATTGGATTATTCTGATATAGGATTTTAAAATTAAAGGCTTAAATGTTCAATTAAAGCTATATTTTGGCTGCTAATTAAAGCCATAATGTGTCTCTTTTTCAGGCTGCGTTAAAAACAAAACCTCCTGTTTAGCCAGACTCATCTCATGTCAGGGTGATAGCATCCACATCCTAGACTGTCACTGGGAAATATCTGACTACTCTGATATAGGATTTTAAAATTTAAGGCTTAAATGTCCAATTAAAGCTATATTTCGGCTTTGTTTTGTCTGCTAATTAAAGGCATATTGTAACTCTTTCTCATGCTGCTCTGAATACGAAACCTCCTGTTTAGCCAGACTCATTTCACATCAGGGTGATAGTATACACATCCCAGACTGTCACTGGGTAATATCGGACCATTCTGATATAGGATTTTAAAATTAAAGGCTTAAATGTCCAATTAAAGCTATATTTTGGCTGCTAATTGAAGCCATATTGTAACTCTTTTTCATGCTGCTCTTAATACGAAACCTCCTGTTTAGCCAGACTCATTTCACATCAGGGTGATAGTATCCACATCCCAGACTGTCACTGGGTAATATCGGACCATTCTGATATAGGATTTTAAAATGAATGCTTAAATGTCCACTTAAAGCTATATTTCAACTATTTTTCAGGCTGGTAATTAAAGCCATATTGTAACTCTTTTTCAGGCTGCTTTAAAAACAAAACCTCCTGTTTAGCCAGACTCATTTCATGTCAGGGTGATATTATACACATCCCAGACTGTCAGTGGGTAATATCGGACTACTCTGATATAGGATGTTAAAATTAAAGGCTTAAATGTCCAATTAAAGCTATATTTCGGCTATATTTTGGCTGCTAATTAAAGCCATATTGTATCTCTTTTTCAGGCTGCTTTAAAAACAAAACCTCCTGTTTAGCCAGACTCATTTCATGTCAGGGTGATATTATACATATCCCAGACTGTCACTGGGTAATATTGGACCATTCTGATATAGGATTTTAAAATGAAAGGCTTAAATGTCCACTTAAAGCTATATTTCAACTATTTTTCAGGCTGGTAATTAAAGCCATATTTTAACTCTTTTTCAGGCTGCTTTAAAAACAAAACCTCCTGTTTAGCCAGACTCATTTCATGTCAGGGTGATAGTATCCACATCCCAGACTGTCACTGGGAAATATCTGACTACTCTGATATAGGATTTTAAAATGAAAGGCTTAAATGTCCAATTAAAGCTATATTTCGGCTTTGTGTTGGCTGCTAATTAAAGCCATATTGTAACTCTTTTTCATGCTGCTCTAAAAACGAAACCTCCTGTTTAGCCAGACTCATTTCACATCAGGGTGATAGTATACACATCCCAGACTGTCATTGGGTAATATCGGAACATTCTGATACAGGATTTTAAAATTAAAGGCTTAAATGTCCAATTAAAGCTATATTTTGGCTGCTAATTGAAGCCATATTGTAACTCCTTTTCAGACTGCTCTAAAAACGAAACCTCCTGTTTAGCCATACTCATTTCACGTCAGGGTGATAGTATCCACAACCCAGACCTTCACTGGGTAATATCGAACCATTCTGATATAGGATTTTAAAATGAATGCTTAAATGTCCACTTAAAGCTATATTTCAACTATTTTTCAGGCTGGTAATTAAAGCCATATTGTAACTCTTTTTCAGGCTGCTTTAAAAACAAAACCTCCTGTTTAGCCAGACTCATTTCATGTCAGGGTGATATTATACACATCCCAGACTGTCAGTGGGTAATATCGGACTACTCTGATATAGGATGTTAAAATTAAAGGCTTAAATGTCCAATTAAAGCTATATTTCGGCTATATTTTGGCTGCTAATTAAAGCCATATTGTATCTCTTTTTCAGGCTGCTTTAAAAACAAAACCTCCTGTTTAGCCAGACTCATTTCATGTCAGGGTGATATTATACATATCCCAGACTGTCACTGGGTAATATTGGACCATTCTGATATAGGATTTTAAAATGAAAGGCTTAAATGTCCACTTAAAGCTATATTTCAACTATTTTTCAGGCTGGTAATTAAAGCCATATTTTAACTCTTTTTCAGGCTGCTTTAAAAACAAAACCTCCTGTTTAGCCAGACTCATTTCATGTCAGGGTGATAGTATCCACATCCCAGACTGTCACTGGGAAATATCTGACTACTCTGATATAGGATTTTAAAATTAAAGGCTTAAATGTCCAATTAAAGCTATATTTCGGCTTTGTGTTGGCTGCTAATTAAAGCCATATTGTAACTCTTTTTCATGCTGCTCTAAAAACGAAACCTCCTGTTTAGCCAGACTCATTTCACATCAGGGTGATAGTATACACATCCCAGACTGTCATTGGGTAATATCGGAACATTCTGATACAGGATTTTAAAATTAGAGGCTTAAATGTCCAATTAAAGCTATATTTTGGCTGCTAATTGAAGCCATATTGTAACTCCTTTTCAGACTGCTCTAAAAACGAAACCTCCTGTTTAGCCATACTCATTTCACATCAGGGTGATAGTATCCACATCCCAGACTGTCACTGGGTAATATCGGACCATTCTGATATAGGATTTTAAAATGAATGCTTAAATGTCCACTTAAAGCTATATTTCAACTATTTTTCAGGCTGGTAATTAAAGCCATATTGTAACTCTTTTTCAGGCTGCTTTAAAAACAAAACCTCCTGTTTAGCCAGACTCATTTCATGTCAGGGTGATATTATACACATCCCAGACTGTCAGTGGGTAATATCGGACTACTCTGATATAGGATGTTAAAATTAAAGGCTTAAATGTCCAATTAAAGCTATATTTCGGCTATATTTTGGCTGCTAATTAAAGCCATATTGTATCTCTTTTTCAGGCTGCTTTAAAAACAAAACCTCCTGTTTAGCCAGACTCATTTCATGTCAGGGTGATATTATACATATCCCAGACTGTCACTGGGTAATATTGGACCATTCTGATATAGGATTTTAAAATGAAAGGCTTAAATGTCCACTTAAAGCTATATTTCAACTATTTTTCAGGCTGGTAATTAAAGCCATATTTTAACTCTTTTTCAGGCTGCTTTAAAAACAAAACCTCCTGTTTAGCCAGACTCATTTCATGTCAGGGTGATAGTATCCACATCCCAGACTGTCACTGGGAAATATCTGACTACTCTGATATAGGATTTTAAAATTAAAGGCTTAAATGTCCAATTAAAGCTATATTTCGGCTTTGTGTTGGCTGCTAATTAAAGCCATATTGTAACTCTTTTTCATGCTGCTCTAAAAACGAAACCTCCTGTTTAGCCAGACTCATTTCACATCAGGGTGATAGTATACACATCCCAGACTGTCATTGGGTAATATCGGAACATTCTGATACAGGATTTTAAAATTAGAGGCTTAAATGTCCAATTAAAGCTATATTTTGGCTGCTAATTGAAGCCATATTGTAACTCCTTTTCAGACTGCTCTAAAAACGAAACCTCCTGTTTAGCCATACTCATTTCACATCAGGGTGATAGTATCCACATCCCAGACTGTCACTGGGTAATATCGGACCATTCTGATATAGGATTTTAAAATGAATGCTTAAATGTCCACTTAAAGCTATATTTCAACTATTTTTCAGGCTGGTAATTAAAGCCATATTGTAACTCTTTTTCAGGCTGCTTTAAAAACAAAACCTCCTGTTTAGCCAGACTCATTTCATGTCAGGGTGATATTATACACATCCCAGACTGTCAGTGGGTAATATCGGACTACTCTGATATAGGATGTTAAAATTAAAGGCTTAAATGTCCAATTAAAGCTATATTTCGGCTATATTTTGGCTGCTAATTGAAGCCATATTGTATCTCTTTTTCAGGCTGCTTTAAAAACAAAACCTCCTGTTTAGCCAGACTCATTTCATGTCAGGGTGATATTATACATATCCCAGACTGTCACTGGGTAATATTGGACCATTCTGATATAGGATTTTAAAATGAAAGGCTTAAATGTCCACTTAAAGCTATATTTCAACTATTTTTCAGGCTGGTAATTAAAGCCATATTTTAACTCTTTTTCAGGCTGCTTTAAAAACAAAACCTCCTGTTTAGCCAGACTCATTTCATGTCAGGGTGATAGTATCCACATCCCAGACTGTCACTGGGAAATATCTGACTACTCTGATATAGGATTTTAAAATTAAAGGCTTAAATGTCCAATTAAAGCTATATTTCGGCTTTGTGTTGGCTGCTAATTAAAGCCATATTGTAACTCTTTTTCATGCTGCTCTAAAAACGAAACCTCCTGTTTAGCCAGACTCATTTCACATCAGGGTGATAGTATACACATCCCATACTGTCATTGGGTAATATCGGAACATTCTGATATAGGATTTTAAAATTAAAGGCTTAAATGTCCAATTAAAGCTATATTTTGGCTGCTAATTGAAGCCATATTGTAACTCCTTTTCAGACTGCTCTAAAAACGAAACCTCCTGTTTAGCCATACTCATTTCACGTCAGGGTGATAGTATACACATCCCAGACGGTCAGTGGGTAATATCGGACTACTCTGATATAGGTTGTTAAAATTAAAGGCTTTAATGTCCACTTAAAGCTATATTTCAACTATTTTTCAGGCTGGTAATTAAAGCCATATTGTATCTCTTTTTCAGGCTGCTTTAAAAACAAAACCTCCTGTTTAGCCAGACTCATTTCATGTCAGGGTGATAGCATCCACATCCTAGACTGTCACTGGGAAATATCTGACTACTCTGATATAGGATTTTAAAATGAAAGGCTTAAACGTCCAGTTAAAGCTACATTTTGGCTATATTTTGGCTGCTAATTAAAGCCATATTGTAACTCTTTTTCATGCTGCTCTAAATACGAAACCTCCTGTCTAGCCAGACTCATTTCACGTCAGAGTGATAGTTTACACATCCCATACTGTCAGTGGGTAATATTGGATTATTCTGATATAGGATTTTAAAATGAAAGGCTTAAATGTTCAATTAAAGCTATATTTTGGCTGCTAATTAAAGCCATAATGTGTCTCTTTTTCAGGCTGCGTTAAAAACAAAACCTCCTGTTTAGCCAGACTCATCTCATGTCAGGGTGATAGTATCCACATCCCAGACTGTCACTGGGAAATATCTGACTACTCTTATATAGGATTTTAAAATTAAAGGCTTAAATGTCCAATTAAAGCTATATTTCAGTTATATTTTGGCTGCTAATTAAAGCCATATTGTAACTCTTTCTCATGCTGCTCAGAATACGAAACCTCCTGTTTAGCCAGACTCATTTCACATCAGGGTGATAGTATCCACATCCCAGACTGTCACTGGGTAATATCGGACCATTCTGATATAGGATTTTAAAATGAATGCTTAAATGTCCACTTAAAGCTATATTTCAACTATTTTTCAGGCTGGTAATTAAAGCCATATTGTAACTCTTTTTCAGGCTGCTTTAAAAACAGAACCTCCTGTTTAGCCAGACTCATTTCACATCAGGGTGATAGTATACACATCCCAGACGGTCAGTGGGTAATATCGGACTACTCTGATATAGGATGTTAAAATTAAAGGCTTTAATGTCCACTTAAAGCTATATTTCAACTATTTTTCAGGCTGGTAATTAAAGCCATATTGTAACTCTTTTTCAGGCTGCTTTAAAAACAAAACCTCCTGTTTAGCGAGACTCATTTCATGTCAGGGTGATAGCATCCACATCCTAGACTGTCACTGGGAAATATCTGACTACTCTGATATAGGATTTTAAAATTTAAGGCTTAAATGTCCAATTAAAGCTATATTTCGGCTTTGTATTGGCTGCTAATTAAAGCCATATTGTAACTCTTTTTCATGTTGCTCTAAATACGAAACCTCCTGTCTAGCCAGACTCATTTCACGTCAGGGTGATAGTTTACACATCCCAGACTGTCAGTGGGTAATATTGGATTATTCTGATATAGGATTTTAAAATTAAAGGCTTAAATGTTCAATTAAAGCTATATTTTGGCTGCTAATTAAAGCCATAATGTGTCTCTTTTTCAGGCTGCGTTAAAAACAAAACCTCCTGTTTAGCCAGACTCATCTCATGTCAGGGTGATAGCATCCACATCCTAGACTGTCACTGGGAAATATCTGACTACTCTGATATAGGATTTTAAAATTTAAGGCTTAAATGTCCAATTAAAGCTATATTTCGGCTTTGTTTTGTCTGCTAATTAAAGGCATATTGTAACTCTTTCTCATGCTGCTCTGAATACGAAACCTCCTGTTTAGCCAGACTCATTTCACATCAGGGTGATAGTATACACATCCCAGACTGTCACTGGGTAATATCGGACCATTCTGATATAGGATTTTAAAATTAAAGGCTTAAATGTCCAATTAAAGCTATATTTTGGCTGCTAATTGAAGCCATATTGTAACTCTTTTTCATGCTGCTCTTAATACGAAACCTCCTGTTTAGCCAGACTCATTTCACATCAGGGTGATAGTATCCACATCCCAGACTGTCACTGGGTAATATCGGACCATTCTGATATAGGATTTTAAAATGAATGCTTAAATGTCCACTTAAAGCTATATTTCAACTATTTTTCAGGCTGGTAATTAAAGCCATATTGTAACTCTTTTTCAGGCTGCTTTAAAAACAGAACCTCCTGTTTAGCCAGACTCATTTCACATCAGGGTGATAGTATACACATCCCAGACGGTCAGTGGGTAATATCGGACTACTCTGATATAGGATGTTAAAATTAAAGGCTTTAATGTCCACTTAAAGCTATATTTCAACTATTTTTCAGGCTGGTAATTAAAGCCATATTGTAACTCTTTTTCAGGCTGCTTTAAAAACAAAACCTCCTGTTTAGCCAGACTCATTTCATGTCAGGGTGATAGCATCCACATCCTAGACTGTCACTGGGAAATATCTGACTACTCTGATATAGGATTTTAAAATTGAAGGCTTAAATGTCCAATTAAAGCTATATTTCGGCTTTGTTTTGGCTGCTAATTAAAGGCATATTGTAACTCTTTTTCATGCTGCTCTAAATACGAAACCTCCTGTTTAGCCAGACTCATTTCACATCACGGTGATAGTATACACATCCCAGACTGTCATTGGGTAATATCGGACCATTCTGATATAGGATTTTAAAATGAATGCTTAAATGTCCACTTAAAGCTATATTTCAACTATTTTTCAGGCTGGTAATTAAAGCCATATTGTAACTCTTTTTCAGGCTGCTTTAAAAACAGAACCTCCTGTTTAGCCAGACTCATTTCACATCAGGGTGATAGTATACACATCCCAGACAGTCAGTGGGTAATATCGGACTACTCTGATATAGGATGTTAAAATTAAAGGCTTTAATGTCCACTTAAAGCTATATTTCAACTATTTTTCAGGCTGGTAATTAAAGCCATATTGTATCTCTTTTTCAGGCTGCTTTAAAAACAAAACCTCCTGTTTAGCCAGACTCATTTCATGTCAGGGTGATAGCATCCACATCCTAGACTGTCACTGGGAAATATCTGACTACTCTGATATAGGATTTTAAAATGAAAGGCTTAAACGTCCAGTTAAAGCTACATTTTGGCTATATTTTGGCTGCTAATTAAAGCCATATTGTATCTCTTTTTCATGCTGCTCTAAATACGAAACCTCCTGTCTAGCCAGACTCATTTCACGTCAGGGTGATAGTTTACACATCCCATACTGTCAGTGGGTAATATTGGATTATTCTGATATAGGATTTTAAAATTAAAGGCTTAAATGTTCAATGAAAGCTATATTTTGGCTGCTAATTAAAGCCATAATGTGTCTCTTTTTCAGGCTGCGTTAAAAACAAAACCTCCTGTTTAGCCAGACTCATCTCATGTCAGGGTGATAGTATCCACATCCCAGACTGTCACTGGGAAATATCTGACTACTCTTATATAGGATTTTAAAATTAAAGGCTTAAATGTCCAATTAAAGCTATATTTCAGTTATATTTTGGCTGCTAATTAAAGCCATATTGTAACTCTTTCTCATGCTGCTCTGAATACGAAACCTCCTGTTTAGCCAGACTCATTTCACATCAGGGTGATAGTATACACATCCCAGACTGTCATTGGGTAATATCGGACCATTCTGATATAGGATTTTAAAATTAAAAGCTTAAATGTCCAATTAAAGCTATATTTTGGCTTCTAATTGAAGCCATATTGTAACTCTTTTTCATGCTGCTCTTAATACGAAACCTCCTGTTTAGCCAGACTCATTTCACATCAGGGTGATAGTATCCACATCCCAGACTGTCACTGGGTAATATCGGACCATTCTGATATAGGATTTTAAAATGATTGCTTAAATGTCCACTTAAAGCTATATTTCAACTATTTTTCAGGCTGGTAATTAAAGCCATATTGTAACTCTTTTTCAGGCTGCTTTAAAAACAGAACCTCCTGTTTAGCCAGACTCATTTCACATCAGGGTGATAGTATACACATCCCAGACGGTCAGTGGGTAATATCGGACTACTCTGATATAGGATGTTAAAATTAAAGGCTTTAATGTCCACTTAAAGCTATATTTCAACTATTTTTCAGGCTGGTAATTAAAGCCATATTGTAACTCTTTTTCAGGCTGCTTTAAAAACAAAACCTCCTGTTTAGCCAGACTCATTTCATGTCAGGGTGATAGCATCCACATCCTAGACTGTCACTGGGAAATATCTGACTACTCTGATATAGGATTTTAAAATTTAAGGCTTAAATGTCCAATTAAAGCTATATTTCGGCTTTGTTTTGGCTGCTAATTAAAGGCATATTGTAACTCTTTTTCATGCTGCTCTAAATACGAAACCTCCTGTTTAGCCAGACTCATTTCACATCACGGTGATAGTATACACATCCCAGACTGTCATTGGGTAATATCGGACCATTCTGATATAGGATTTTAAAATGAATGCTTAAATGTCCACTTAAAGCTATATTTCAACTATTTTTCAGGCTGGTAATTAAAGCCATATTGTAACTCTTTTTCAGGCTGCTTTAAAAACAGAACCTCCTGTTTAGCCAGACTCATTTCACATCAGGGTGATAGTATACACATCCCAGACGGTCAGTGGGTAATATCGGACTACTCTGATATAGGATGTTAAAATTAAAGGCTTTAATGTCCACTTAAAGCTATATTTCAACTATTTTTCAGGCTGGTAATTAAAGCCATATTGTATCTCTTTTTCAGGCTGCTTTAAAAACAAAACCTCCTGTTTAGCCAGACTCATTTCATGTCAGGGTGATAGCATCCACATCCTAGACTGTCACTGGGAAATATCTGACTACTCTGATATAGGATTTTAAAATGAAAGGCTTAAACGTCCAGTTAAAGCTACATTTTGGCTATATTTTGGCTGCTAATTAAAGCCATATTGTAACTCTTTTTCATGTTGCTCTAAATACGAAACCTCCTGTCTAGCCAGACTCATTTCACGTCAGGGTGATAGTTTACACATCCCAGACTGTCAGTGGGTAATATTGGATTATTCTGATATAGGATTTTAAAATTAAAGGCTTAAATGTTCAATTAAAGCTATATTTTGGCTGCTAATTAAAGCCATAATGTGTCTCTTTTTCAGGCTGCGTTAAAAACAAAACCTCCTGTTTAGCCAGACTCATTTCACATCAGGGTGATAGGATACACATCCCAGACTGTCATTGGGTAATATCGGACCATTCTGATATAGGATTTTAAAATTAAAGGCTTAAATGTCCAATTAAAGCTATATTTTGGCTGCTAATTGAAGCCATATTGTGACTCTTTTTCATGCTGCTCTTAATACGAAACCTCCTGTTTAGCCAGACTCATTTCACATCAGGGTGATAGTATCCACATCCCAGACTGTCACTGGGTAATATCGGACCATTCTGATATAGGATTTTAAAACGAATGCTTAAATGTCCACTTAAAGCTATATTTCAACTATTTTTTAGGCTGGTAATTAAAGCCATATTGTAACTCTATTTCAGGCTGCTTTAAAAACAGAACCTCCTGTTTAGCCAGACTTATTTCACATCAGGGTGATAGTATACACATCCCAGACTGTCAGTGGGTAATATTGGACTACTCTGATATAGGATATTAAAATTAAAGGCTTAAATGTCCAATTAAAGCTATATTTTGACTATATTTTGGCTGCTAATTAAAGCCATATTGTATCTCTTTTTCAGGCTGCTTTAAAAACAAAACCTCCTGTTTAGCCAGACTCATTTCATGTCAGGGTGATATTATACATATCCCAGACTGTCACTGGGTAATATTGGACCATTCTGATATAGGATTTTAAAATGAAAGGCTTAAATCTCCACTTAAAGCTATATTTCAACTATTTTTCAGGCTGGTAATTAAAGCCATATTTTAACTCTTTTTCAGGCTGCTTTAAAAACAAAACCTCCTGTTTAGCCAGACTCATTTCATGTCAGGGTGATAGCATCCACATCCCAGACTGTCACTGGGAAATTATCTGACTACTCTGATATGGGATTTTAAAATTAAAGGCTTAAATGTCCAATTGAAGCTATATTTCGGCTTTGTGTTGGCTGCTAATTAAAGCCATATTGTAACTCTTTTTCATGCTGCTCTAAATACGAAACCTCCTGTTTAGCCAGACTCATTTCACATCAGGGTGATAGTATACACATCCCAGACTGTCATTGGGTAATATCGGACCATTCTGATATAGGATTTTAAAATTAAAGGCTTAAATGTCCAATTAAAGCTATATTTTGGCTGCTAATTGAAGCCATATTGTAACTCCTTTTCAGACTGCTCTAAAAACGAAACCTCCTGTTTAGCCATACTCATTTCACGTCAGGGTGATAGTATCCACATCCCAGACTGTCACTGGGTAATATCGGACCATTCTGATATAGGATTTTAAAATGAATGCTTAAATGTCCACTTAAAGCTATATTTCAACTATTTTTCAGGCTGGTAATTAAAGCCATATTGTAACTCTTTTTCAGGCTGCTTTAAAAACAGAACCTCCTGTTTAGCCAGACTCATTTCACATCAGGGTGATAGTATACACATCCCAGACGGTCAGTGGGTAATATCGGACTACTCTGATATAGGATGTTAAAATTAAAGGCTTTAATGTCCACTTAAAGCTATATTTCAACTACTTTTCAGGCTGGTAATTAAAGCCATATTGTATCTCTTTTTCAGGCTGCTTTAAAAACAAAACCTCCTGTTTAGCCAGACTCATTTCATGTCAGGGTGATAGCATCCACATCCTAGACTGTCACTGGGAAATATCTGACTACTCTGATATAGGACTTTAAAATGAAAGGCTTAAACGTCCAGTTAAAGCTACATTTTGGCTATATTTTGGCTGCTAATTAAAGCCATATTGTAACTCTTTTTCATGCTGCTCTAAATACGAAACCTCCTGTCTAGCCAGACTCATTTCACGTCAGGGTGATAGTTTACACATCCCAGACTGTCAGTGGGTAATATTGGATTATTCTGATATAGGATTTTAAAATTAAAGGCTTAAATGTTCAATTAAAGCTATATATTGGCTGCTAATTAAAGCCATAATGTGTCTCTTTTTCAGGCTGCGTTAAAAACAAAACCTCCTGTTTAGCCAGACTCATCTCATGTCAAGGTGATAGTATCCACATCCCAGACTGTCACTGGGAAATATCTGACTACTCTGATATAGGATTTTAAAATGAAAGGCTTAAACGTCCAGTTAAAGCTACATTTTGGCTATATTTTGGCTGCTAATTAAAGCCATATTGTAACTCTTTTTCATGTTGCTCTAAATACGAAACCTCCTGTCTAGCCAGACTCATTTCACGTCAGGGTGATAGTTTACACATCCCAGACTGTCAGTGGGTAATATTGGATTATTCTGATATAGGATTTTAAAATTAAAGGCTTAAATGTTCAATTAAAGCTATATTTTGGCTGCTAATTAAAGCCATAATGTGTCTCTTTTTCAGGCTGCATTAAAAACAAAACCTCCTGTTTAGCCAGACTCATTTCACATCAGGGTGATAGTATACACATCCCAGACTGTCATTGGGTAATATCGGACCATTCTGATATAGGATTTTAAAATGAAAGGCTTAAATGTCCAATTAAAGCTATATTTTGGCTGCTAATTGAAGCCATATTGTAACTCTTTTTCATGCTGCTCTTAATACGAAACCTCCTGTTTAGCCAGACTCATTTCACATCAGGGTGATAGTATCCACATCCCAGACTGTCACTGGGTAATATCGGACCATTCTGATATAGGATTTTAAAACGAATGCTTAAATGTCCACTTAAAGCTATATTTCAACTATTTTTTAGGCTGGTAATTAAAGCCATATTGTAACTCTATTTCAGGCTGCTTTAAAAACAGAACCTCCTGTTTAGCCAGACTTATTTCACATCAGGGTGATAGTATACACATCCCAGACGGTCAGTGGGTAATATCGGACTACTCTGATATAGGATGTTAAAATTAAAGGCTTTAATGTCCACTTAAAGCTATATTTCAACTATTTTTCAGGCTGGTAATTAAAGCCATATTGTAACTCTTTTTCAGGCTGCTTTAAAAACAAAACCTCCTGTTTAGCCAGACTCATTTCATGTCAGGGTGATAGCATCCACATCCTAGACTGTCACTGGGAAATATCTGACTACTCTGATATAGGATTTTAAAATTTAAGGCTTAAATGTCCAATTAAAGCTATATTTCGGCTTTGTTTTGGCTGCTAATTAAAGGCATATTGTAACTCTTTTTCATGCTGCTCTAAATACGAAACCTCCTGTTTAGCCAGACTCATTTCACATCACGGTGATAGTATACACATCCCAGACTGTCATTGGGTAATATCGGACCATTCTGATATAGGATTTTAAAATGAATGCTTAAATGTCCACTTAAAGCTATATTTCAACTATTTTTCAGGCTGGTAATTAAAGCCATATTGTAACTCTTTTTCAGGCTGCTTTAAAAACAGAACCTCCTGTTTAGCCAGACTCATTTCACATCAGGGTGATAGTATACACATCCCAGACGGTCAGTGGGTAATATCGGACTACTCTGATATAGGATGTTAAAATTAAAGGCTTTAATGTCCACTTAAAGCTATATTTCAACTATTTTTCAGGCTGGTAATTAAAGCCATATTGTATCTCTTTTTCAGGCTGCTTTAAAAACAAAACCTCCTGTTTAGCCAGACTCATTTCATGTCAGGGTGATAGCATCCACATCCTAGACTGTCACTGGGAAATATCTGACTACTCTGATATAGGATTTTAAAATGAAAGGCTTAAACGTCCAGTTAAAGCTACATTTTGGCTATATTTTGGCTGCTAATTAAAGCCATATTGTAACTCTTTTTCATGTTGCTCTAAATACGAAACCTCCTGTCTAGCCAGACTCATTTCACGTCAGGGTGATAGTTTACACATCCCAGACTGTCAGTGGGTAATATTGGATTATTCTGATATAGGATTTTAAAATTAAAGGCTTAAATGTTCAATTAAAGCTATATTTTGGCTGCTAATTAAAGCCATAATGTGTCTCTTTTTCAGGCTGCGTTAAAAACAAAACCTCCTGTTTAGTCAGACTCATTTCACATCAGGGTGATAGTATACACATCCCAGACTGTCATTGGGTAATATCGGACCATTCTGATATAGGATTTTAAAATTAAAGGCTTAAATGTCCAATTAAAGCTATATTTTGGCTGCTAATTGAAGCCATATTGTCACTCTTTTTCATGCTGCTCTTAATACGAAACCTCCTGTTTAGCCAGACTCATTTCACATCAGGGTGATAGTATCCACATCCCAGACTGTCACTGGGTAATATCGGACCATTCTGATATAGGATTTTAAAACGAATGCTTAAATGTCCACTTAAAGCTATATTTCAACTATTTTTTAGGCTGGTAATTAAAGCCATATTGTAACTCTTTTTCAGGCTGCTTTAAAAACAGAACCTCCTGTTTAGCCAGACTTATTTCACATCAGGGTGATAGTATACACATCCCAGACTGTCAGTGGGTAATATCGGACTACTCTGATATAGGATGTTAAAATTAAAGGCTTAAATGTCCAATTAAAGCTATATTTTGACTATATTTTGGCTGCTAATTAAAGCCATATTGTATCTCTTATTCAGGCTGCTTTAAAAACAAAACCTCCTGTTTAGCCAGACTCATTTCATGTCAGGGTGATATTATACATATCCCAGACTGTCACTGGGTAATATTGGACCATTCTGATATAGGATTTTAAAATGAAAGGCTTAAATCTCCACTTAAAGCTATATTTCAACTATTTTTCAGGCTGGTAATTAAAGCCATATTTTAACTCTTTTTCAGGCTGCTTTAAAAACAAAACCTCCTGTTTAGCCAGACTCATTTCATGTCAGGGTGATAGCATCCACATCCCAGACTGTCACTGGGAAATTATCTGACTACTCTGATATAGGATTTTAAAATTAAAGGCTTAAATGTCCAATTGAAGCTATATTTCGGCTTTGTGTTGGCTGCTAATTAAAGCCATATTGTAACTCTTTTTCATGCTGCTCTAAATACGAAACCTCCTGTTTAGCCAGACTCATTTCACATCAGGGTGATAGTATACACATCCCAGACTGTCATTGGGTAATATCGGACCATTCTGATATAGGATTTTAAAATTAAAGGCTTAAATGTCCAATTAAAGCTATATTTTGGCTGCTAATTGAAGCCATATTGTAACTCCTTTTCAGACTGCTCTAAAAACGAAACCTCCTGTTTAGCCATACTCATTTCACGTCAGGGTGATAGTATCCACATCCCAGACTGTCACTGGGTAATATCGGACCATTCTGATATAGGATTTTAAAATGAATGCTTAAATGTCCACTTAAAGCTATATTTCAACTATTTTTCAGGCTGGTAATTAAAGCCATATTGTAACTCTTTTTCAGGCTGCTTTAAAAACAGAACCTCCTGTTTAGCCAGACTCATTTCACATCAGGGTGATAGTATACACATCCCAGACGGTCAGTGGGTAATATCGGACTACTCTGATATAGGATGTTAAAATTAAAGGCTTTAATGTCCACTTAAAGCTATATTTCAACTATTTTTCAGGCTGGTAATTAAAGCCATATTGTATCTCTTTTTCAGGCTGCTTTAAAAACAAAACCTCCTGTTTAGCCAGACTCATTTCATGTCAGGGTGATAGCATCCACATCCTAGACTGTCACTGGGAAATATCTGACTACTCTGATATAGGACTTTAAAATGAAAGGCTTAAACGTCCAGTTAAAGCTACATTTTGGCTATATTTTGGCTGCTAATTAAAGCCATATTGTAACTCTTTTTCATGCTGCTCTAAATACGAAACCTCCTGTCTAGCCAGACTCATTTCACGTCAGGGTGATAGTTTACACATCCCAGACTGTCAGTGGGTAATATTGGATTATTCTGATATAGGATTTTAAAATTAAAGGCTTAAATGTTCAATTAAAGCTATATATTGGCTGCTAATTAAAGCCATAATGTGTCTCTTTTTCAGGCTGCGTTAAAAACAAAACCTCCTGTTTAGCCAGACTCATCTCATGTCAGGGTGATAGTATCCACATCCCAGACTGTCACTGGGAAATATCTGACTACTCTGATATAGGATTTTAAAATGAAAGGCTTAAACGTCCAGTTAAAGCTACATTTTGGCTATATTTTGGCTGCTAATTAAAGCCATATTGTAACTCTTTTTCATGTTGCTCTAAATACGAAACCTCCTGTCTAGCCAGACTCATTTCACGTCAGGGTGATAGGTTACACATCCCAGACTGTCAGTGGGTAATATTGGATTATTCTGATATAGGATTTTAAAATTAAAGGCTTAAATGTTCAATTAAAGCTATATTTTGGCTGCTAATTAAAGCCATAATGTGTCTCTTTTTCAGGCTGCGTTAAAAACAAAACCTCCTGTTTAGCTAGACTCATTTCACATCAGGGTGATAGGATACACATCCCAGACTGTCATTGGGTAATATCGGACCATTCTGATATAGGATTTTAAAATTAAAGGCTTAAATGTCCAATTAAAGCTATATTTTGGCTGCTAATTGAAGCCATATTGTAACTCTTTTTCATGCTGCTCTTAATACGAAACCTCCTGTTTAGCCAGACTCATTTCACATCAGGGTGATAGTATCCACATCCCAGACTGTCACTGGGTAATATCGGACCATTCTGATATAGGATTTTAAAACGAATGCTTAAATGTCCACTTAAAGCTATATTTCAACTATTTTTTAGGCTGGTAATTAAAGCCATATTGTAACTCTATTTCAGGCTGCTTTAAAAACAGAACCTCCTGTTTAGCCAGACTTATTTCACATCAGGGTGATAGTATACACATCCCAGACTGTCAGTGGGTAATATCGGACTACTCTGATATAGGATATTAAAATTAAAAGCTTAAATGTCCAATTAAAGCTATATTTTGACTATATTTTGGCTGCTAATTAAAGCCATATTGTATCTCTTTTTCAGGCTGCTTTAAAAACAAAACCTCCTGTTTAGCCAGACTCATTTCATGTCAGGGTGATATTATACATATCCCAGACTGTCACTGGGTAATATTGGACCATTCTGATATAGGATTTTAAAATGAAAGGCTTAAATCTCCACTTAAAGCTATATTTCAACTATTTTTCAGGCTGGTAATTAAAGCCATATTTTAACTCTTTTTCAGGCTGCTTTAAAAACAAAACCTCCTGTTTAGCCAGACTCATTTCATGTCAGGGTGATAGCATCCACATCCCAGACTGTCACTGGGAAATTATCTGACTACTCTGATATAGGATTTTAAAATTAAAGGCTTAAATGTCCAATTGAAGCTATATTTCGGCTTTGTGTTGGCTGCTAATTAAAGCCATATTGTAACTCTTATTCATGCTGCTCTAAATACGAAACCTCCTGTTTAGCCAGACTCATTTCACATCAGGGTGATAGTATACACATCCCAGACTGTCATTGGGTAATATCGGACCATTCTGATATAGGATTTTAAAATTAAAGGCTTAAATGTCCAATTAAAGCTATATTTTGGCTGCTAATTGAAGCCATATTGTAACTCCTTTTCAGACTGCTCTAAAAACGAAACCTCCTGTTTAGCCATACTCATTTCACGTCAGGGTGATAGTATCCACATCCCAGACTGTCACTGGGTAATATCGGACCATTCTGATATAGGATTTTAAAATGAATGCTTAAATGTCCACTTAAAGCTATATTTCAACTATTTTTCAGGCTGGTAATTAAAGCCATATTGTAACTCTTTTTCAGGCTGCTTTAAAAACAGAACCTCCTGTTTAGCCAGACTAATTTCACATCAGGGTGATAGTATACACATCCCAGACGGTCAGTGGGTAATATCGGACTACTCTGATATAGGATGTTAAAATTAAAGGCTTTAATGTCCACTTAAAGCTATATTTCAACTATTTTTCAGGCTGGTAATTAAAGCCATATTGTATCTCTTTTTCAGGCTGCTTTAAAAACAAAACCTCCTGTTTAGCCAGACTCATTTCATGTCAGGGTGATAGCATCCACATCCTAGACTGTCACTGGGAAATATCTGACTACTCTGATATAGGACTTTAAAATGAAAGGCTTAAACGTCCAGTTAAAGCTACATTTTGGCTATATTTTGGCTGCTAATTAAAGCCATATTGTAACTCTTTTTCATGCTGCTCTAAATACGAAACCTCCTGTCTAGCCAGACTCATTTCACGTCAGGGTGATAGTTTACACATCCCAGACTGTCAGTGGGTAATATTGGATTTTTCTGATATAGGATTTTAAAATTAAAGGCTTAAATGTTCAATTAAAGCTATATATTGGCTGCTAATTAAAGCCATAATGTGTCTCTTTTTCAGGCTGCGTTAAAAACAAAACCTCCTGTTTAGCCAGACTCATCTCATGTCAGGGTGATAGTATCCACATCCCAGACTGTCACTGGGAAATATCTGACTACTCTGATATAGGATTTTAAAATTAAAGGCTTAAATGTCCAATTAAATCTATATTTCAGCTATATTTTGGCTGCTAATTAAAGCCATATTGTAACTCTTTCTCATGCTGCTCTGAATACGAAACCTCCTGTTTAGCCAGACTCATTTCACATCAGGGTGATAGTATCCACATCCCAGCCTGTCACTGGGTAATATCGGACCATTCTGATATAGGATTTTAAAATTAATGCTTAAATGTCCAATTAAAGCTATATTTGGGCTGCTAATTATAGCCAAAATGTATCTCTTTTTCAGGCTGCTTTAAAAACAAAACCTCCTGTTTAGCCAGACTCATTTCATGTCAGGGTGATAGTATCCACATTCCGGACTGTCACTGGGAAATATCTGACTACTCTGATATAGGATTTTAAAATTAAAGGCTTAAATGTCCACTTAAAGCTATTTTTCAACTATTTTTCAGGCTGGCAATTAAAGCCATATTGTAACTCTTTTTCAGGCTGCTTTAAAAACAAAACCTCCTGTTTAGCCATATTCATTTCATGTCAGGGTGATAGTATCCACATCCCAGACTGTCACTGGGAAATATCTGACTACTCTGATATAGGATTTTAAAATTAAAGGCTTAAATGTCCACTTAAAGCAATATTTCAACTATTTTTCAGGCTGGCAATTAAAGCCATATTGTAACTCTTTTTCAGGCTGCTTTAAAAACAAAACCTCCTGTTTAGCCATATTCATTTCATGTCAGGGTGATAGTATCCACATCCCAGACTGTCACTGGGAAATATCTGACTACTCTGATATAGGATTTTAAAATGAAAGGCTTAAATGTCCAATTAAAGCTATATTTTGGCTGCTAATCATAGCCAAATGTATCTCTTTTTCAGGCTGCTTTAAAAACGAAACGTCCTGTTTAGCCAGACTCATTTCACATCAGGGTGATAGTATACACATCCCAGACTTTCACTGTTAATATCGGACCATTCTGATATAGGATTTTAAAATTAAAGGCTTAAATGTCCACTTAAAGCAATATTTCAACTATTTTTCAGGCTGGCAATTAAAGCCATATTGTAACTCTTTTTCAGGCTGCTTTAAAAACAAAACCTCCTGTTTAGCCAAATTCATTTCATGTCAGGGTGATAGTATCCACATCCCAGACTGTCACTGGGAAATATCTGACTACTCTGATATAGGATTTTGAAATTAAAGGCTTAAATGTCCAATTAAAGCTATATTTTGGTTATATTTTGGCCGCTAATTAAAGCCATAATGTATCTCTTTTTTAGGCTGCTCTAAAAATGAAACCTCCTGTTTAGCCAGACTCGTCTCATGTCAGGGTGATAGTATACACATCCCAGACTGTCACTGGGAAATATCTGACTACTCTGATATAGGATTTTAAAATTAAAGGCTTAAATGTCCACTTAAAGCTATTTTTCAACTATTTTTCAGGCTAGTAATTAAAGCCATATTGGAACTCTTTTTCAGGCTGCTTTAAAAACAAAACCTCCTGTTTACCCAGACTCGTCTCATGTCAGGGTGATAATATCCACATCCCAGACTTTCACTGGGAAATATCTGACTATTCTGATATAGGATTTTAAAATTAAAGGCTTAAATGTCCAATTAAAGCTATATTTTGGCTGCTAATTATAGCCAAAATGTATCTCTTTTTCAGGCTGCTTTAAAAACGAAACGTCCTGTTTAGCCAGACTCATTTCACGTCTGGGTGATAGTATCCACATCCCAACCTGTCACTGGGTAATATCGGACCATTCTGATATAGGATTTTAAAATTAATGCTTAAATGTCCAATTAAAGCTATATTTTGGCTGCTAATTATAGCCAAAATGTATCTCTTTTTCAGGCTGCTTTAAAAACGAAACGTCCTGTTTAGCCAGACTCATTTCACATCAGGGTGATAGTATTCACATCCCAGACTGTCACTGGGTAATATCGGACCATTCTGATATAGGATTTTAAAATTAAAGGCTTAAATGTCCACTTAAAGCAATATTTCAACTATTTTTCAGGCTGGCAATTAAAGCCATATGGTAACTATTTTTCAGGCTGCTTTAAAAACAAAACCTCCTGTTTAGCCAAATTCATTTCATGTCAGGGTGATAGTATCCACATCCCAGACTGTCACTGGAAAATATCTGACTACTCTGATATAGGATTTTAAAATTAAAGGCTTAAATGTCCAATTAAAGCTATATTTTGGTTATATTTTGGCCGTTAATTAAAGCCATAATGTATCTCTTTTTTAGGCTGCTCTAAAAATGAAACCTCCTGTTTAGCCAGACTCATTTCACATCAGGGTGATAGTATACACATCCCGGACTGTCACTGGGTAATATCGGACCATCCTGATATAGGATTTTAAAATTAATGTATAAATGTCCACTTAAAGCTATATTTCAACTATTTTTCAGGCTGCTAATTGAAGCCATATTGTAACTCTTTTTCATGCTGCTCTTAATACGAAACCTCCTGTTTAGCCAGACTCATTTCACATCAGGGTGATAATATCCACATCCCAGACTGTCACTGGGTAATATCGGACCATTCTGATATAGGATTTTAAAACGAATGCTTAAATGTCCACTTAAAGCTATATTTCAACTATTTTTTAGGCTGGTAATTAAAGCCATATTGTAACTCTATTTCGGGCTGCTTTAAAAACAGAACCTCCTGTTTAGCCAGACTTATTTCACATCAGGGTGATAGTATACACATCCCAGACTGTCAGTGGGTAATATCGGACTACTCTGATATAGGATGTTAAAATTAAAGGCTTAAATGTCCAATTAAAGCTATATTTTGACTATATTTTGGCTGCTAATTAAAGCCATATTGTATCTCTTTTTCAGGCTGCTTTAAAAACAAAACCTCCTGTTTAGCCAGACTCATTTCATGTCAGGGTGATATTATACATATCCCAGACTGTCACTGGGTAATATTGGACCATTCTGATATAGGATTTTAAAATGAAAGGCTTAAATCTCCACTTAAAGCTATATTTCAACTATTTTTCAGGCTGGTAATTAAAGCCATATTTTAACTCTTTTTCAGGCTGCTTTAAAAACAAAACCTCCTGTTTAGCCAGACTCATTTCATGTCAGGGTGATAGCATCCACATCCCAGACTGTCACTGGGAAATTATCTGACTACTCTGATATAGGATTTTAAAATTAAAGGCTTAAATGTCCAATTGAAGCTATATTTCGGCTTTGTGTTGGCTGCTAATTAAAGCCATATTGTAACTCTTTTTCATGCTGCTCTAAATACGAAACCTCCTGTTTAGCCAGACTCATTTCACATCAGGGTGATAGTATACACATCCCAGACTGTCATTGGGTAATATCGGACCATTCTGATATAGGATTTTAAAATTAAAGGCTTAAATGTCCAATTAAAGCTATATTTTGGCTGCTAATTGAAGCCATATTGTAACTCCTTTTCAGACTGCTCTAAAAACGAAACCTCCTGTTTAGCCATACTCATTTCACGTCAGGGTGATAGTATCCACATCCCAGACTGTCACTGGGTAATATCGGACCATTCTGATATAGGATTTTAAAATTAAAGGCGTACATGTCCAATTAAAGCTATATTTTGGCTGCTAATCAAAGCCAAAATGTATCTCTTTTTCAGGCTGCTTTAAAAACAAAACCTCCTGTTTAGCCAGACTCATTTCATGTCAGGGTGATAGTATCCACATCCCAGACTGTCACTGGGAAATATCTGACTACACTGATATAGGATTTTAAAATTAAAGGCTTAAATGTCCACTTAAAGCAATATTTCAACTATTTTTCAGGCTGGCAATTAAAGCCATATTGTAACTCTTTTTCAGGCTGCTTTAAAAACAAAACCTCCTGTTTAGCCAAATTCATTTCATGTCAGGGTGATAGTATCCACATCCCAGACTGTCACTGGGAAATATCTGACTACTCTGATATAGGATTTTGAAATTAAAGGCTTAAATGTCCAATTAAAGCTATATTTTGGTTATATTTTGGCCGCTAATTAAAGCCATAATGTATCTCTTTTTTAGGCTGCTCTAAAAATGAAACCTCCTGTTTAGCCAGACTCGTCTCATGTCAGGGTGATAGTATACACATCCCAGACTGTCACTGGGAAATATCTGACTACTCTGATATAGGATTTTAAAATTAAAGGCTTAAATGTCCACTTAAAGCTATTTTTCAACTATTTTTCAGGCTAGTAATTAAAGCCATATTGGAACTCTTTTTCAGGCTGCTTTAAAAACAAAACCTCCTGTTTACCCAGACTCGTCTCATGTCAGGGTGATAATATCCACATCCCAGACTTTCACTGGGAAATATCTGACTATTCTGATATAGGATTTTAAAATTAAAGGCTTAAATGTCCAATTAAAGCTATATTTTGGCTGCTAATTATAGCCAAAATGTATCTCTTTTTCAGGCTGCTTTAAAAACGAAACGTCCTGTTTAGCCAGACTCATTTCACGTCTGGGTGATAGTATCCACATCCCAACCTGTCACTGGGTAATATCGGACCATTCTGATATAGGATTTTAAAATTAATGCTTAAATGTCCAATTAAAGCTATATTTTGGCTGCTAATTATAGCCAAAATGTATCTCTTTTTCAGGCTGCTTTAAAAACGAAACGTCCTGTTTAGCCAGACTCATTTCACATCAGGGTGATAGTATTCACATCCCAGACTGTCACTGGGTAATATCGGACCATTCTGATATAGGATTTTAAAATTAAAGGCTTAAATGTCCACTTAAAGCAATATTTCAACTATTTTTCAGGCTGGCAATTAAAGCCATATGGTAACTATTTTTCAGGCTGCTTTAAAAACAAAACCTCCTGTTTAGCCAAATTCATTTCATGTCAGGGTGATAGTATCCACATCCCAGACTGTCACTGGAAAATATCTGACTACTCTGATATAGGATTTTAAAATTAAAGGCTTAAATGTCCAATTAAAGCTATATTTTGGTTATATTTTGGCCGTTAATTAAAGCCATAATGTATCTCTTTTTTAGGCTGCTCTAAAAATGAAACCTCCTGTTTAGCCAGACTCATTTCACATCAGGGTGATAGTATACACATCCCGGACTGTCACTGGGTAATATCGGACCATCCTGATATAGGATTTTAAAATTAATGTATAAATGTCCACTTAAAGCTATATTTCAACTATTTTTCAGGCTGCTAATTGAAGCCATATTGTAACTCTTTTTCATGCTGCTCTTAATACGAAACCTCCTGTTTAGCCAGACTCATTTCACATCAGGGTGATAATATCCACATCCCAGACTGTCACTGGGTAATATCGGACCATTCTGATATAGGATTTTAAA
Source organism: Zingel zingel (assembly GCA_023566125.1). Taxonomy (NCBI): domain Eukaryota; kingdom Metazoa; phylum Chordata; class Actinopteri; order Perciformes; family Percidae; genus Zingel; species Zingel zingel. The sequence continues at coordinate 21,314,487 of CM042321.1, forward strand.
ACGAATGCTTAAATGTCCACTTAAAGCTATATTTCAACTATTTTTTAGGCTGGTAATTAAAGCCATATTGTAACTCTATTTCGGGCTGCTTTAAAAACAGAACCTCCTGTTTAGCCAGACTTATTTCACATCAGGGTGATAGTATACACATCCCAGACTGTCAGTGGGTAATATCGGACTACTCTGATATAGGATGTTAAAATTAAAGGCTTAAATGTCCAATTAAAGCTATATTTTGACTATATTTTGGCTGCTAATTAAAGCCATATTGTATCTCTTTTTCAGGCTGCTTTAAAAACAAAACCTCCTGTTTAGCCAGACTCATTTCATGTCAGGGTGATATTATACATATCCCAGACTGTCACTGGGTAATATTGGACCATTCTGATATAGGATTTTAAAATGAAAGGCTTAAATCTCCACTTAAAGCTATATTTCAACTATTTTTCAGGCTGGTAATTAAAGCCATATTTTAACTCTTTTTCAGGCTGCTTTAAAAACAAAACCTCCTGTTTAGCCAGACTCATTTCATGTCAGGGTGATAGCATCCACATCCCAGACTGTCACTGGGAAATTATCTGACTACTCTGATATAGGATTTTAAAATTAAAGGCTTAAATGTCCAATTGAAGCTATATTTCGGCTTTGTGTTGGCTGCTAATTAAAGCCATATTGTAACTCTTTTTCATGCTGCTCTAAATACGAAACCTCCTGTTTAGCCAGACTCATTTCACATCAGGGTGATAGTATACACATCCCAGACTGTCATTGGGTAATATCGGACCATTCTGATATAGGATTTTAAAATTAAAGGCTTAAATGTCCAATTAAAGCTATATTTTGGCTGCTAATTGAAGCCATATTGTAACTCCTTTTCAGACTGCTCTAAAAACGAAACCTCCTGTTTAGCCATACTCATTTCACGTCAGGGTGATAGTATCCACATCCCAGACTGTCACTGGGTAATATCGGACCATTCTGATATAGGATTTTAAAATGAATGCTTAAATGTCCACTTAAAGCTATATTTCAACTATTTTTCAGGCTGGTAATTAAAGCCATATTGTAACTCTTTTTCAGGCTGCTTTAAAAACAGAACCTCCTGTTTAGCCAGACTCATTTCAAATCAGGGTGATAGTATACACATCCCAGACGGTCAGTGGGTAATATCGGACTACTCTGATATAGGATGTTAAAATTAAAGGCTTTAATGTCCACTTAAAGCTATATTTCAACTATTTTTCAGGCTGGTAATTAAAGCCATATTGTATCTCTTTTTCAGGCTGCTTTAAAAACAAAACCTCCTGTTTAGCCAGACTCATTTCATGTCAGGGTGATAGCATCCACATCCTAGACTGTCACTGGGAAATATCTGACTACTCTGATATAGGACTTTAAAATGAAAGGCTTAAACGTCCAGTTAAAGCTACATTTTGGCTATATTTTGGCTGCTAATTAAAGCCATATTGTAACTCTTTTTCATGCTGCTCTAAATACGAAACCTCCTGTCTAGCCAGACTCATTTCACGTCAGGGTGATAGTTTACACATCCCAGACTGTCAGTGGGTAATATTGGATTTTTCTGATATAGGATTTTAAAATTAAAGGCTTAAATGTTCAATTAAAGCTATATATTGGCTGCTAATTAAAGCCATAATGTGTCTCTTTTTCAGGCTGCGTTAAAAACAAAACCTCCTGTTTAGCCAGACTCATCTCATGTCAGGGTGATAGTATCCACATCCCAGACTGTCACTGGGAAATATCTGACTACTCTGATATAGGATTTTAAAATTAAAGGCTTAAATGTCCAATTAAATCTATATTTCAGCTATATTTTGGCTGCTAATTAAAGCCATATTGTAACTCTTTCTCATGCTGCTCTGAATACGAAACCTCCTGTTTAGCCAGACTCATTTCACATCAGGGTGATAGTATCCACATCCCAGCCTGTCACTGGGTAATATCGGACCATTCTGATATAGGATTTTAAAATGAATGCTTAAATGTCCAATTAAAGCTATATTTGGGCTGCTAATTATAGCCAAAATGTATCTCTTTTTCAGGCTGCTTTAAAAACAAAACCTCCTGTTTAGCCAGACTCATTTCATGTCAGGGTGATAGTATCCACATCCCGGACTGTCACTGGGAAATATCTGACTACTCTGATATAGGATTTTAAAATTAAAGGCTTAAATGTCCACTTAAAGCTATTTTTCAACTATTTTTCAGGCTGGCAATTAAAGCCATATTGTAACTCTTTTTCAGGCTGCTTTAAAAACAAAACCTCCTGTTTAGCCATATTCATTTCATGTCAGGGTGATAGTATCCACATCCCAGACTGTCACTGGGAAATATCTGACTACTCTGATATAGGATTTTAAAATTAAAGGCTTAAATGTCCACTTAAAGCAATATTTCAACTATTTTTCAGGCTGGCAATTAAAGCCATATTGTAACTCTTTTTCAGGCTGCTTTAAAAACAAAACCTCCTGTTTAGCCATATTCATTTCATGTCAGGGTGATAGTATCCACATCCAAGACTGTCACTGGGAAATATCTGACTACTCTGATATAGGATTTTAAAATGAAAGGCTTAAATGTCCAATTAAAGCTATATTTTGGCTGCTAATCATAGCCAAATGTATCTCTTTTTCAGGCTGCTTTAAAAACGAAAAATCCTGTTTAGCCAGACTCATTTCACATCAGGGTGATAGTATACACATCCCAGACTTTCACTGTTAATATCGGACCATTCTGATATAGGATTTTAAAATTAAAGGCTTAAATGTCCACTTAAAGCAATATTTCAACTATTTTTCAGGCTGGCAATTAAAGCCATATTGTAACTCTTTTTCAGGCTGCTTTAAAAACAAAACCTCCTGTTTAGCCAAATTCATTTCATGTCAGGGTGATAGTATCCACATCCCAGACTGTCACTGGGAAATATCTGACTACTCTGATATAGGATTTTGAAATTAAAGGCTTAAATGTCCAATTAAAGCTATATTTTGGTTATATTTTGGCCGCTAATTAAAGCCATAATGTATCTCTTTTTTAGGCTGCTCTAAAAATGAAACCTCCTGTTTAGCCAGACTCGTCTCATGTCAGGGTGATAGTATACACATCCCAGACTGTCACTGGGAAATATCTGACTACTCTGATATAGGATTTTAAAATTAAAGGCTTAAATGTCCACTTAAAGCTATTTTTCAACTATTTTTCAGGCTAGTAATTAAAGCCATATTGGAACTCTTTTTCAGGCTGCTTTAAAAACAAAACCTCCTGTTTACCCAGACTCGTCTCATGTCAGGGTGATAATATCCACATCCCAGACTGTCACTGGGAAATATCTGACTATTCTGATATAGGATTTTAAAATTAAAGGCTTAAATGTCCAATTAAAGCTATATTTTGGCTGCTAATTATAGCCAAAATGTATCTCTTTTTCAGGCTGCTTTAAAAACGAAACGTCCTGTTTAGCCAGACTCATTTCACGTCTGGGTGATAGTATCCACATCCCAACCTGTCACTGGGTAATATCGGACCATTCTGATATAGGATTTTAAAATTAATGCTTAAATGTCCAATTAAAGCTATATTTTGGCTGCTAATTATAGCCAAAATGTATCTCTTTTTCAGGCTGCTTTAAAAACGAAACGTCCTGTTTAGCCAGACTCATTTCACATCAGGGTGATAGCATTCACATCCCAGACTGTCACTGGGTAATATCGGACCATTCTGATATAGGATTTTAAAATTAAAGGCTTAAATGTCCACTTAAAGCAATATTTCAAATATTTTTCAGGCTGGCAATTAAAGCCATATGGTAACTATTTTTAAGGCTGCTTTAAAAACAAAACCTCCTGTTTAGCCAAATTCATTTCATGTCAGGGTGATAGTATCCACATCCCAGACTGTCACTGGAAAATATCTGACTACTCTGATATAGGATTTTAAAATTAAAGGCTTAAATGTCCAATTAAAGCTATATTTTGGTTATATTTTGGCCGTTAATTAAAGCCATAATGTATCTCTTTTTTAGGCTGCTCTAAAAATGAAACCTCCTGTTTAGCCAGACTCATTTCACATCAGGGTTGATAGTATACACATCCCGGACTGTCACTGGGTAATATCGGACCATCCTGATATAGGATTTTAAAATTAATGTATAAATGTCCACTTAAAGCTATATTTCAACTATTTTTCAGGCTGGTAATTAAAGCCATATTGTAACTCTTTTTCAGGCTGCTTTAAAAACAAAACCTCCTGTTTAGCCCGACTCATTTCATGTCAGGGTGATAGTATACACATCCCAGACTGTCACTGGGTAATATCGGACCATTCTGATATAGGATTTTAAAATTAATGCTTAAATGTCCAATTAAAGCTATATTTTGGCTGCTAATTATAGCCAAAATGTATCTCTTTTTCAGGCTGCTTTAAAAACAAAACCTCCTGTTTAGCCAGACTCATTTCATGTCAGGGTGATAGTATCCACATCCCGGACTGTCACTGGGAAATATCTGACTACTCTGATATAGGATTTTAAAATTAAAGGCTTAAATGTCCACTTAAAGCTATTTTTCAACTATTTTTCAGGCTGGCAATTAAAGCCATATTGTAACTCTTTTTCAGGCTGCTTTAAAAACAAAACCTCCTGTTTAGCCAAATTCATTTCATGTCAGGGTGATAGTATTCACATCCCAGACTGTCACTGGGAAATATCTGACTACTCTGATATAGGATTTTAAAATTAAAGGCTTAAATGTCCAATTAAAGCTATATTTTGGCTGCTAATTATAGCCAAAATGTATCTCTTTTTCAGGCTGCTTTAAAAACGAAACGTCCTATTTAGCCAGACTCATTTCACGTCTGGGTGATAGTATCCACATCCCAGTCTGTCACTGGGTAATATCGGACCATTCTGATATAGGATTTTAAAATTAATGCTTAAATGTCCAATTAAAGCTATATTTTGGCTGCTAATTATAGCCAAAATGTATCTCTTTTTCAGGCTGCTTTAAAAACAAAACCTCCTGTTTAGCCAGACTCATTTCATGTCAGGGTGATAGTATCCACATCCCGGACTGTCACTGGGAAATATCTGACTACTCTGATATAGGATTTTAAAATTAAAGGCTTAAATGTCCACTTAAAGCTATTTTTCAACTATTTTTCAGGCTGGCAATTAAAGCCATATTGTAACTCTTTTTCAGGCTGCTTTAAAAACAAAACCTCCTGTTTAGCCATATTCATTTCATGTCAGGGTGATAGTATCCACATCCCAGACTGTCACTGGGAAATATCTGACTACTCTGATATAGGATTTTAAAATTAAAGGCTTAAATGTCCAATTAAAGCTATATTTTGGCTGCTAATTATAGCCAAATCTATCTCTTTTTCAGGCTGCTTTAAAAACGAAACGTCCTGTTTAGCCAGACTCATTTCACATCAGGGTGATAGTATACACATCCCAGACTTTGACTGTTAATATCGGACCATTCTGATATAGGATTTTAAAATTAAAGGCTTAAATGTCCACTTAAAGCAATATTTCAACTATGTTTCAGGCTGGCAATTAAAGCCATATTGTAACTCTTTTTCAGGCTGCTTTAAAAACAAAACCTCCTGTTTAGCCATATTCATTTCATGTCAGGGTGATAGTATCCACATCCCAGACTGTCACTGGGAAATATCTGACTACTCTGATATAGGATTTTAAAATTAAAGGCTTAAATGTCCAATTAAAGCTATATTTTGGCTGCTAATTATAGCCAAATCTATCTCTTTTTCAGGCTGCTTTAAAAACGAAACGTCCTGTTTAGCCAGACTCATTTCACATCAGGGTGATAGTATACACATCCCAGACTTTGACTGTTAATATCGGACCATTCTGATATAGGATTTTAAAATTAAAGGCTTAAATGTCCACTTAAAGCAATATTTCAACTATGTTTCAGGCTGGCAATTAAAGCCATATTGTAACTCTTTTTCAGGCTGCTTTAAAAACAAAACCTCCTGTTTAGCCAAATTCCTTTCATGTCAGGGCGATAGTATCCACATCCCAGACTGTCACTGGGAAATATCTGACTACTCTGATATAGGATTTTAAAATTAAAGGCTTAAATGTCCACTTAAAGCAATATTTCAACTATTTTTCAGGCTGGCAATTAAAGCCATATTGTAACTCTTTTTCAGGCTGCTCTAAAAATGAAACCTCCTGTTTAGCCAGACTCATTTCACATCAGGGTGATAGTATACACATCCCGGACTGTCACTGGGTAATATCGGACCATTCTGTTATAGGATTTTAAAATTAATGTATAAATGTCCACTTAAAGCTATATTTCAACGATTTTTCAGGCTGGTAATTAAAGCCATATTGTAACTCTTTCAGGCTGCTTTAAAAACAAAACCTCCTGTTTAGCCCGACTCATTTCATGTCAGGGTGATAGTATACACATCCCAGACTGTCACTGGGTAATATCGGACCATTCTGATGTAGGATTTTAAAATTAAAGGCTTAAACGTCCAATTAAAGCTATATTTTGGCTGCTAATCAAAGCCAACATGTATCTCTTTTTCAGGCTGCTTTAAAAACAAAACCTCCTGTTTTGCCAGACTCATTTCATGTCAGGGTGATAGTATCCACATCCCAGACTGTCACTGGGAAATATCTGACTACTCTGATATAGGATTTTAAAATTAAAGGCTTAAATGTCCACTTAAAGCTATTTTTCAACTATTTTTCAGGCTGGTAATTAATGCCATATTGTAACTCTTTTTCAGGCTGCTTTAAAAACAAAACCTCCTGTTTACCCAGACTCGTCTCATGTCAGGGTGATAGTATCCACATCCCAGACTGTCACTGGGAAATATCTGACTACTCTGATATAGGATTTTAAAATTAAAGGCTTAAATGTCCACTTAAAGCAATATTTCAACTATTTTTCAGGCTGGCAATTAAAGCCATATTGTAACTCTTTTTCAGGCTGCTTTAAAAACAAAACCTCCTGTTTAGCCAAATTCATTTCATGTCAGGGTGATAGTATCCACATCCCAGACTGTCACTGGGAAATATCTGACTACTCTGATATAGGATTTTGAAATTAAAGGCTTAAATGTCCAATTAAAGCTATATTTTGGTTATATTTTGGCCGCTAATTAAAGCCATAATGTATCTCTTTTTTAGGCTGCTCTAAAAATGAAACCTCCTGTTTAGCCAGACTCGTCTCATGTCAGGGTGATAGTATACACATCCCAGACTGTCACTGGGAAATATCTGACTACTCGGATATAGGATTTTAAAATTAAAGGCTTAAATGTCCACTTAAAGCTATTTTTCAACTATTTTTCAGGCTGGTAATTAAAGCCATATTGTAACTCTTTTTCAGGCTGCTTTAAAAACAAAACCTCCTGTTTACCCAGACTCGTCTCATGTCAGGGTGATAGTATCCACATCCCAGACTGTCACTGGGAAATATCTGACTACTCTGATATAGTATTTTAAAATTAAAGGCTTAAATGTCCACTTAAAGCTATTTTTCAACTATTTTTCAGGCTAGTAATTAAAGCCATATTGTAACTCTTTTTCAGGCTGCTTTAAAAACAAAACCTCCTGTTTACCCAGACTCGTCTCATGTCAGGGTGATAATATCCACATCCCAGACTGTCACTGGGAAATATCTGACTATTCTGATATAGGATTTTAAAATTAAAGGCTTAAATGTCCAATTAAAGCTATATTTTGGCTGCTAATTATAGCCAAAATGTATCTCTTTTTCAGGCTGCTTTAAAAACGAAACGTCCTGTTTAGCCAGACTCATTTCACGTCTGGGTGATAGTATCCACATCCCAACCTGTCACTGGGTAATATCGGACCATTCTGATATAGGATTTTAAAATTAATGCTTAAATGTCCAATTAAAGCTATATTTTGGCTGCTAATTATAGCCAAAATGCATCTCTTTTTCAGGCTGCTTTAAAAACAAAACCTCCTGTTTAGCCAGACTCATTTCATGTCAGGGTGATAGTATCCACATCCCGGACTGTCACTGGGAAATATCTGACTAATCTGATATAGGATTTTAAAATTAAAGGCTTAAATGTCCACTTAAAGCTATTTTTCAACTATTTTTCAGGCTGGCAATTAAAGCCATATTGTAACTCTTTTTCAGGCTGCTTTAAAAACAAAACCTCCTGTTTGGCCAAATTTATTTCATGTCAGGGTGATAGTATTCACATCCCAGACTGTCACTGGGAAATATCTGACTACTCTGATATAGGATTTTAAAATTAAAGGCTTAAATGTCCAATTAAAGCTATATTTTGGCTGCTAATTATAGCCAAAATGTATCTCTTTTTCAGGCAGCTTTAAAAACGAAACGTCCTGTTTAGCCAGACTCATTTAACGTCTGGGTGATAGTATCCACATCCCAGCCTGTCACTGGGTAATATCGGACCATTCTGATATAGGATTTTAAAATGAATGCTTAAATGTCCAATTAAAGTTATATTTTGGCTGCTAATTATAGCCAAATGTATCTCTTTTTCAGGCTGCTTTAAAAACGAAACGTCCTGTTTAGCCAGACTCATTTCACATCAGGGTGATAGTATACACATCCCAGACTGTCACTGGGTAATATCGGACCATTCTGATATAGGATTTTAAAATTAAAGGCTTAAATGTCCACTTAAAGCAATATTTCAACTATTTTTCAGGCTGGCAATTAAAGCCATATGGTAACTATTTTTCAGGCTGCTTTAAAAACAAAACCTCCTGTTTAGCCAAATTCATTTCATGTCAGGGTGATAGTATCCACATCCCAGACTGTCACTGGGAAATATCTGACTACTCTGATATAGGATTTTAAAATTAAAGGCTTAAATGTCTAATTAAAGCTATATTTTGGTTATATTTTGGCCGTTAATTAAAGCCATAATGTATCTCTTTTTTAGGCTGCTCTAAAAATGAAACCTCCTGTTTAGCCAGACTCATTTCACATCAGGGTGATAGTGTACACATCCCGGACTGTCACTGGGTAATATCGGACCATCCTGATATAGGATTTTAAAATTAATGTATAAATGTCCACTTAAAGCTATATTTCAACTATTTTTCAGGCTGGTAATTAAAGCCATATTGTAACTCTTTTTCAGGCTGCTTTAAAAACAAAACCTCCTGTTTAGCCCGACTCATTTCATGTCAGGGTGATAGTATACACATCCCAGACTGTCACTGGGAAATATCTGACTACTCTGATATAGGATTTTAAAATTAAAGGCTTAAATGTCCACTTAAAGCTATTTTTCAACTATTTTTCAGGCTGGTAATTAAAGCCATATTGTAACTCTTTTTCAGGCTGCTTTAAAAACAAAACCTCCTGTTTACCCAGACTCGTCTCATGTCAGGGTGATAATATCCACATCCCAGACTGTCACTGGGAAATATCTGACTACTCTGATATAGTATTTTAAAATTAAAGGCTTAAATGTCCACTTAAAGCTATTTTTCAACTATTTTTCAGGCTAGTAATTAAAGCCATATTGTAACTCTTTTTCAGGCTGCTTTAAAAACAAAACCTCCTGTTTACCCAGACTCGTCTCATGTCAGGGTGATAGTATCCACATCCCAGACTGTCACTGGGAAATATCTGACTATTCTGATATAGGATTTTAAAATTAAAGGCTTAAATGTCCAATTAAAGCTATATTTTGGCTGCTAATTATAGCCAAAATGTATCTCTTTTTCAGGCTGCTTTAAAAACGAAACGTCCTGTTTAGCCAGACTCATTTCACGTCTGGGTGATAGTATCCACATCCCAACCTGTCACTGGGTAAGATCGGACCATTCTGATATAGGATTTTAAAATTAATGCTTAAATGTCCAATTAAAGCTATATTTTGGCTGCTAATTATAGCCAAAATGCATCTCTTTTTCAGGCTGCTTTAAAAACAAAACCTCCTGTTTAGCCAGACTCATTTCATGTCAGGGTGATAGTATCCACATCCCGGACTGTCACTGGGGAATATCTGACTACTCTGATATAGGATTTTAAAATTAAAGGCTTAAATGTCCACTTAAAGCTATTTTTCAACTATTTTTCAGGCTGGCAATTAAAGCCATATTGTAACTCTTTTTCAGGCTGCTTTAAAAACAAAACCTCCTGTTTGGCCAAATTTATTTCATGTCAGGGTGATAGTATTCACATCCCAGACTGTCACTGGGAAATATCTGACTACTCTGATATAGGATTTTAAAATTAAAGGCTTAAATGTCCAATTAAAGCTATATTTTGGCTGCTAATTATAGCCAAAATGTATCTCTTTTTCAGGCAGCTTTAAAAACGAAACGTCCTGTTTAGCCAGACTCATTTCACGTCTGGGTGATAGTATCCACATCCCAGCCTGTCACTGGGTAATATCGGACCATTCTGATATAGGATTTTAAAATGAATGCTTAAATGTCCAATTAAAGTTATATTTTGGCTGCTAATTATAGCCAAATGTATCTCTTTTTCAGGCTGCTTTAAAAACGAAACGTCCTGTTTAGCCAGACTCATTTCACATCAGGGTGATAGTATACACATCCCAGACTGTCACTGGGTAATATCGGACCATTCTGATATAGGATTTTAAAATTAAAGGCTTAAATGTCCACTTAAAGCAATATTTCAACTATTTTTCAGGCTGGCAATTAAAGCCATATGGTAACTATTTTTCAGGCTGCTTTAAAAACAAAACCTCCTGTTTAGCCAAATTCATTTCATGTCAGGGTGATAGTATCCACATCCCAGACTGTCACTGGGAAATATCTGACTACTCTGATATAGTATTTTAAAATTAAAGGCTTAAATGTCCACTTAAAGCTATTTTTCAACTATTTTTCAGGCTAGTAATTAAAGCCATATTGTAACTCTTTTTCAGGCTGCTTTAAAAACAAAACCTCCTGTTTACCCAGACTCGTCTCATGTCAGGGTGATAGTATCCACATCCCAGACTGTCACTGGGAAATATCTGACTATTCTGATATAGGATTTTAAAATTAAAGGCTTAAATGTCCAATTAAAGCTATATTTTGGCTGCTAATTATAGCCAAAATGTATCTCTTTTTCAGGCTGCTTTAAAAACGAAACGTCCTGTTTAGCCAGACTCATTTCACGTCTGGGTGATAGTATCCACATCCCAACCTGTCACTGGGTAATATCGGACCATCCTGATATAGGATTTTAAAATTAATGTATAAATGTCCACTTAAAGCTATATTTCAACTATTTTTCAGGCTGGTAATTAAAGCCATATTGTAACTCTTTTTCAGGCTGCTTTAAAAACAAAACCTCCTGTTTAGCCCGACTCATTTCATGTCAGGGTGATAGTATACACATCCCAGACTGTCACTGGGTAATATCGGACCATTCTGATATAGGATTTTAAAATTAAAGGCTTAAATGTCCAATTAAAGCTATATTTTGGCTGCTAATCAAAGCCAAAATGTATCTCTTTTTCAGGCTGCTTTAAAAACAAAACCTCCTGTTTAGCCAGACTCATTTCATGTCAGGGTGATAGTATCCACATCCCAGACTGTCACTGGGAAATATCTGACTACTCTGATATAGGATTTTAAAATTAAAGGCTTAAATGTCCACTTAAAGCAATATTTCAACTATTTTTCAGGCTGGCAATTAAAGCCATATTGTAACTCTTTTTCAGGCTGCTTTAAAAACAAAACCTCCTGTTTAGCCATATTCATTTCATGTCAGGGTGATAGTATCCACATCCCAGACTGTCACTGGGAAATATCTGACTACTCTGATATAGGATTTTAAAATTAAAGGCTTAAATGTCCAATTAAAGCTATATTTTGGTTATATTTTGGCCGCTAATTAAAGCCATAATGTATCTCTTTTTTAGGCTGCTCTAAAAATGAAACCTCCTGTTTAGCCAGACTCATTTCACATCAGGGTGATAGTATACACATCCCGGACTGTCACTGGGTAATATCGGACCATTCTGTTATAGGATTTTAAAATTAATGTATAAATGTCCACTTAAAGCTATATTTCAACTATTTTTCAGGCTGGTAATTAAAGCCATATTGTAACTCTTTTTCAGGCTGCTTTAAAAACAAAACCTCCTGTTTAGCCCGACTCATTTCATGTCAGGGTGATAGTATACACATCCCAGACTGTCACTGGGTAATATCGGACCATTCTGATATAGGATTTTAAAATTAAAGGCTTAAACGTCCAATTAAAGCTATATTTTGGCTGCTAATCAAAGCCCAAATGTATCTCTTTTTCAGGCTGCTTTAAAAACAAAACCTCCTGTTTAGCCAGACTCATTTCATGTCAGGGTGATAGTATCCACATCCCAGACTGTCACTGGGAAATATCTGACTACTCTGATATAGGATTTTAAAATTAAAGGCTTAAATGTCCACTTAAAGCTATTTTTCAACTATTTTTCAGGCTGGTAATTAAAGCCATATTGTAACTCTTTTTCAGGCTGCTTTAAAAACAAAACCTCCTGTTTACCCAGACTCGTCTCATGTCAGGGTGATAGTATCCACATCCCAGACTGTCACTGGGAAATATCTGACTACTCTGATATAGGATTTTAAAATTAAAGGCTTAAATGTCCACTTAAAGCTATTTTTCAACTATTTTTCAGGCTGGTAATTAAAACCATATTGTAACTCTTTTTCAGGCTGCTTTAAAAACAAAACCTCCTGTTTACCCAGACTCATCTCATGTCAGGGTGATAGTATCCACATCCCAGACTGTCACTGGGAAATATCTGACTACTCTGATATAGGATTTTAAAATTAAAGGCTTAAATGTCCAAGTAAAGCTATATTTTGGCTGCTAATTATAGCCAAAATGTATCTCTTTTTCAGGCTGCTTTAAAAACGAAACGTCCTGTTTAGCCAGACTCATTTCACGTCTGGGTGATAGTATCCACATCCCAGCCTTTCACTGGGTAATATCGGACCATTCTGATATAGGATTTTAAATTTAATGCTTAAATGTCCAATTAAAGCTATATTTTGGCTGCTAATTATAGCCAAAATGTATCTCTTTTTCAGGCTGCTTTAAAAACAAAACCTCCTGTTTAGCCAGACTCATTTCATGTCAGGGTGATTGTATCCACATCCCGGACTGTCACTGGGAAATATCTGACTACTCTGATATAGGATTTTAAAATTAAAGGCTTAAATGTCCACTTAAAGCTATTTTTCAACTATTTTTCAGGCTGGCTATTAAAGCCATATTGTAACTCTTTTTCAGGCTGCTTTAAAAACAAAACCTCCTGTTTAGCCAAATTCATTTCATGTCAGGGTGATAGTATTCAAATCCCAGACTGTCACTGGGAAATATCTGACTACTCTGATATAGGATTTTAAAATTAAAGGCTTAAATGTCCAATTAAAGCTATATTTTGGCTGCTAATTATAGCCAAAATGTATCTCTTTTTCAGGCTGCTTTAAAAACGAAACGTCCTGTTTAGCCAGACTCATTTCACGTCTGGGTGATAGTATCCACATCCCAGCCTGTCACTGGGTAATATCGGACCATTCTGATATAGGATTTTAAAATTAATGCTTAAATGTCCAATTAAAGCTATATTTTGGCTGCTAATTATAGCCAAAATGTATCTCTTTTTCAGGCTGCTTTAAAAACAAAACCTCCTGTTTAGCCAGACTCATTTCATGTCAGGGTGATAGTATCCACATCCCGGCATGTTACTGGGAAATATCTGACTACTCTGATATAGGATTTTAAAATTAAAGGCTTAAATGTCCACTTAAAGCTATTTTTCAACTATTTTCAAGGCTGGCAATTAAAGCCATATTGTAACTCTTTTTCAGGCTGCTTTAAAAACAAAACCTCCTGTTTAGCCAAATTCATTTCATGTCAGGGTGATAGTATTCACATCCCAGACTGTCACTGGGAAATATCTGACTACTCTGATATAGGATTTTAAAATTAAAGGCTTAAATGTCCAATTAAAGCTATATTTTGGCTGCTAATTATAGCCAAATGTATCTTTTTTTCAGGCTGCTTTAAAAACGAAACGTCCTGTTTAGCCAGACTCATTTCACATCAGGGTGATAGTATACACATCCCAGACTGTCACTGGGTAATATCGGACCATTCTGATATAGGATTTTAAAATTAAAGGCTTAAATGTCCACTTAAAGCAATATTTCAACTATTTTTCAGGCTGGCAATTAAAGCCATATGGTAACTATTTTTCAGGCTGCTTTAAAAACAAAACCTCCTGTTTAGCCAAATTCATTTCATGTCAGGGTGATAGTATCCACATCCCAGACTGTCACTTGGAAATATCTGACTACTCTGATATAGGATTTTAAAATGAAAGACTTAAATGTCCAATTAAAGCTATATTTTGGTTATATTTTGGCCGTTAATTAAAGCCATAATGTATCTCTTTTTTAGGCTGCTCTAAAAATGAAACCTCCTGTTTAGCCAGACTCATTTCACATCAGGGTGATAGTATACACATCCCGGACTGTCACTGGGTAATATCAGACCATTCTGTTATAGGATTTTAAAATTAATGTATAAATGTCCACTTAAAGCTATATTTCAACTATTTTTCAGGCTGGTAATTAAAGCCATATTGTAACTCTTTTTCAGGCTGCTTTAAAAACAAAACATCCTGTTTAGCCCGACTCATTTCATGTCAGGGTGATAGTATACACATCCCAGACTGTCACTGGGTAATATCGGACCATTCTTATATAGGATTTTAAAATTAAAGGCTTAAACGTCCAATTAAAGCTATATTTTGGCTGCTAATCAAAGCCAAAATGTATCTCTTTTTCAGGCTGCTTTAAAAACAAAACCTCCTGTTTAGCCAGACTCATTTCATGTCAGGGTGATAGTATCCACATCCCAGACTGTCACTGGGAAATATCTGACTACTCTGATATAGGATTTTAAAATTAAAGGCTTAAATGTCCACTTAAAGCTATTTTTCAACTATTTTTCAGGCTGGTAATTAAAGCCATATTGTAACTCTTTTTCAGGCTGCTTTAAAAACAAAACCTCCTGTTTACCCAGACTCGTCTCATGTCAGGGTGATAGTATCCACATCCCAGACTGTCACTGGGAAATATCTGACTACTCTGATATAGGATTTTAAAATTAAAGGCTTAAATGTCCAATTAAAGCTATATTTTGGCTGCTAATTATAGCCAAATGTATCTCTTTTTCAGGCTGCTTTAAAAACGAAACGTCCTGTTTAGCCAGACTCATTTCACATCAGGGTGATAGTATACACATCCCAGACTGTCACTGGGTAATATCGGACCATTCTGATATAGGATTTTAAAATTAAAGGCTTAAATGTCCACTTAAAGCAATATTTCAACTATTTTTCAGGCTGGCAATTAAAGCCATATTGTAACTCTTTTTCAGGCTGCTTTAAAAACAAAACCTCCTGTTTAGCCAAATTCATTTCATGTCAGGGTGATAGTATCCACATCCCAGACTGTCACTGGGAAATATCTGACTACTCTGATATAGTATTTTAAAATTAAAGGCTTAAATGTCCACTTAAAGCTATTTTTCAACTATTTTTCAGGCTAGTAATTAAAGCCATATTGTAACTCTTTTTCAGGCTGCTTTAAAAACAAAACCTCCTGTTTACCCAGACTCGTCTCATGTCAGGGTGATAGTATCCACATCCCAGACTGTCACTGGGAAATATCTGACTATTCTGATATAGGATTTTAAAACTAAAGGCTTAAATGTCCAATTAAAGCTATATTTTGGCTGCTAATTATAGCCAAAATGTATCTCTTTTTCAGGCTGCTTTAAAAACGAAACTTCCTGTTTAGCCAGACTCATTTCACGTCTGGGTGATAGTATCCACATCCCAACCTGTCACTGGGTAATATCGGACCATTCTGATATAGGATTTTAAAATTAATGCTTAAATGTCCAATTAAAGCTATATTTTGGCTGCTAATTATAGCCAAAATGCATCTCTTTTTCAGGCTGCTTTAAAAACAAAACCTCCTGTTTAGCCAGACTCATTTCATGTCAGGGTGATAGTATCCACATCCCGGACTGTCACTGGGGAATATCTGACTACTCTGATATAGGATTTTAAAATTAAAGGCTTAAATGTCCACTTAAAGCTATTTTTCAACTATTTTTCAGGCTGGCAATTAAAGCCATATTGTAACTCTTTTTCAGGCTGCTTTAAAAACAAAACCTCCTGTTTGGCCAAATTTATTTCATGTCAGGGTGATAGTATTCACATCCCAGACTGTCACTGGGAAATATCTGACTACTCTGATATAGGATTTTAAAATTAAAGGCTTAAATGTCCAATTAAAGCTATATTTTGGCTGCTAATTATAGCCAAAATGTATCTCTTTTTCAGGCAGCTTTAAAAACGAAACGTCCTGTTTAGCCAGACTCATTTCACGTCTGGGTGATAGTATCCACATCCCAGCCTGTCACTGGGTAATATCGGACCATTCTGATATAGGATTTTAAAATGAATGCTTAAATGTCCAATTAAAGTTATATTTTGGCTGCTAATTATAGCCAAATGTATCTCTTTTTCAGGCTGCTTTAAAAACGAAACGTCCTGTTTAGCCAGACTCATTTCACATCACGGTGATAGTATACACATCCCAGACTGTCACTGGGTAATATCGGACCATTCTGATATAGGATTTTAAAATTAAAGGCTTAAATGTCCACTTAAAGCAATATTTCAACTATTTTTCAGGCTGGCAATTAAAGCCATATGGTAACTATTTTTCAGGCTGCTTTAAAAACAAAACCTCCTGTTTAGCCAAATTCATTTCATGTCAGGGTGATAGTATCCACATCCCAGACTGTCACTGGGAAATATCTGACTACTCTGATATAGGATTTTAAAATTAAAGGCTTAAATGTCTAATTAAAGCTATATTTTGGTTATATTTTGGCCGTTAATTAAAGCCATAATGTATCTCTTTTTTAGGCTGCTCTAAAAATGAAACCTCCTGTTTAGCCAGACTCATTTCACATCAGGGTGATAGTGTACACATCCCGGACTGTCACTGGGTAATATCGGACCATCCTGATATAGGATTTTAAAATTAATGTATAAATGTCCACTTAAAGCTATATTTCAACTATTTTTCAGGCTGGTAATTAAAGCAATATTGTAACTCTTTTTCAGGCTGCTTTAAAAACAAAACCTCCTGTTTAGCCCGACTCATTTCATGTCAGGGTGATAGTATACACATCCCAGACTGTCACTGGGTAATATCGGACCATTCTGATATAGGATTTTAAAATTAAAGGCTTAAATGTCCAATTAAAGCTATATTTTGGCTGCTAATCAAAGCCAAAATGTATCTCTTTTTCAGGCTGCTTTAAAAACAAAACCTCCTGTTTAGCCAGACTCATTTCATGTCAGGGTGATAGTATCCACATCCCAGACTGTCACTGGGAAATATCTGACTACTCTGATATAGGATTTTAAAATTAAAGGCTTAAATGTCCACTTAAAGCAATATTTCAACTATTTTTCAGGCTGGCAATTAAAGCCATATTGTAACTCTTTTTCAGGCTGCTTTAAAAACAAAACCTCCTGTTTAGCCATATTCATTTCATGTCAGGGTGATAGTATCCACATCCCAGACTGTCACTGGGAAATATCTGACTACTCTGATATAGGATTTTAAAATTAAAGGCTTAAATGTCCAATTAAAGCTATATTTTGGTTATATTTTGGCCGCTAATTAAAGCCATAATGTATCTCTTTTTTAGGCTGCTCTAAAAATGAAACCTCCTGTTTAGCCAGACTCATTTCACATCAGGGTGATAGTATACACATCCCGGACTGTCACTGGGTAATATCGGACCATTCTGTTATAGGATTTTAAAATTAATGTATAAATGTCCACTTAAAGCTATATTTCAACTATTTTTCAGGCTGGTAATTAAAGCCATATTGTAACTCTTTTTCAGGCTGCTTTAAAAACAAAACCTCCTGTTTAGCCCGACTCATTTCATGTCAGGGTGATAGTATACACATCCCAGACTGTCACTGGGTAATATCGGACCATTCTGATATAGGATTTTAAAATTAAAGGCTTAAACGTCCAATTAAAGCTATATTTTGGCTGCTAATCAAAGCCAAAATGTATCTCTTTTTCAGGCTGCTTTAAAAACAAAACCTCCTGTTTAGCCAGACTCATTTCATGTCAGGGTGATAGTATCCACATCCCAGACTGTCACTGGGAAATATCTGACTACTCTGATATAGGATTTTAAAATTAAAGGCTTAAATGTCCACTTAAAGCTATTTTTCAACTATTTTTCAGGCTGGTAATTAAAGCCATATTGTAACTCTTTTTCAGGCTGCTTTAAAAACAAAACCTCCTGTTTACCCAGACTTGTCTCATGTCAGGGTGATAGTATCCACATCCCAGACTGTCACTGGGAAATATCTGACTACTCTGATATAGGATTTTAAAATTAAAGGCTTAAATGTCCACTTAAAGCTATTTTTCAACTATTTTTCAGGCTGGTAATTAAAACCATATTGTAACTCTTTTTCAGGCTGCTTTAAAAACAAAACCTCCTGTTTACCCAGACTCGTCTCATGTCAGGGTGATAGTATCCACATCCCAGACTGTCACTGGGAAATATCTGACTACTCTGATATAGGATTTTAAAATTAAAGGCTTAAATGTCCAAGTAAAGCTATATTTTGGCTGCTAATTATAGCCAAAATGTATCTCTTTTTCAGGCTGCTTTAAAAACGAAACGTCCTGTTTAGCCAGACTCATTTCACGTCTGGGTGATAGTATCCACATCCCAGCCTGTCACTGGGTAATATCGGACCATTCTGATATAGGATTTTAAATTTAATGCTTAAATGTCCAATTAAAGCTATATTTTGGCTGCTAATTATAGCCAAAATGTATCTCTTTTTCAGGCTGCTTTAAAAACAAAACCTCCTGTTTAGCCAGACTCATTTCATGTCAGGGTGATAGTATCCACATCCCGGACTGTCACTGGGAAATATCTGACTACTCTGATATAGGATTTTAAAATTAAAGGCTTAAATGTCCACTTAAAGCTATTTTTCAACTATTTTCAAGGCTGGCAATTAAAGCCATATTGTAACTCTTTTTCAGGCTGCTTTAAAAACAAAACCTCCTGTTTAGCCAAATTCATTTCATGTCAGGGTGATAGTATTCACATCCCAGACTGTCACTGGGAAATATCTGACTACTCTGATATAGGATTTTAAAATTAAAGGCTTAAATGTCCAATTAAAGCTATATTTTGGCTGCTAATTATAGCCAAATGTATCTTTTTTTCAGGCTGCTTTAAAAACGAAACGTCCTGTTTAGCCAGACTCATTTCACATCAGGGTGATAGTATACACATCCCAGACTGTCACTGGGTAATATCGGACCATTCTGATATAGGATTTTAAAATTAAAGGCTTAAATGTCCACTTAAAGCAATATTTCAACTATTTTTCAGGCTGGCAATTAAAGCCATATGGTAACTATTTTTCAGGCTGCTTTAAAAACAAAACCTCCTGTTTAGCCAAATTCATTTCATGTCAGGGTGATAGTATCCACATCCCAGACTGTCACTTGGAAATATCTGACTACTCTGATATAGGATTTTAAAATGAAAGGCTTAAATGTCCAATTAAAGCTATATTTTGGTTATATTTTGGCCGTTAATTAAAGCCATAATGTATCTCTTTTTTAGGCTGCTCTAAAAATGAAACCTCCTGTTTAGCCAGACTCATTTCACATCAGGGTGATAGTATACACATCCCGGACTGTCACTGGGTAATATCGGACCATCCTGATATAGGATTTTAAAATCAATGTATAAATGTCCACTTAAAGCTATATTTCAACTATTTTTCAGGCTGGTAATTAAAGCCATATTGTAACTCTTTTTCAGGCTGCTTTAAAAACAAAACCTCCTGTTTAGCCCGACTCATTTCATGTCAGGGTGATAGTATACACATCCCAGACTGTTACTGGGTAATATCGGACCATTCTGATATAGGATTTTAAAATTAAAGGCTTACATGTCCAATTAAAGCTATATTTTGGCTGCTAATCAAAGCCAAAATGTATCTCTTTTTCAGGCTGCTTTAAAAACAAAACCTCCTGTTTAGCCAGACTCATTTCATGTCAGGGTGATAGTATCCACATCCCAGACTGTCACTGGGAAATATCTGACTACTCTGATATAGGATTTTAAAATTAAAGGCTTAAATGTCCACTTAAAGCAATGTTTCAACTATTTTTCAGGCTGGCAATTAAAGCCATATTGTAACTCTTTTTCAGGCTGCTTTAAAAACAAAACCTCCTGTTTAGCCATATTCATTTCATGTCAGGGTGATAGTATCCACATCCCAGACTGTCACTGGGAAATATCTGACTACTCTGATATAGGATTTTAAAATTAAAGGCTTAAATGTCCAATTAAAGCTATATTTTGGCTGCTAATTATAGCCAAATGTATCTCTTTTTCAGGCTGCTTTAAAAACGAAACGTCCTGTTTAGCCAGACTCATTTCACATCAGGGTGATAGTATACACATCCCAGACTGTCACTGGGTAATATCGGACCATTCTGATATAGGATTTTAAAATTAAAGGCTTAAATGTCCACTTAAAGCAATATTTCAACTATTTTTCAGGCTGGCAATTAAAGCCATATTGTAACTCTTTTTCAGGCTGCTTTAAAAACAAAACCTCCTGTTTAGCCAAATTCATTTCATGTCAGGGTGATAGTATCCACATCCCAGACTGTCACTGGGAAATATCTGACTACTCTGATATAGGATTTTGAAATTAAAGGCTTAAATGTCCAATTAAAGCTATATTTTGGTTATATTTTGGCCGCTAATTAAAGCCATAATGTATCTCTTTTTTAGGCTGCTCTAAAAATGAAACCTCCTGTTTAGCCAGACTCATTTCACATCAGGGTGATAGTATACACATCCCGGACTGTCACTGGGTAATATCAGACCATTCTGTTATAGGATTTTAAAATTAATGTATAAATGTCCACTTAAAGCTATATTTCAACTATTTTTCAGGCTGGTAATTAAAGCCATATTGTAACTCTTTTTCAGGCTGCTTTAAAAACAAAACATCCTGTTTAGCCCGACTCATTTCATGTCAGGGTGATAGTATCCACATCCCAGACTGTCACTGGGTAATATCGGACCATTCTTATATAGGATTTTAAAATTAAAGGCTTAAACGTCCAATTAAAGCTATATTTTGGCTGCTAATCAAAGCCAAAATGTATGTCTTTTTCAGGCTGCTTTAAAAACAAAACCTCCTGTTTAGCCAGACTCATTTCATGTCAGGGTGATAGTATCCACATCCCAGACTGTCACTGGGAAATATCTGACTACTCTGATATAGGATTTTAAAATTAAAGGCTTAAATGTCCACTTAAAGCTATTTTTCAACTATTTTTCAGACTGGTAATTAAAGCCATATTGTAACTCTTTTTCAGGCTGCTTTAAAAACAAAACCTCCTGTTTACCCAGACTCGTCTCATGTCAGGGTGATAGTATCCACATCCCAGACTGTCACTGGGAAATATCTGACTACTCTGATATAGGATTTTAAAATTAAAGGCTTAAATGTCCACTTAAAGCTATTTTTCAACTATTTTTCAGGCTGGTAATTAAAACCATATTGTAACTCTTTTTCAGGCTTCTTTAAAAACAAAACCTCCTGTTTACCCAGACTCGTCTCATGTCAGGGTGATAGTATCCACATCCCAGACTGTCACTGGGAAATATCTGACTACTCTGATATAGGATTTTAAAATTAAAGGCTTAAATGTCCAAGTAAAGCTATATTTTGGCTGCTAATTATAGCCAAAATTTATCTCTTTTTCAGGCTGCTTTAAAAACGAAACGTCCTGTTTAGCCAGACTCATTTCACGTCTGGGTGATAGTATCCACATCCCAGCCTGTCACTGGGTAATATCGGACCATTCTGATACAGGATTTTAAATTTAATGCTTAAATGTCCAATTAAAGCTATATTTTGGCTGCTAATTATAGCCAAAATGTATCTCTTTTTCAGGCTGCTTTAAAAACAAAACCTCCTGTTTAGCCAGACTCATTTCATGTCAGGGTGATAGTATCCACATCCCGGACTGTCACTGGGAAATATCTGACTACTCTGATATAGGATTTTAAAATTAAAGGCTTAAATGTCCACTTAAAGCTATTTTTCAACTATTTTTCAGGCTGGCTATTAAAGCCATATTGTAACTCTTTTTCAGGCTGCTTTAAAAACAAAACCTCCTGTTTAGCCAAATTCATTTCATGTCAGGGTGATAGTATTCAAATCCCAGACTGTCACTGGGAAATATCTGACTACTCTGATATAGGATTTTAAAATTAAAGGCTTAAATGTCCAATTAAAGCTATATTTTGGCTGCTAATTATAGCCAAAATGTATCTCTTTTTCAGGCTGCTTTAAAAACGAAACGTCCTGTTTAGCCAGACTCATTTCACGTCTGGGTGATAGTATCCACATCCCAGCCTGTCACTGGGTAATATCGGACCATTCTGATATAGGATTTTAAAATTAATGCTTAAATGTCCAATTAAAGCTATATTTTGGCTGCTAATTATAGCCAAAATGTATCTCTTTTTCAGGCTGCTTTAAAAACAAAACCTCCTGTTTAGCCAGACTCATTTCATGTCAGGGTGATAGTATCCACATCCCGGCATGTTACTGGGAAATATCTGACTACTCTGATATAGGATTTTAAAATTAAAGGCTTAAATGTCCACTTAAAGCTATTTTTCAACTATTTTTCAGGCTGGCAATTAAAGCCATATTGTAACTCTTTTTCAGGCTGCTTTAAAAACAAAACCTCCTGTTTGGCCAAATTTATTTCATGTCAGGGTGATAGTATTCACATCCCAGACTGTCACTGGGAAATATCTGACTACTCTGATATAGGATTTTAAAATTAAAGGCTTAAATGTCCAATTAAAGCTATATTTTGGCTGCTAATTATAGCCAAAATGTATCTCTTTTTCAGGCAGCTTTAAAAACGAAACGTCCTGTTTAGCCAGACTCATTTCACGTCTGGGTGATAGTATCCACATCCCAGCCTGTCACTGGGTAATATCGGACCATTCTGATATAGGATTTTAAAATGAATGCTTAAATGTCCAATTAAAGTTATATTTTGGCTGCTAATTATAGCCAAATGTATCTCTTTTTCAGGCTGCTTTAAAAACGAAACGTCCTGTTTAGCCAGACTCATTTCACATCAGGGTCATAGTATACACATCCCAGACTGTCACTGGGTAATATCGGACCATTCTGATATAGGATTTTAAAATTAAAGGCTTAAATGTCCACTTAAAGCAA
Organism: Zingel zingel; assembly: GCA_023566125.1. Classification (NCBI taxonomy): domain Eukaryota; kingdom Metazoa; phylum Chordata; class Actinopteri; order Perciformes; family Percidae; genus Zingel; species Zingel zingel. The sequence continues at coordinate 21,337,923 of CM042321.1, forward strand.
TATTTCAACTATTTTTCAGGCTGGCAATTAAAGCCATATGGTAACTATTTTTCAGGCTGCTTTAAAAACAAAACCTCCTGTTTAGCCAAATTCATTTCATGTCAGGGTGATAGTATCCACATCCCAGACTGTCACTGGGAAATATCTGACTACTCTGATATAGGATTTTAAAATTAAAGGCTTAAATGTCCAATTAAAGCTATATTTTGGCTGCTAATTATAGCCAAAATGTATCTCTTTTTCAGGCAGCTTTAAAAACGAAACGTCCTGTTTAGCCAGACTCATTTCACGTCTGGGTGATAGTATCCACATCCCAGCCTGTCACTAGGTAATATCGGACCATTCTGATATAGGATTTTAAAATGAATGCTTAAATGTCCAATTAAAGTTATATTTTGGCTGCTAATTATAGCCAAATGTATCTCTTTTTCAGGCTGCTTTAAAAACGAAACGTCCTGTTTAGCAAGACTCATTTCACATCAGGGTGATAGTATACACATCCCAGACTGTCACTGGGTAATATCGGACCATTCTGATATAGGATTTTAAAATTAAAGGCTTAAATGTCCACTTAAAGCAATATTTCAACTATTTTTCAGGCTGGCAATTAAAGCCATATGGTAACTATTTTTCAGGCTGCTTTAAAAACAAAACCTCCTGTTTAGCCAAATTCATTTCATGTCAGGGTGATAGTATCCACATCCCAGACTGTCACTGGGAAATATCTGACTACTCTGATATAGGATTTTAAAATTAAAGGCTTAAATGTCTAATTAAAGCTATATTTTGGTTATATTTTGGCCGTTAATTAAAGCCATAATGTATCTCTTTTTTAGGCTGCTCTAAAAATGAAACCTCCTGTTTAGCCAGACTCATTTCACATCAGGGTGATAGTGTACACATCCCGGACTGTCACTGGGTAATATCGGACCATCCTGATATAGGATTTTAAAATTAATGTATAAATGTCCACTTAAAGCTATATTTCAACTATTTTTCAGGCTGGTAATTAAAGCCATATTGTAACTCTTTTTCAGGCTGCTTTAAAAACAAAACCTCCTGTTTAGCCCGACTCATTTCATGTCAGGGTGATAGTATACACATCCCAGACTGTCACTGGGTAATATCGGACCATTCTGATATAGGATTTTAAAATTAAAGGCTTAAATGTCCAATTAAAGCTATATTTTGGCTGCTAATCAAAGCCAAAATGTATCTCTTTTTCAGGCTGCTTTAAAAACAAAACCTCCTGTTTAGCCAGACTCATTTCATGTCAGGGTGATAGTATCCACATCCCAGACTGTCACTGGGAAATATCTGACTACTCTGATATAGGATTTTAAAATTAAAGGCTTAAATGTCCACTTAAAGCAATATTTCAACTATTTTTCAGGCTGGCAATTAAAGCCATATTGTAACTCTTTTTCAGGCTGCTTTAAAAACAAAACCTCCTGTTTAGCCATATTCATTTCATGTCAGGGTGATAGTATCCACATCCCAGACTGTCACTGGGAAATATCTGACTACTCTGATATAGGATTTTAAAATTAAAGGCTTAAATGTCCAATTAAAGCTATATTTTGGTTATATTTTGGCCGCTAATTAAAGCCATAATGTATCTCTTTTTTAGGCTGCTCTAAAAATGAAACCTCCTGTTTAGCCAGACTCATTTCACATCAGGGTGATAGTATACACATCCCGGACTGTCATGGGTAATATCGGACCATTCTGTTATAGGATTTTAAAATTAATGTATAAATGTCCACTTAAAGCTATATTTCAACTATTTTTCAGGCTGATAATTAAAGCCATATTGTAACTCTTTTTCAGGCTGCTTTAAAAACAAAACCTCCTGTTTAGCCCGACTCATTTCATGTCAGGGTGATAGTATACACATCCCAGACTGTCACTGGGTAATATCGGACCATTCTGATATAGGATTTTAAAATTAAAGGCTTAAACGTCCAATTAAAGCTATATTTTGGCTGCTAATCAAAGCCAAAATGTATCTCTTTTTCAGGCTGCTTTAAAAACAAAACCTCCTGTTTAGCCAGACTCATTTCATGTCAGGGTGATAGTATCCACATCCCAGACTGTCACTGGGAAATATCTGACTACTCTGATATAGGATTTTAAAATTAAAGGCTTAAATGTCCACTTAAAGCTATTTTTCAACTATTTTTCAGGCTGGTAATTAAAGCCATATTGTAACTCTTTTTCAGGCTGCTTTAAAAACAAAACCTCCTGTTTACCCAGACTCGTCTCATGTCAGGGTGATAGTATCCACATCCCAGACTGTCACTGGGAAATATCTGACTACTCTGATATAGGATTTTAAAATTAAAGGCTTAAATGTCCACTTAAAGCTATTTTTCAACTATTTTTCAGGCTGGTAATTAAAACCATATTGTAACTCTTTTTCAGGCTGCTTTAAAAACAAAACCTCCTGTTTACCCAGACTCGTCTCATGTCAGGGTGATAGTATCCACATCCCAGACTGTCACTGGGAAATATCTGACTACTCTGATATAGGATTTTAAAATTAAAGGCTTAAATGTCCAAGTAAAGCTATATTTTGGCTGCTAATTATAGCCAAAATGTATCTCTTTTTCAGGCTGCTTTAAAAACGAAACGTCCTGTTTAGCCAGACTCATTTCACGTCTGGGTGATAGTATCCACATCCCAGCCTGTCACTGGGTAATATCGGACCATTCTGATTAGGATTTTAAAATTAATGCTTAAATGTCCAATTAAAGCTATATTTTGGCTGCTAATTATAGCCAAAATGTATCTCTTTTTCAGGCTGCTTTAAAAACAAAACCTCCTGTTTAGCCAGACTCATTTCATGTCAGGGTGATAGTATCCACATCCCGGCATGTTACTGGGAAATATCTGACTACTCTGATATAGGATTTTAAAATTAAAGGCTTAAATGTCCACTTAAAGCTATTTTTCAACTATTTTCAAGGCTGGCAATTAAAGCCATATTGTAACTCTTTTTCAGGCTGCTTTAAAAACAAAACCTCCTGTTTAGCCAAATTCATTTCATGTCAGGGTGATAGTATTCACATCCCAGACTGTCACTGGGAAATATCTGACTACTCTGATATAGGATTTTAAAATTAAAGGCTTAAATGTCCAATTAAAGCTATATTTTGGCTGCTAATTATAGCCAAATGTATCTTTTTTTCAGGCTGCTTTAAAAACGAAACGTCCTGTTTAGCCAGACTCATTTCACATCAGGGTGATAGTATACACATCCCAGACTGTCAATGGGTAATATCGGACCATTCTGATATAGGATTTTAAAATTAAAGGCTTAAATGTCCACTTAAAGCAATATTTCAACTATTTTTCAGGCTGGCAATTAAAGCCATATGGTAACTATTTTTCAGGCTGCTTTAAAAACAAAACCTCCTGTTTGGCCAAATTCATTTCATGTCAGGGTGATAGGATCCACATCCCAGACTGTCACTTGGAAATATCTGACTACTCTGATATAGGATTTTAAAATGAAAGGCTTAAATGTCCAATTAAAGCTATATTTTGGTTATATTTTGGCCGTTAATTAAAGCCATAATGTATCTCTTTTTTAGGCTGCTCTAAAAATGAAACCTCCTGTTTAGCCTGAATCATTTCACATCAGGGTGATAGTATACACATCCCGGACTGTCACTGGGTAATATCGGACCATCCTGATATAGGATTTTAAAATCAATGTATAAATGTCCACTTAAAGCTATATTTCAACTATTTTTCAGGCTGGTAATTAAAGCCATATTGTAACTCTTTTTCAGGCTGCTTTAAAAACAAAACCTCCTGTTTAGCCCGACTCATTTCATGTCAGGGTGATAGTATACACATCCCAGACTGTTACTGGGTAATATCGGACCATTCTGATATAGGATTTTAAAATTAAAGGCTTACATGTCCAATTAAAGCTATATTTTGGCTGCTAATCAAAGCCAAAATGTATCTCTTTTTCAGGCTGCTTTAAAAACAAAACCTCCTGTTTAGCCAGACTCATTTCATGTCAGGGTGATAGTATCCACATCCCAGACTGTCACTGGGAAATATCTGACTACTCTGATATAGGATTTTAAAATTAAAGGCTTAAATGTCCACTTAAAGCAATATTTCAACTATTTTTCAGGCTGGCAATTAAAGCCATATTGTAACTCTTTTTCAGGCTGCTTTAAAAACAAAACCTCCTGTTTAGCCATATTCATTTCATGTCAGGGTGATAGTATCCACATCCCAGACTGTCACTGGGAAATATCTGACTACTCTGATATAGGATTTTAAAATTAAAGGCTTAAATGTCCAATTAAAGCTATATTTTGGCTGCTAATTATAGCCAAATGTATCTCTTTTTCAGGCTGCTTTAAAAACGAAACGTCCTGTTTAGCCAGACTCATTTCACATCAGGGTGATAGTATACACATCCCAGACTGTCACTGGGTAATATCGGACCATTCTGATATAGGATTTTAAAATTAAAGGCTTAAATGTCCACTTAAAGCAATATTTCAACTATTTTTCAGGCTGACAATTAAAGCCATATTGTAACTCTTTTTCAGGCTGCTTTAAAAACAAAACCTCCTGTTTAGCCAAATTCATTTCATGTCAGGGTGATAGTATCCACATCCCAGACTGTCACTGGGAAATATCTGACTACTCTGATATAGGATTTTGAAATTAAAGGCTTAAATGTCCAATTAAAGCTATATTTTGGTTATATTTTGGCCGCTAATTAAAGCCATAATGTATCTCTTTTTTAGGCTGCTCTAAAAATGAAACCTCCTGTTTAGCCAGACTCATTTCACATCAGGGTGATAGTATACACATCCCGGACTGTCACTGGGTAATATCAGACCATTCTGTTATAGGATTTTAAAATTAATGTATAAATGTCCACTTAAAGCTATATTTCAACTATTTTTCAGGCTGGTAATTAAAGCCATATTGTAACTCTTTTTCAGGCTGCTTTAAAAACAAAACATCCTGTTTAGCCCGACTCATTTCATGTCAGGGTGATAGTATACACATCCCAGACTGTCACTGGGTAATATCGGACCATTCTTATATAGGATTTTAAAATTAAAGGCTTAAACGTCCAATTAAAGCTATATTTTGGCTGCTAATCAAAGCCAAAATGTATCTCTTTTTCAGGCTGCTTTAAAAAAAAAACCTCCTATTTAGCCAGACTCATTTCATGTCAGGGTGATAGTATCCACATCCCAGACTGTCACTGGGAAATATCTGACTACTCTGATATAGGATTTTAAAATTAAAGGCTTAAATGTCCACTTAAAACTATTTTTCAACTATTTTTCAGGCTGGTAATTAAAGCCATATTGTAACTCTTTTTCAGGCTGCTTTAAAAACAAAACCTCCTGTTTACCCAGACTCGTCTCATGTCAGGGTGATAGTATCCACATCCCAGTCTGTCACTGGGAAATATCTGACTACTCTGATATAGGATTTTAAAATTAAAGGCTTAAATGTCCAATTAAAGCTATATTTTGGCTGCTAATTATAGCCAAATGTAACTCTTTTTCAGGCTGCTTTAAAAACGAAACGTCCTGTTTAGCCAGACTCATTTCACATCAGGGTGATAGTATACACATCCCAGACTGTCACTGGGTAATATCGGACCATTCTGATATAGGATTTTAAAATTAAAGGCTTAAATGTCCACTTAAAGCAATATTTCAACTATTTTTCAGGCTGGCAATTAAAGCCATATTGTAACTCTTTTTCAGGCTGCTTTAAAAACAAAACCTCCTGTTTAGCCAAATTCATTTCATGTCAGGGTGATAGTATCCACATCCCAGACTGTCACTGGGAAATATCTGACTACTCTGATATAGGATTTTGAAATTAAAGGCTTAAATGTCCAATTAAAGCTATATTTTGGTTATATTTTGGCCGCTAATTAAAGCCATAATGTATCTCTTTTTTAGGCTGCTCTAAAAATGAAACCTCCTGTTTAGCCAGACTCATTTCATGTCAGGGTGATAGTATACACATCCCAGACTGTCACTGGGAAATATCTGACTACTCTGATATAGGATTTTAAAATTAAAGGCTTAAATGTCCAATTAAAGCTATATTGTGGCTGCTAATTATAGCCAAATGTAACTCTTTTTCAGGCTGCTTTAAAAACAAAACCTCCTGTTTACCCAGACTCGTCTCATGTCAGGGTGATAGTATCCACATCCCAGACTGTCACTTGGAAATATCTGACTACTCTGATATAGGATTTTAAAATGAAAGGCTTAAATGTCCAATTAAAGCTATATTTTGGTTATATTTTGGCCGTTAATTAAAGCCATAATGTATCTCTTTTTTAGGCTGCTCTAAAAATGAAACCTCCTGTTTAGCCAGACTCATTTCACATCAGGGTGATAGTATACACATCCCGGACTGTCACTGGGTAATATCGGACCATCCTGATATAGGATTTTAAAATCAATGTATAAATGTCCACTTAAAGCTATATTTCAACTATTTTTCAGGCTGGTAATTAAAGCCATATTGTAACTCTTTTTCAGGCTGCTTTAAAAACAAAACCTCCTGTTTAGCCCGACTCATTTCATGTCAGGGTGATAGTATACACATCCCAGACTGTTACTGGGTAATATCGGACCATTCTGATATAGGATTTTAAAATTAAAGGCTTACATGTCCAATTAAAGCTATATTTTGGCTGCTAATCAAAGCCAAAATGTATCTCTTTTTCAGGCTGCTTTAAAAACAAAACCTCCTGTTTAGCCAGACTCATTTCATGTCAGGGTGATAGTATCCACATCCCAGACTGTCACTGGGAAATATCTGACTACTCTGATATAGGATTTTAAAATTAAAGGCTTAAATGTCCACTTAAAGCAATATTTCAACTATTTTTCAGGCTGGCAATTAAAGCCATATTGTAACTCTTTTTCAGGCTGCTTTAAAAACAAAACCTCCTGTTTAGCCATATTCATTTCATGTCAGGGTGATAGTATCCACATCCCAGACTGTCACTGGGAAATATCTGACTACTCTGATATAGGATTTTAAAATTAAAGGCTTAAATGTCCAATTAAAGCTATATTTTGGCTGCTAATTATAGCCAAATGTATCTCTTTTTCAGGCTGCTTTAAAAACGAAACGTCCTGTTTAGCCAGACTCATTTCACATCAGGGTGATAGTATACACATCCCAGACTGTCACTGGGTAATATCGGACCATTCTGATATAGGATTTTAAAATTAAAGGCTTAAATGTCCACTTAAAGCAATATTTCAACTATTTTTCAGGCTGGCAATTAAAGCCATATTGTAACTCTTTTTCAGGCTGCTTTAAAAACAAAACCTCCTGTTTAGCCAAATTCATTTCATGTCAGGGTGATAGTATCCACATCCCAGACTGTCACTGGGAAATATCTGACTACTCTGATATAGGATTTTGAAATTAAAGGCTTAAATGTCCAATTAAAGCTATATTTTGGTTATATTTTGGCCGCTAATTAAAGCCATAATGTATCTCTTTTTTAGGCTGCTCTAAAAATGAAACCTCCTGTTTAGCCAGACTCATTTCACATCAGGGTGATAGTATACACATCCCGGACTGTCACTGGGTAATATCAGACCATTCTGTTATAGGATTTTAAAATTAATGTATAAATGTCCACTTAAAGCTATATTTCAACTATTTTTCAGGCTGGTAATTAAAGCCATATTGTAACTCTTTTTCAGGCTGCTTTAAAAACAAAACATCCTGTTTAGCCCGACTCATTTCATGTCAGGGTGATAGTATACACATCCCAGACTGTCACTGGGTAATATCGGACCATTCTTATATAGGATTTTAAAATTAAAGGCTTAAACGTCCAATTAAAGCTATATTTTGGCTGCTAATCAAAGCCAAAATGTATCTCTTTTTCAGGCTGCTTTAAAAACAAAACCTCCTGTTTAGCCAGACTCATTTCATGTCAGGGTGATAGTATCCACATCCCAGACTGTCACTGGGAAATATCTGACTACTCTGATATAGGATTTTAAAATTAAAGGCTTAAATGTCCACTTAAAGCTATTTTTCAACTATTTTTCAGGCTGGTAATTAAAGCCATATTGTAACTCTTTTTCAGGCTGCTTTAAAAACAAAACCTCCTGTTTACCCAGACTCGTCTCATGTCAGGGTGATAGTATCCACATCCCAGACTGTCACTGGGAAATATCTGACTACTCTGATATAGGATTTTAAAATTAAAGGCTTAAATGTCCAATTAAAGCTATATTTTGGCTGCTAATTATAGCCAAATGTAACTCTTTTTCAGGCTGCTTTAAAAACGAAACGTCCTGTTTAGCCAGACTCATTTCACATCAGGGTGATAGTATACACATCCCAGACTGTCACTGGGTAATATCGGACCATTCTGATATAGGATTTTAAAATTAAAGGCTTAAATGTCCACTTAAAGCAATATTTCAACTATTTTTCAGGCTGGCAATTAAAGCCATATTGTAACTCTTTTTCAGGCTGCTTTAAAAACAAAACCTCCTGTTTAGCCAAATTCATTTCATGTCAGGGTGATAGTATCCACATCCCAGACTGTCACTGGGAAATATCTGACTACTCTGATATAGGATTTTGAAATTAAAGGCTTAAATGTCCAATTAAAGCTATATTTTGGTTATATTTTGGCCGCTAATTAAAGCCATAATGTATCTCTTTTTTAGGCTGCTCTAAAAATGAAACCTCCTGTTTAGCCAGACTCATTTCATGTCAGGGTGATAGTATACACATCCCAGACTGTCACTGGGAAATATCTGACTACTCTGATATAGGATTTTAAAATTAAAGGCTTAAATGTCCAATTAAAGCTATATTTTGGCTGCTAATTATAGCCAAATGTAACTCTTTTTCAGGCTGATTTAAAAACAAAACCTCCTGTTTACCCAGACTTGTCTCATGTCAGGGTGATAGTATCCACATCCCAGACTGTCACTTGGAAATATCTGACTACTCTGATATAGGATTTTAAAATGAAAGGCTTAAATGTCCAATTAAAGCTATATTTTGGTTATATTTTGGCCGTTAATTAAAGCCATAATGTATCTCTTTTTTAGGCTGCTCTAAAAATGAAACCTCCTGTTTAGCCAGACTCATTTCACATCAGGGTGATAGTATACACATCCCGGACTGTCACTGGGTAATATCGGACCATCCTGATATAGGATTTTAAAATCAATGTATAAATGTCCACTTAAAGCTATATTTCAACTATTTTTCAGGCTGGTAATTAAAGCCATATTGTAACTCTTTTTCAGGCTGCTTTAAAAACAAAACCTCCTGTTTAGCCCGACTCATTTCATGTCAGGGTGATAGTATACACATCCCAGACTGTTACTGGGTAATATCGGACCATTCTGATATAGGATTTTAAAATTAAAGGCGTACATGTCCAATTAAAGCTATATTTTGGCTGCTAATCAAAGCCAAAATGTATCTCTTTTTCAGGCTGCTTTAAAAACAAAACCTCCTGTTTAGCCAGACTCATTTCATGTCAGGGTGATAGTATCCACATCCCAGACTGTCACTGGGAAATATCTGACTACACTGATATAGGATTTTAAAATTAAAGGCTTAAATGTCCACTTAAAGCAATATTTCAACTATTTTTCAGGCTGGCAATTAAAGCCATATTGTAACTCTTTTTCAGGCTGCTTTAAAAACAAAACCTCCTGTTTAGCCCGACTCATTTCATGTCAGGGTGATAGTATACACATCCCAGACTGTTACTGTGTAATATCGGACCATTCTGATATAGGATTTTAAAATTAAAGGCTTACATGTCCAATTAAAGCTATATTTTGGCTGCTAATCAAAGCCAAAATGTAGCTCTTTTTCAGGCTGCTTTAAAAACAAAACCTCCTGTTTAGCCAGACTCATTTCATGTCAGGGTGATAGTATCCACATCCCAGACTGTCACTGGGAAATATCTGACTACTCTGATATAGGATTTTAAAATTAAAGGCTTAAATGTCCACTTAAAGCAATATTTCAACTATTTTTCAGGCTGGCAATTAAAGCCATATTGTAACTCTTTTTCAGGCTGCTTTAAAAACAAAACCTCCTGTTTAGCCATATTCATTTCATGTCAGGGTGATAGTATCCACATCCCAGACTGTCACTGGGAAATATCTGACTACTCTGATATAGGATTTTAAAATTAAAGGCTTAAATGTCCAATTAAAGCTATATTTTGGCTGCTAATTATAGCCAAATGTATCTCTTTTTCAGGCTGCTTTAAAAACGAAACGTCCTGTTTAGCCAGACTCATTTCACATCAGGGTGATAGTATACACATCCCAGACTGTCACTGGGTAATATCGGACCATTCTGATATAGGATTTTAAAATTAAAGGCTTAAATGTCCACTTAAAGCAATATTTCAACTATTTTTCAGGCTGGCAATTAAAGCCATATTGTAACTCTTTTTCAGGCTGCTTTAAAAACAAAACCTCCTGTTTAGCCAAATTCATTTCATGTCAGGGTGATAGTATCCACATCCCAGACTGTCACTGGGAAATATCTGACTACTCTGATATAGGATTTTGAAATTAAAGGCTTAAATGTCCAATTAAAGCTATATTTTGGTTATATTTTGGCCGCTAATTAAAGCCATAATGTATCTCTTTTTTAGGCTGCTCTAAAAATGAAACCTCCTGTTTAGCCAGACTCATTTCACATCAGGGTGATAGTATACACATCCCGGACTGTCACTGGGTAATATCAGACCATTCTGTTATAGGATTTTAAAATTAATGTATAAATGTCCACTTAAAGCTATATTTCAACTATTTTTCAGGCTGGTAATTAAAGCCATATTGTAACTCTTTTTCAGGCTGCTTTAAAAACAAAACATCCTGTTTAGCCCGACTCATTTCATGTCAGGGTGATAGTATACACATCCCAGACTGTCACTGGGTAATATCGGACCATTCTTATATAGGATTTTAAAATTAAAGGCTTAAACGTCCAATTAAAGCTATATTTTGGCTGCTAATCAAAGCCAAAATGTATCTCTTTTTCAGGCTGCTTTAAAAACAAAACCTCCTGTTTAGCCAGACTCATTTCATGTCAGGGTGATAGTATCCACATCCCAGACTGTCACTGGGAAATATCTGACTACTCTGATATAGGATTTTAAAATTAAAGGCTTAAATGTCCACTTAAAGCTATTTTTCAACTATTTTTCAGGCTGGTAATTAAAGCCATATTGTAACTCTTTTTCAGGCTGCTTTAAAAACAAAACCTCCTGTTTACCCAGACTCGTCTCATGTCAGGGTGATAGTATCCACATCCCAGACTGTCACTGGGAAATATCTGACTACTCTGATATAGGATTTTAAAATTAAAGGCTTAAATGTCCAATTAAAGCTATATTTTGGCTGCTAATTATAGCCAAATGTAACTCTTTTTCAGGCTGCTTTAAAAACGAAACGTCCTGTTTAGCCAGACTCATTTCACATCAGGGTGATAGTATACACATCCCAGACTGTCACTGGGTAATATCGGACCATTCTGATATAGGATTTTAAAATTAAAGGCTTAAATGTCCACTTAAAGCAATATTTCAACTATTTTTCAGGCTGGCAATTAAAGCCATATTGTAACTCTTTTTCAGGCTGCTTTAAAAACAAAACCTCCTGTTTAGCCAAATTCATTTCATGTCAGGGTGATAGTATCCACATCCCAGACTGTCACTGGGAAATATCTGACTACTCTGATATAGGATTTTGAAATTAAAGGCTTAAATGTCCAATTAAAGCTATATTTTGGTTATATTTTGGCCGCTAATTAAAGCCATAATGTATCTCTTTTTTAGGCTGCTCTAAAAATGAAACCTCCTGTTTAGCCAGACTCATTTCATGTCAGGGTGATAGTATACACATCCCAGACTGTCACTGGGAAATATCTGACTACTCTGATATAGGATTTTAAAATTAAAGGCTTAAATGTCCAATTAAAGCTATATTTTGGCTGCTAATTATAGCCAAATGTAACTCTTTTTCAGGCTGCTTTAAAAACAAAACCTCCTGTTTACCCAGACTTGTCTCATGTCAGGGTGATAGTATCCACATCCCAGACTGTCACTTGGAAATATCTGACTACTCTGATATAGGATTTTAAAATGAAAGGCTTAAATGTCCAATTAAAGCTATATTTTGGTTATATTTTGGCCGTTAATTAAAGCCATAATGTATCTCTTTTTTAGGCTGCTCTAAAAATGAAACCTCCTGTTTAGCCAGACTCATTTCACATCAGGGTGATAGTATACACATCCCGGACTGTCACTGGGTAATATCGGACCATCCTGATATAGGATTTTAAAATCAATGTATAAATGTCCACTTAAAGCTATATTTCAACTATTTTTCAGGCTGGTAATTAAAGCCATATTGTAACTCTTTTTCAGGCTGCTTTAAAAACAAAACCTCCTGTTTAGCCCGACTCATTTCATGTCAGGGTGATAGTATACACATCCCAGACTGTTACTGGGTAATATCGGACCATTCTGATATAGGATTTTAAAATTAAAGGCTTACATGTCCAATTAAAGCTATATTTTGGCTGCTAATCAAAGCCAAAATGTATCTCTTTTTCAGGCTGCTTTAAAAACAAAACCTCCTGTTTAGCCAGACTCATTTCATGTCAGGGTGATAATATCCACATCCCAGACTGTCACTGGGAAATATCTGACTACTCTGATATAGGATTTTAAAATTAAAGGCTTAAATGTCCACTTAAAGCAATATTTCAACTATTTTTCAGGCTGGCAATTAAAGCCATATTGTAACTCTTTTTCAGGCTGCTTTAAAAACAAAACCTCCTGTTTAGCCCGACTCATTTCATGTCAGGGTGATAGTATACACATCCCAGACTGTTACTGGGTAATATCGGACCATTCTGATATAGGATTTTAAAATTAAAGGCTTACATGTCCAATTAAAGCTATATTTTGGCTGCTAATCAAAGCCAAAATGTATCTCTTTTTCAGGCTGCTTTAAAAACAAAACCTCCTGTTTAGCCAGACTCATTTCATGTCAGGGTGATAGTATCCACATCCCAGACTGTCACTGGGAAATATCTGACTACTCTGATATAGGATTTTAAAATTAAAGGCTTAAATGTCCACTTAAAGCAATATTTCAACTATTTTTCAGGCTGGCAATTAAAGCCATATTGTAACTCTTTTTCAGGCTGCTTTAAAAACAAAACCTCCTGTTTAGCCATATTCATTTCATGTCAGGGTGATAGTATCCACATCCCAGACTGTCACTGGGAAATATCTGACTACTCTGATATAGGATTTTAAAATTAAAGGCTTAAATGTCCAATTAAAGCTATATTTTGGCTGCTAATTATAGCCAAATGTATCTCTTTTTCAGGCTGCTTTAAAAACGAAACGTCCTGTTTAGCCAGACTCATTTCACATCAGGGTGATAGTATACACATCCCAGACTGTCACTGGGTAATATCGGACCATTCTGATATAGGATTTTAAAATTAAAGGCTTAAATGTCCACTTAAAGCAATATTTCAACTATTTTTCAGGCTGGCAATTAAAGCCATATTGTAACTCTTTTTCAGGCTGCTTTAAAAACAAAACCTCCTGTTTAGCCAAATTCATTTCATGTCAGGGTGATAGTATCCACATCCCAGACTGTCACTGGGAAATATCTGACTACTCTGATATAGGATTTTGAAATTAAAGGCTTAAATGTCCAATTAAAGCTATATTTTGGTTATATTTTGGCCGCTAATTAAAGCCATAATGTATCTCTTTTTTAGGCTGCTCTAAAAATGAAACCTCCTGTTTAGCCAGACTCATTTCACATCAGGGTGATAGTATACACATCCCGGACTGTCACTGGGTAATATCAGACCATTCTGTTATAGGATTTTAAAATTAATGTATAAATGTCCACTTAAAGCTATGTTTCAACTATTTTTCAGGCTGGTAATTAAAGCCATATTGTAACTCTTTTTCAGGCTGCTTTAAAAACAAAACATCCTGTTTAGCCCGACTCATTTCATGTCAGGGTGATAGTATACACATCCCAGACTGTCACTGGGTAATATCGGACCATTCTTATATAGGATTTTAAAATTAAAGGCTTAAACGTCCAATTAAAGCTATATTTTGGCTGCTAATCAAAGCCAAAATGTATCTCTTTTTCAGGCTGCTTTAAAAACAAAACCTCCTGTTTAGCCAGACTCATTTCATGTCAGGGTGATAGTATCCACATCCCAGACTGTCACTGGGAAATATCTGACTACTCTGATATAGGATTTTAAAATTAAAGGCTTAAATGTCCACTTAAATTTATTTTTCAACTATTTTTCAGGCTGGTAATTAAAGCCATATTGTAACTCTTTTTCAGGCTGCTTTAAAAACAAAACCTCCTGTTTACCCAGACTCGTCTCATGTCAGGGTGATAGTATCCACATCCCAGACTGTCACTGGGAAATATCTGACTACTCTGATATAGGATTTTAAAATTAAAGGCTTAAATGTCCAATTAAAGCTATATTTTGGCTGCTAATTATAGCCAAATGTAACTCTTTTTCAGGCTGCTTTAAAAACGAAACGTCCTGTTTAGCCAGACTCATTTCACATCAGGGTGATAGTATACACATCCCAGACTGTCACTGGGTAATATCGGACCATTCTGATATAGGATTTTAAAATTAAAGGCTTAAATGTCCACTTAAAGCAATATTTCAACTATTTTTCAGGCTGGAAATTAAAGCCATATTGTAACTCTTTTTCAGGCTGCTTTAAAAACAAAACCTCCTGTTTAGCCAAATTCATTTCATGTCAGGGTGATAGTATCCACATCCCAGACTGTCACTGGGAAATATCTGACTACTCTGATATAGGATTTTGAAATTAAAGGCTTAAATGTCCAATTAAAGCTATATTTTGGTTATATTTTGGCCGCTAATTAAAGCCATAATGTATCTCTTTTTTAGGCTGCTCTAAAAATGAAACCTCCTGTTTAGCCAGACTCATTTCATGTCAGGGTGATAGTATACACATCCCAGACTGTCACTGGATAATATCGGACCATTCTGTTATAGGATTTTAAAATTAAAGGCTTAAACGTCCAATTAAAGCTATATTTTGGCTGCTAATCAAAGCCAAAATGTATCTCTTTTTCAGGCTGCTTTAAAAACAAAACCTCCTGTTTAGCCAGACTCATTTCATGTCAGGGTGATAGTATCCACATCCCATACTGTCACTGGGAAATATCTGACTACTCTGATATAGGATTTTAAAATTAAAGGCTTAAATGTCCACTTAAAGCTATTTTTCAACTATTTTTCAGGCTGGTAATTAAAGCCATATTGTAACTCTTTTTCAGGCTGCTTTAAAAACAAAACCTCCTGTTTACCCAGACTCGTCTCATGTCAGGGTGATAGTATCCACATCCCAGACTGTCACTGGGAAATATCTGACTACTCTGATATAGGATTTTAAAATTAAAGGCTTAAATGTCCAATTAAAGCTATATTTCGGCTATATTTTGGCTGCTAATTAAAGCCAAATTGTAACTCTTTTTCATGCTGCTCTAAATAAGAAACCTCCTGTTTAGCCAGACCAATTTCACGTCAGGGTGATAGTATACACATCCCAGACTGTCAGTGGATAATATCGGACCATTCTGATATAGGATTTTAAAATTAAAGGCTTAAATGTCCAATTAAAGCTATATTTTGGCTGCTAATTAAAGCCAAAATGTATCTCTTTTTCAGGCTGCTTTAAAAACGAAACGTCCTGTTTAGCCAGACTCATTTCACGTCAGGGTGATAGTATACACATCCCAGACTGTCACTGGGTAATATCGGACCATTCTGATATAGGATTTTAAAATTAAAGGCTTAAATGTCCACTTAAAGCAATATTTCAACTATTTTTCAGGCTGGCAATTAAAGCCATATTGTAACTCTTTTTCAGGCTGCTTTAAAAACAAAACCTCCTGTTTATCCAGATTCATTTCATGTCAGGGTGATAGTATCCACATCCCAGACTGTCACTGGGTAATATTGGACCATTCTGATATAGGGTTTTAAAATTAAAGGCTTAAATATCCAATTAATGTCTATGGTCGAAGTCTATGGCGTCATTGTGTCTTTCTTTTTTTCTTATGGCTACCCTCTATGATTTCAACTTTGTAAATATATTTTGTAAATAGCAGTGAATGTCAATGGTAGAACCTCTTAAGTACAGTTATTGATATGAATTCGAGATTTTATTATTGAACTGGTTGATGTTGAGTTGCCTATGTACTCAATGGATATTAATTGGAGTATTATTTTAATTCATATGAATATAGGTATGTAGAAATTAAATGGATATTTGTAATACTGAAATTAATTAATTTTTGTCATTCACTTAAGAAACTTTGGGAATAGAAATAGTTTATATTATATAGGCTATATATAAAAACATTAAAAAGTTAAAATCGGGGAGTAATAGGTATTCCTGGAATAGATTTTTTTTTATTTTTTTTAAATTATAGTCGAATCAAGCATTACTGGAATGGATGTAAAGAAATGTTTGCAGTGACACTCCCATTGACAAGTGATTGTCAATTATTCCACACTTGGGGCTGGGGACACAGAATGGGAGGAGCAGAATGTATTTAAGATCATTTGTTATGTTCTTTATTGAAATAGTCTTGACGAAGGTCCAGATCGGGACCGAAACGTTAGTTTTCTTTATGGTGATGCTGCAGCAAGAGAGGGATTTTCTCTTTCTTCAAGTTTTTTGTTTTTGTCCAACCCCACTGCACAGAAGAATTGTTTGGATGTGCGATTGTTTTCTTTTAGAAATTGTATGGCCAAAAATGATCCATCATTATTTTAACTCCGTGGATGTAGTGAACTAACTAACTCCCCTCATGGAAAATACACACGTGCCTAGTTTGTCCCTCTTTACCTACCGTATCTACGCACAAGTATGGCGGTCTGAGAGTTGAGACAACTGTTTTGATGGTGTAAACAATACATTTTCCATTCCTAAATCATCATTTTTCTCGGATTTCTTATTTATCTAAACTAATAACTACATTGTGATTCAAGGTAAGGGATTTATACGGTATTTCAAGGGGTCTATCTGTCCAAAATAAGTGCACGTGGGTAGCTTGGTAGCTGGCTAATGAGGCTAGTAACGATAGCTTGGCCATGTTACCCTGATGTTACCAAACAAAATTAAACCATAGGTTGCTATGTATGCGTCAAATTAGACAGACTTTTCACAGGTGTTTCTCATTTGTATCAGTCAGTGTTAATGTCAATCACCTATCGTGCGCATGCGGTTAGGTTATAGGTAAAGATCGGGTGAAAATAAGAAAATACTTGATCAGTTGGGTAACGTTTGGTCAATTTATTTATATAAACTCTATTAATTAACTCCTCCGTTAATCATATAGCTAGCTATATGATTAACGGAGGAGTTAACGTTACATATAATTATGTAGCTAGCTAGCTTTTTATGTTATGTAAAAGGCAGCAGCAGCTAAAACAAGGTGTTATTGGGCAACACTAGCTAACTATTATGCTAGTTAGTTAGAAAGCCAAATTCAGTTTATACGACAGACTTAGTAACGTTAGCTATAGTTTGATGTTTTATTTTCACTATGTCAACTTATGTCTATAGCAAAGTAAATGCATGCGCAACGTTAAATGTTCACCGTCTCAGCAGTGGGGATGCTTGACTTGCCTACTTGGCTAACCCTGACCCATCCATTAGCGACCTAGCTAGCTACTATAATCAAGTTTTTATTTTTATTTTTTTACTGCCACTCATGTAACGTTAGCTTTTTTCTCTGGCATATTTTCAATGAACGATGGATTCAATAAACACATGTAGTAAACACATTTTTTTTACACTGTAGAGAAAGAAAGTGAAGCTAGAAGAAGGAGAAACAACAGAAGCTCTGTTATTTCATTTAATTTCTCTGTATATGCAAGTTTATAATTAACTCATGTGTGTCATTGGACACAAGTGCTCTACTCTAATCATCATGAGGATGTCATATTCATGGATAATGTAGGCTAGGTAATGTATTCTCTACAGTTTAGGCAGGGTTTCAAAAATGGAACGTCCTAAGAATTTAAAATGTCTTACCTTCCAAAATTATTGTGACATTACCAGCATAAGCAGTATTTACAAAAAATGTAAAAACTCTGCCTCCATGAAATCTTACAGTAAGGAGACAGCACACTATAAACATAGATACAACTATCATGTTGCATCAGTTTTAATCACCAGTGAAGACATAAAGGAAGTGACAATGTACTATTTTTTTTCATGTAATTAAATATTTGTACCTTTTTTATATTAAATTATTTTGTTTTATTACATTGCTGTCCAACAGGAAAAAAATATCTCTGTCTACAGTCATTTTCAACATCCATCTACTACTCGCAGGGCCTACTTGACTACTCAAAGGTCTCAACTAGAATATTGCTGTTCTTACAAAGGATCTGTCTAATTTTCAGACCATCATGCCGTCTGCCTGTGACTCTCTGATTGAAGACATTGAGGACATGGTGTCTTCTACTGACCCCACTCCTAATGAGAGACAGTCTGCTAGAAAGAGTATCGTACCAAGGTCCAGGAAGAAAAACGAGAGTCTGATCAATGAGGAGCTCCAAGCTGACAGGTACTGTATGTCAAACCATTTTTTATAATGGTATGGTATGCGAGGATGGGAGCTTAGTGATTTTGCTTCTGTGTATACAGTATGTTTTAGGCTAATGATGGTTAAGTCAATTCTAAATTCCCAGTAAGTCACTTAGCAGGGGGAGAACAATAGATCAACCTCTCTGAGTTCAGATAACTGCTGGTTTTGCAACCAGTGTGTCTTAATTTCAAGCTTAATCAAAGGGATTGTGATACATATAGGGTTATGTTGACTTTAATATTTCCTGAATAAAATGTGAAAATATCTCATGTAGATAAAAATGAGATGGTCATGTTAAAGATTTGATCAGTTAATTTTCAGTCAGTTTAGTAAAAGAAATATCAAAGTTAAACATTGCAGAACTGAATTTTTATAAGTGTGCTAAATGCAGCTTTTTGAACATTAAGTTTGGACTAACTTTTCTTTCACACCTGTAGTTCGACACACTTGGTCCGGACCAAAGAAAAATATGATATATTGTTGCCTTTTAGTTTGGGTCCATTTCATGTTCACACAGAGCTATTACGTGTTCACACAGTTATTAAAAATGCACCAAGATATGTTAACAAGAAACCATATGGGCTGAGCAGTAACTCATTCATTGGACAGTTACATTGGGCTACATGTACATGGATCTGTTGGGGAAAACCACCTTCTGGTGACAGCAAGTCATAGAGTACTTTACTGCTCCTTTTTTATATTAAACTTCTTTGGTGACACAAGGAACTCATGAAGAAATAATTGATTGATCGCAAGCTTTGATGAATAATAACGGACAAGTAAAAATAGGACCAAAAGAGGTGTCTCATGGTAAGAGTACAGAGGTTGTATGTTTCAGTTACTTTTTATTGGAAAAATGCTATATTAAACTGTGTTGGACACACATTCTCTTTTAACTTCTTTTAACTTTCTTCTGATCAGGGAAAATCCCCCATATATTGTACCCATTAATACTAGCCTAAATCCTGTGATTTGCTTTCATACTACAAACGCACCACACCCTGCTTTGAAGCAGTCTCGGTCTGGTTGTTTGATCTGCACCAGAGTTTGGTTGTCTGCTTTCCAATCAGCAATCAAACAGGTGTGAAAGCACACTAACTATCTGTCCTGAACTAACTGAGGCTAAAGTTGACAAGTCATCATCAGTTGTTTGATTGAGGTTTTATGGCAGATTTATGATTTATTAGGATTTATTGGTTTTGATTTCAACACATATTACAAAAACCTTTTTTATTGTTTATTTTTAGTTTGATCCCTGGCACCCAAAAAATCTGGATGAAAACGTGGGGCTGCAGTCATAACAATTCAGATGGAGAGTACATGGCCGGACAGCTAGCTGCCAGCGGATACAAGATGACTGGTAAGAGATTCTTAAATTGTGGTGGTTTGTATTAAGTCCGTTGACTGGAGGTCATTAAATAACCACACTCCCAGAATGTTACTACTAATAGAATAATACTAAGATAGAAGGGTGGAATAATTTCAGACTGATGAATTGAAGGTAAGTAAATGAACAGCTGAAATGGTAAAATTGTATAATGTTTTTATTATATTGTAGGTGTCTGTAGAACTGATGTCATTATTAATAAACACAAGGGGGCAGTCTTGCTTTGTAAGTAAGCTGTACTTTTTGTGTTATGTTATTCCATTGGGAGAATTGGTTTTGCTCTGAATTGAGTTTCCTAGGCTGTGTGCTGCCCTAAAAAAACTCGACCATGCAGATGTATTTGTTAAAAATAGTTATAGTTGTTAGTTAGCTAGTTGTTACTAGTGGGGTTTATCTGATACATTGGAACATGAATGAAGAGTGCTCAAGTAACAAAGGACCAAATGTGAAAAATCCACTTGGCAACATTGCTGACTTACTGGTACAGTCTACTCTTTATTTAAGTACCAAACCAAAGCCTTCTTGTTGTGTACTGTATATTGGCTGTGCTTCTATCCATTCTGTAAAACCCGGTGAAGGCCTTGTGCCAAAACGTGTTGGTTAAGCAAAGAGCAAATTCTTTCAGTAAGCCAGCTAGTGTTGCAGAGTTGTTTTTTCCCACATTGAGAAAATGAAAAGTTTATTATGGCATAATATTACAAGTCTTTGTTGTTTTTTCTCCAGGAGGTGGATGTTTTAAAGCTGCCATGTTCTATTAATGGTTGAGTCATCACAATTAATAGAACAATTCTGGAATTTAACATTGTTTTAATAGAAAGATGACATTTAAAATACTACAAGCCCTCCAAGTTAAACGGCAAATATATATATTGGTTCTAACTGCCATCCAGAACAACACATACTGTAAGTGTTTTCTGATCTGACTCGCCTATTGGCAGGACACTTTGATTTGCCAGGGCCTTCAAAAACCGTTTCAAATCACTTAGAAAATAAATCTGCTTTATGATCTGACATTGCTATGGTTAAGATTTGGTTAGGCTGAGGCACAAATCGACTTGGTAATGGAATGACCCCAGTGATAAATCAGAAAATACTGATAATCTGACATCAATATACAGTTGACAGGTGTAAGATTAGAGATTGTTGAATACTACCTTTCATCTTACATTTTGCATGTCTTTTGTATGGAGGCCAGACATATTATGACCTAGATTACCAAAGGTTTTTCATTGTGTGTGTGTGTGTGTGTGTGTGTGTGTGTGTGTGTGTGTGTGTGTGTGTGTGTGTGTGTGTGTGTGTGTGTGTGTGTGTGTGTGTGTGTGTGTGTGTGTGTGTGTGTGTGACTGCCTCAGACAAAAAGGGTTAGACTGAGATAGATCAACATTATTTCAACGTGTGTGTGTGTATGTTGGATTGTAGTTGTCAGTTAAAAATAATCTTTTGAGTTTGCTAGTCAGTTCAAACAGTTTTCTTGTGTATGTGGGATCCTGTGTTTATCACGTATGGGGGAGTTAATATTAACCCTTCAGGCATTTCTCTCACCATGGGGTCTCCACAGTCATAGAGGGACATTAATCCCACACACTTAAAAAATGCAGATTTATTCGCACACACTGGTAGTAGACCTTGATCTTTATTTTTTTCATCTTTCTTTGTTTTAACGGTTTACTCTGTCTCTTGAGCTAGTCTCAGATACCCGTCTCTCTTGACGCAGTAGCAGATCCTGTGTTAAAGCATCTACTAAGTCTTGGTGTTTAGTGTGCTGCTAGTTGTTTTACCTTAGATATATTTTAACTCTGTAATTTACTGTGGCAATTGTCTTTCAGGAAGTGAGTGTGGTAAAACCCTGTTTATAGTTAGAGAGTTGTTTTGTATTCCCACTTGGATTTCTGTGCGAGAAATAACTCTCCGTCTCAAAATCTGATTACAGTACATAGCTTCTCTGGTTGTCTTAAGGGCCTCAGCCAATAGACACATTTTAAGATGGTGTAATGTATTCACTTATAGGTAATCAGGTTAAAACACACTGTAATGAATGTTTCCATCTCTGGAGGAAAAATTAAAAAAAATTAAAACGTTGGAAAAAGCAAAAACAAACAGTGGAAAAAAAAAAAGGCATCAAAACTGTTTTTTTTTTTTTTTTTCAAGGTTGAAGGGAAGACAACACAAGGGTTAAAGTAGGACCATGCAGTGACCACACAGGGATCGTGGTTCGAGAAAATATTACTGCTGTTTAATTTCATTTCAACTCAGCTTAGAAAGACTCCCAAATAGTGGTATGAATATTTTGTGCTCATAAAAACTTCTTCTCTCACCATTATCTAAGTCCAGATAGATATGCAATTCTATATGAAAATAACAACAAATTAGTATGCAAGAAGGTGTGATCGTGTTTCATGTTTTGATGGGACATTGTTACCTGTCTACCCGCTCTGTGCCTCTGCTTGTAGGTGTCTGTTGAGTTCCCACTACAAGACTTTCAGAGTCGTCAGATCGCTGTACTGTTCACATTACACAACTTGCTGCCTTGTTTTCACACTCCTGACTGACTGGGGGTAGGGGTCACCCATATGGTCACACACTACAAGATCTCACCAGGAGGAATCACTGGTGCTCTAAACTACACTTTGCCACGAAAACACACACGAGAAGTGATGCAGGACATAATGTAATACCATGCCCGAGACAGGTTTTGTGGATGTAAAAAACAAAACCGGTCCAAGTTGTTGGTGGCTGATTTACCCACGACAAATAAAGAAGAAAAATAAAAGAAGGGTTAGGTGGTGTTGTCGTTGGCACACATGTTCACAAATTGCCTGTTTCCACATGTCTTTGCTGGTTATAGCCTGTTTTATCTAGGTGCAAACAACAACTTTAGTCCGTGTTGCAAATGGAAGACATACAGTAAATATCCTATTGTTACAGGTGACCCCTCCCCCAGGTTTCCCCGCAACCTGTGTCTTGCCCTTTAATTTGCTGTAGCTCCCGACAGGTGCAGATATTAAGCCTGCTATATATCTGGAATGCGCCTGCGAGGCACAAGATAGCCTCTTGGCTCGTGTTTTTGAACAGTTAACACATAGCACGCGGGTGCCCATTTGCAGGCGCTGAGCCAATGCCGATTTGCCTCTGGTCTGGGGCTTCTGTTGGGGAGCTCCAAAAAGTGTTGCAGAGTGGAAAATCAGGTCTCAAGTTCTGTAGTGGGAAATTAGCCAACACTAGTCATGTTTGCATTTACCTATTTTGATGTGCTTTTGAAGTATTGCGTTCTCAATTGCGCAAAAAAAGTTTTTGCGCTGACTGAGGTAGTTTTTGCCTTTGTCAAAAAAAAGAGTTGATTCACTATATGGGATATAGAAACACATTTGCACCTCCGGACAGCATGAAACATGGCCAATACTCGCGGACATGAAAGAACAAATTCCTTAACACCTCATTATTTCTCTCTCGTAAATGTGGGTAGATGGCCAAGGTGATTTGTTTTCTTTTTTTACCCGATTAGCAACCTCTACTTCTTCTACTCTGTTTACTGGCGGATTACAGCTATGTGTAACCTATAGCGCCAACTTCTGACGAAACTACGCTGTAGCCTAGTTTATTTGCTCCAAAGTTTAAAGTTATGGCTAGGTATATAAATGTTTACTAATGAAATGTCTTCATAAGCATACAGGTTTTATATAGTGCTGCACGATTTGGACAAAAGTATAGATTCAACGCAGAATCATAAATTGGGCATTAGTGAGAGCGAGAATGGCAGGTGCGTTGAGTGAGTGACGTCAGTGTTTGAGTGGTGAAGCAAGCAAGGAGAGCACCGTTGAGTGGTGTCGGCGTAGTGGCTCTGTGAGGGAAAAGCAAAAGGAAGAAGAGATAACAAAGACGATGTAAAGCGAGTTAACAAAAACACCAAGCTTCTTAAAGTGCCCATATTATGAAAAAATAATAATTCTGGGGATTTGGGGTGTTATTTTGTCTCTGGTGCTTCCACACGCATACAAACTTTGAAAAAATCCA
The DNA here is from genome assembly GCA_023566125.1 of Zingel zingel. Lineage (NCBI taxonomy): Eukaryota > Metazoa > Chordata > Actinopteri > Perciformes > Percidae > Zingel > Zingel zingel. Next base: position 21,362,070 of record CM042321.1, read on the forward strand.
TGCTGTTTTGGGTGAAATACGGGTTTCTGAATGTGTCCTGCCTTCAGTCTCCTAGTGAGCTGTTGAAAATCTGCACGGCTTTCTACGTCAGTAGCTGAGACGAGGGGCCTAGGGGGCTAACCGTTAGCATGCTAGCGCTAGCATGCTAGCTCGTTCTCAATGGCAAAACACTGCTACAACACACACAAATTCACGCTAATCTACAATATGAATTGTATAGAACTACTTACATGTCCCTGTTCTTCAGGTATTCCACACAAAGTTGGAAGTGTGCCCTCATTTAGAAGTCGTCTCCCAGCTAATTCTGCCTTGTACAGGCCGAAGTTGCAGAAACAGCTAGCTAGCTCATGTAATCCTTACCTAGCTACTGAGTGTGCGACTGACAACAAAGAGGTTACAGAAGTTGTGAGGTCTCACTCTGTAGCTTAAAACAGAGACCTGACACAGGGTGAAAAGAGGAGCTGCAGCAATGTGCAGTACAACAAAAATATGGTGTTTTTTTTTTTTAATTAAACCATGTAAACCTATTCTGATACAATCTCAAATTACAACTATGAACCTGAAAATGAGCATAATATGGCCACTTTAAGACACGGTGGCTTCCTCTGTTAATACTGTCGGTAAAGTGAAGGGTGTTACAATGTGGAGACTGCAGTGCACACAGAAACTAGTGTCACACATTAAGCACCTTTTTGTTTACTTAAATCCCACAATTTTGCGGTTGTGTAATCGCACAAAGTGACATTGCGATTAGTTGAATCGTGCAGCCTTAGATTTATTAGTAGCGTGTGTTCCTGTGTCTGCGTGTGTCCTTCAGGTTCAAAAAAGCATTAATGGTTTTATCTCACTATGTAGCTCAGAGATGTGTATCATCTTCACAGATGAAGCTTTAGAATACTCTCCCTATTTCTCTCCCTCCTTCAGCTTTGTTGTCTCTCTCTCTCACTCCCCTCTCAACAAAGTACTTTAAAGGTCAGTGTCTCACTGCTAAAGCTAAAGTATTACATTGGTTTCTGTCTCACTCTTCTCTGCTTTTTATCTCTTTTCTCTTTGTTTGCTTCCTTGTCACTACTTCTATCTCTCTTCCCCTGCATCACTTTTTTTGGTTTTCTTTCTATCTCACCCTCTCTTCTTTGGGTGCGTGTGTCTTCGCTCATTTTTTTTTTTTACTGTGAGATTGTTGGAAAGAGAAATTGCCTCTTCATGGCCAGAATCGGGGGAGATTACACTCAGGAGAGGCCGTGATTGTTTTGAATGGTGTAGTGTGTAATGCAATGCAATTGTCTACAATGGCATGAGATTGTTGGGTGTGCATAGAGAGAGTGGAATAGTCTGGAATGACAAGGACTGAATTGGGCTTCTGAAGGATGTACTGTCTAGTCTTTAGCTAAGTACTATGGAACATAATCATTTGTGAGTCAGATGGTTTATGTTCTTCATATGAGTATCAGGCCAATACCTCCTGTAGTGTCTGTCGTTTATATCCGCAGTGCCGATCTGCAGAGTTTAATGAAAGAGTTTGGACAAAGACAGCTTCTGCTGCTCTGAAAACATGACATCACCTTCTCTCCCTCCCTCTCATCTTTCCTGTTTTCTCTTTTTCACATCCCCTGCCCTCCCCTGTCCCTCTTTCATCTCCCTCTCTAACTCTTTCTTTCTTAAACTATGACATCACCCAGTGTGAGACATAGTAGCAGTTCTTATGGTGGCCTCTAGGTGGCAGCCTTGGCTCATTGGAAGAGCTTTGTTGAAAGAAGACATTTCTGCAATATCAGGATGAGGTCATCCTTCTGAAAAACTCATTCATAGTTTGAAAACTTTTAGTCCTTGAAGGCTACACCATGATCTTATGTGACCATTGATGTTAATACAAATTGAGCTAGCTTTTTGTTTACACTGTAACTAACCTGGAATCAATATAATGTAATACTGTAAGACATCATGTTGACTTTAACATAACAAGACCCTTATTATAATTTGTTTTTGTTTATATTCTGGGTGCTTTCCAGTTGAGGTGATTACAGAGCAGCCAGTTTATGTATTCAATCATAAAATATCTAAAATAGGAAATAGAAAATATTTAGTAATTCTGAACAAGCTGAAGAAAAAACGCCTGCTTTCTCCCCTGAGTTTTTGTCTTGTTCTGTTTTATTTCAATGAAAGAACAACCTGTGTCACTTCTCCTCTGTTTTTATTGTCTCCACACTTGTTAGACTGCCTGTACATGTTCAGCCTGGCTCGTCCTGAGTTGCTGTTCCTCTGTACAACCAGAGATGGCACTGTTTACCCATGATTGTACACTGATACAAATGAACCACATTTGAGCAGCAGAGCAATGTGCCAAATAGTGACTTCATAGAAAGGTGTGTATGCTCTCATATGGACACACACACACACACCCTTCATGGAAAGTCACACCAGGATATTTTGATTGTTTTTGGCTGCTCTCCTCCCCTCCCAATATCCAGCCTCTGCCAGCACTTGATTTTACATACCGGTTAGGCAAAATTACTCCCCAGTACACAATGTCAGCCAAATGAGGCATTCTCAGTTCCTGGTTTGGACACAGACGGTTGGAGGATATGGGTTTTAGAAGGAGGGTGTGAGCTGTTATGATAAAATGATATGAGGGCTTTATTGATCAGCAAGTATTCCAGGTGTTGCAGTGGATAGAAAATACTGGAGTGTTTTTAGGCAATTAACTGCTTGAAATTATGATTTATATGAAATGCTTAATTAGCTTTAACAGAAAGCTACATGGATTAGCAGGTATTATATACATTTTCATCACTAAATGTTTGTTTCCATTTAAAATGAAGCACTTATTGATATATGCATGTCACATGGCAGGAAGGAAAACATATTTGTAAATTTGTTCTTTATATACTGGCATTTTACTGGTATAAAGGGTATATGACATTTACAGTCAATGAATTTCCTTACCTTTTCTAATTTTATATACATTTTCCAGGATATTTGTAATTGACAGTGTTTAGAAATTTAGCCGGAAACATTGTTGAACTGTTCTGATTTAGCTCATTCTGCATTCGAGTTACAAGCACTTCTACTGCGATTGTATTACATCACTGTAGAGTATTTTCACTCTGAGTGTGTGTGTATCTCGCATATGTGCCGTCTCATTCATAAAACGGAGTGTGTGAGGACCTTCTGATTGGCTGACTGTGTGCTACGTAACATTACACGCCGCAATGTTATAGCCAGTGAAAACTTACAATGATCTCTTTGACTCCACCTCTCACATATACACACACGCGTTAGCACAGGCATCCAGCTCTCTCACACATTTGCTCTTCTCACACACAGTTGCAGATGTGGTGGGAATTGATATTGTATAGGGAAAGTGTGTGAGAGATGGTTCAGTTTTCGACAGCCGTCATTCTACAAGATTAGAATGATTAGATTGTCTGGTGTGTGTATGTGTAAGACACTGTATGCTCACCCTGTCTGCTCTACCCCCTCTATTTTGCAACTATGTGTGTCTTTGCTGATTGAGAGAGGGAAAAGGGTGAAAAAGACTGAAGAGGAAAGCGATGTTAGGAAAGACGAGAGGAAGAGTCAGTGGGGAAATGAGGAGGGTGCTAGGATGAAGGGTACAGCCGAGAGAGATGCAGACGCACTTGAAGCCAAAATCAGCCGAAACAACGGTAGGAAAAAGGGAGGCGAACAGGGAGGGCAATATGCTGCCAGAAAAAAACAAACTTGACTGGTAAATCTGGAGAAATGGATAGATGGAGGAATAACTGAGTGGAGAACATTTTAAGAGACAAGAGGGGAGCGGTTTAAAAAATGAAAGACGACAGAAAAAATGAGGTTAAGCTAATGGAGAATGATAGTTAGCAGCAATGGATGAATCAAGTGACATATTTGTAAGAAAATAACAATTAGAAACTGAATATACATTGGACTAGAAATGGAACCTAAATAAATACATTTGTATTACTGAATGTACACTTGAATTGAATATGTTACATATATTACCCTCAAGTTCAGAGCAGACATTTGACAGGTAGACAAGCTGTTGATATGTAAATATGGATATTTAAATAGACGGGCGACATGACGGTTAAACAATTTTGAATTTTAAAGTTGTCATTTGGAAAAACAGGTGTCCTTTTGTATGGGAATTTTGCAATCACAAAAAATAACTACTGAAAGATGTGTTTTACTATCTCTCTCTCTGTCTCTGACACACACACTAAGGTCCTACAAATAGACCCATGAGTCTAGGCAGTCAAGTGTAACCATTGTGAGGGCAGGAGATTAGAGTGATCCAAATGTGTGTGTGGATCCTACAAGGTGACCCACGTGTAGGCAGCGCCCAGTAATCATTTAGAGGCCATGGAATTAGGGACCCCAGCCATTCGTGCCTTAAGAGTCCCTTGAGGGATCTAGAGGAGAAGAAGGAAAATGGGATAACTTGAAGAAAGGGTGGATCAGTGGTCAATCTAATCCATTGATTACTCTTAGGAGAGGAATTTTGACAGCAAACTGACCTGATGAGAACAACCATTGGAGCTATTTTAGACTAATAGCCACATTACTAGTTGAGTCATAGGTAAACAGTGTTTCCCACAGGTTGAGGTGTGTGGAGCGGGATGTGACCGTGCAGCGTGTAGTGGCTGTTTTTAGTAATAATGGGTTCAGTTACAGTGAGGAAAATAAGTATTTGAACACCCTGCTATTTTGCAGGTTCTCCCACTTGGAAATCATGGAGGGGTCTGAAATTGTCATCGTAGGTGCATGTCCACTGTGAGAGACATAATCTAAAAAAAAAAATCCAGAAATCACAATGTATGATTTTTTTAACTATTTATTTGCATGATACAGCTGCAAATAAGTATTTGAACACCTGAGAAAATGAATGTTAATATTTGGTACAGTAGCCTTTGTTTGCAATTACAGAGGTCAAACGTTTCCTGTAGTTTTTCACCAGGTCTGCACACACTGCAGGAGGGAGTTTGGCCCACTCCTCCACACAGATCTTCTCTAGATCAGTCAGGTTTCTTGGCTGTCGCTGAGAAACACGGAGTTTGAGCTCCCTCCAAAGATTCTCTATTGGGTTTAGGTCTGGAGACTGGCTAGGCCACGCCAGAACTTTGATATGCTTCTTACAGAGCCACTCCTTGGTTATCCTGGCTGTGTGCTTCGGGTCATTGTCATGTTGGAAGACCCAGCCTCGACCCATCTTCAATGCTCTAACTGAGGGAAGGAGGTTGTTCCCCAAAATCTCGCAATACATGGCCCCGGTCATCAGTGCAGTCATCAGTGCAGTCGCCCTGTCCCATGTGCAGAAAAACACCCCCAAAGCATGATGCTACCACCCCCATGCTTCACAGTAGGGATGGTGTTCTTGGGATGGTACTCATCATTCTTCTTCCTCCAAACACGGTTAGTGGAATTATGACCAAAAAGTTCTATTTTGGTCTCATCTGACCACATGACTTTCTCCCATGACTCCTCTGGATCATCCAAATGGTGATTGGCAAACTTAAGACGGGCCTTGACATGTGCTGGTTTAAGCAGGGGAACCTTCCGTGCCATGCATGATTTCAAACCATGACGTCTTAGTGTATTACCAACAGTAACCTTGGAAACGGTGGTCCCAGCTCTTTTCAGGTCATTGACCAGCTCCTCCCATGTAGTCCTGGGCTAATTTCTCACCTTTCTTAGGATCATTGAGACCCCACGAGGTGAGATCTTGCATGGAGCCCCAGTCCGAGGGAGATTGACAGTCATGTTTAGCTTCTTCCATTTTCTAATGATTGCTCCAACAGTGGACCTTTTTTCACCAAGCTGCTTGGCAATTTCCCCGTAGCCCTTTCCAGCCTTGTGGAGGTGTACAATTTTGACTCTAGTGTCTTTGGACAGCTCTTTGGTCTTGGCCATGTTAGTAGTTGGATTCTTACTGATTGTATGGGGTGGACAGGTGTCTTTATGCAGCTAACGACCTCAAACAAGTGCATCTAATTTAGGATAATAAATGGAGTGGAGGTGGACATTTTAAAGGCAGACTAACAGGTCTTTGAGGGTCAGAATTGTAGCTGATAGACAGGTGTTGAAATACTTATTTGCAGCTGTATCATACAAATAAATAGTTAAAAAATCATACATTGTGATTTCTGGATTTTTTTTTTTAGATTATGTCTCTCACAGTGGACATGCACCTACGATGACAATTTCAGACCCCTCCATGATTTCCAAGTGGGAGAACTTGCAAAATAGCAGGGTGTTCAAATACTTATTTTCCTCACTGTATAAACTAGTCAAATAAAAGTGAAAACAATGACTACATAACATTATCAGATAATTTAGAAAGAAATAACTTTTTACATACAAATTAGACTAAAAGATGATATAGATGAAAATATTGCGACACTATACAGCATCTGAAACAATTTCAGGGTAGTTATTAAGGCTGCACGATATGAGGGAACTATGCGATGATGCCGTAACGTTGTTGAATATTGCGATAATGATATAACTTGTGATAAATAAATAGATATTAAAATGTAGCCTGCTCAGTTCTGCATTTCTACCAAATGTTAACGGTTCAGCAGATAAAATACCTGTAATACTGTACTATGATCCATACAGAAAGTGACATGTTATTAATCTCAACACTGTTCCCTACTAACTCAATTTAAATCATATAAGACTAGGACTATCTGAAGTTAATTCTTGTTCGTTTTGTTGGATTGATAATTGTTCGTTTTTTGAAGCGTATTAATCCGTGATTTGGGGATCCTAAACACGGTGTTCTGTACTATACAGTACATGTCCACTCATTTAGCTCTCATCTGATCAGATTTCTGTCATTCAAACAACTCTGAGTTGTAGTTTAAAACTTTTACAGCCAATTTAATACAATTTTAAAGGTTTTATTCGGGCTTGGGTCCATAAATAGAGTTAATGGATACAGGCACGGAGAACTGAAGGCTCGGTTAGCAACAATTAGCTCTGATTAGCAGTCAAGCAGTGCTGTGTTTTGAACATAAGTCAGCAGAAATAGCTGAAGTTGCAAAAACACCCAGTGTTTCCGCTAGTAACGTTTTGACCAGATTACCATAGTTTAGTTTATAAAAAAGCAGCATAGCGAGGAGACAGACTAGCCTGGGAAAACCCTGACGAACTTCCGGCAAATTTGAGATTTGCTCTGCAAGTCATTCTGGCCAAGAGCCCATTCAAGCCCATTTCTAATTTTTCCAAATCGAGGCACCAATCACAACCATTGAGGCGGGCTTACACGATGACGATAGCGCAGCAACGGCAAGCAGCTTTTTGTCTACATTCAACATGACGGCCACTGAAGTGCAGCGACCCGTTGATGCCGCTGTCGCTGTTACGTCACCCGGATCGTTGGTCTGACTGGTTGAAGGACTATCCAATGCACCCAGAGGCATTTGAGCGGCGTCCGTTGGTGACGCCCCTTTTGAGCTTTGAATGAACCTTCCCCAGACCCACTCTCAGTTACAACTGAGAAGGGTCTGATGTCAACCAGGCTAGAGACAGATATTTCATACACCAGAAGCATGTAATGCGGACCTGCCTTTGTGCATTCAACCTGCGTTGGACCCATTCATATGAGTCAGCCGTCACTCTGTTTGTCACTGATAGTAGATAATTCATTCTGTAGTTCATATAGATCTGTTGCAAATAATTGGTATCTCCCTGGAAAAAAAAGTTAAATCAGTTTAAACAGCATGACCTGTGTCTAAATGCTTAACACCAGATGTCCACTAGTGCTAGTAAGGGACTGCAGGAGGGAAACGAGGATTATTCTTCCCTGGCACTCAATTGTCCAAGGATAGGAATATCTCCCTTATTGCTAGTTGCACTTCCCATATGAGAGCTTTAGGAGCAAGGAAAGATAATTGCAGTTGACTGAAAGAGAGACCACTCCTTGTTCCTCTCAGAAATAACCAAAAAAACAGAACAAATTGATTCTCCAAAGGGTGGTGCTGCTTCCCTCAAGAGGAAGTAAGCATATTCCCTATTCCCAGCAGAAGCCAGCCATCTCGTCAAACCCCTGTTATCCCAGGAATACCGCCTGCATTCCACAGGGATTGGGAATACCCTGAAGGGATATAATGGGAATATCATAGAGAGGATGTGAGTAATGGGATAAAGCAAGAGTCGAGGGAAAGGTTGGGGGGATGGAGGGGATTGAAGAAGGCAGGGACTTAGAAACAAGGAAGATAGTTGGTTGTCAGGAAAAGGGATGAGCGGTGAAGCCAGGTTTTGCTCACATCCAAAGTGTTGAGCCTTAAATCAAAGAAGGGAGATGACACTTTCTGGCAGCAGAGGTGGCCTAATGGCAAAACATTAAAGCTAATGGTCTACATATTGACAGTTGAAATCTCAGACCAACATGTTCACACTGCGTAGGAGATGGAGTCATGCTTTCTATCCCCTTTAACATGTTGCATTAGGTGCCATTTACCAAGGTATTTAACTCCCAGCGTCTCAACTTGAGCGGCTCAGTTGGCAACGCGACATGCCTGTGGATGTTAGGCACCTCCCAGTATGTAAGTAACCCACCCTCCAATGCCCCTGTCTTGCCAGTTTATATCTATTAATATGAATACAAATGTTTTCTTGGGAAACTGTGATGCCTAAAAGTTGAGACTTTTTGTTTATTAAATTGGATGTGTTCCACTGGCACTAACCTAGTCAATCCCATATACACCATCTTGCTGCTTTGAATACTTGCAAGAACACAGAGGCTAAAATTAGTCCCTAACAAATACACTATTTACTCCTGTTTCAGTAATGTTTGCTAAAAACTAGTGTGCCCAGTTTTTAAAAGTAAAATTAAATTTGTGATGTTATATATTTGTGATTAGATGTTTTTTTTTTTTTTTTTTTTTTTTTTTAAAAGCCTCTCCACACTCGTAGTACACCTACACAGGGGTTTTTACTCATGTTGCTTGATTAGACCTCTCAGGACTTTGTGGGCATGTACAAAAGAAGCATAGCTCCACCAAACTTCAACCTGACTGGGGGTCTTGTGGGCTGGGCCTGTAAAGATTTGCCTCTTTTGTAAGAACAAAAGGGCCTTGGGTACCATAGACGGATAGAGAAAGACACAAAGTATTAAAGACAGAATAATGCATTGTTGGCTTTGGTCTTTTAATGGGATTTGTTGACAATAAAAAAAAAGTATAGTTTATTTCTAAGCTTTTTAACAACTTATTAACATCTGATTTAGGAGAAATTACAACAGGAATCGTAATGGATAATGCTATGGAACAGTTGGACGTGTTTTAATAGATCGAAGCTGCCTATGGCATTTGTGTGTGTGCGTCTGTTTGTGTCTGTAGTTTATTTAGACACATTTTGTTTTTTCACATAACTACAAACTGTCCTAATTTAAAAATGCCAATGTTTTAATCCAATTACCGTATTTTCCGGACTATAAGTCGCTCTGGAGTATAAGTCGCATCAGTCAAAAAATGCGTCATGATTTGATAACTCATTGTTGCTTGCTCAGTTTTTGAATCATTAGCTTGTCTGTTTATTTTATAAGCCTAAAGAGTCTTTTAGTCTTTCTCACTTCTAATTTGTCCTTTGTTTGCCATGTCATCTTGACTCAAGGAAAATATGTAATGTATGTATTTTTCCTCCATGAAGAGGAAATGAAAACTTGAAAGACATTAGTAATTAATGTGGCATGCCAGGCTGTTGGTGTGGGTGGAGAAAGTGTGTGTGACATATGGATAAAAAGCAAAGAAAGAGTGGCGAGTTGGGCATCAGGGACATGTAGTGAATGACTTTTCAAGGACCCTTTTGAGGTTTTTCTCCCTCACTCTTTTCCCTCTGGCCCTTTTTGTGTTGTTTTGGAAGATAATCCCTACTTTCTGTCTTAGTGTCCAATGTTCAGCCATCGGTGCCATTACTTGCTGACCACCCACTGAAATGGAAAGGTGTGTGTGTGTGTGTGTGTGTGTGTGTGTGTGTGTGTGTGTGTGTGTGTTTGTTTGTTTGTGTGTTTTCATATGAAGCCACCTGCTGAAATGAAAGCACTGGCTACCTGAGTGAAGAGAGAAAAGTTTAAGTGTGTTTTATGAAATCATGCGTTTTGTGAGGATCACTTAAGAATACTTAGGTTAAAGAATTCAGTATTTTAATACAGGACAGCGTGTGCTTCTTTCTCTTGCTCTAATTCAACCTTGCTCTCCTCTCATCCTCGGGTTATATTAGCAGTATAGATCTATACACGGGAAACCTAACAGAGTAAATACAGTTAATGTTTAGCCAGGAAATAGATCAATAGCTATGTATTGATAAAGCATTAAGTGTGGCCACTAGTCATTTCCAGGCTGTCTGTCTGTGTTGTAAATTAATGCTTTTGGAAGTGTTTGCTCCCTAAAATGAGTTGGTGTATTTCTTTGCAGTACTTGGACCAAGCCCCCAGGAATGGTGCTAGGCTGTGTGGATTTAAGTCTAAAATAAACTACCAAACTACCAAAAGTGATATTATTTTTGTGTTGTTACTTTTTAGTTATTTATTCTGTGCTTCTGTTTCTGTCTCTCTAATTTATATCCCATACTCAGTAGCTGGATCAAACACACAAGCACACAGATTGATAATCCGAGGCTTTCCACATGGCAGACAGATGGCTCTTCTAATCTTCCAGACAGACACTGCCTTTTGATTGTGTGTGTGTGTGTGTGTGTGTGTGTGTGTGTGTGTGTGTGTGTGTGTGTGTGTGTGTGTGTGTGTGTGTGTGTGTGTGTGTGTGTGTGTGTGTGTGTGTGTGTGTGTGTGTGTGTGTGTGTGTGTGTGTGTGTGTGTTCTCTCCAAGAATGAACTCAATAAATTGCCCCTGCTGACTCCTGTGTGTGTGATCGTTCAGCCTTTTGTTGTTTAATTTTTTTTTTTTTTTACAGTTGTGGTTTGAATGTGTCTACTCTTGTCATCATGCGACTGCGGTTGATAGTTGATCAATGGTTGACCAGGACTGTTATGACAAGCCTATATTTCTGAACTTTGGTTTTTGGTCACATATCAGTCATGCTTCGGAGATTATAAATGAAGTAATGTAATTATATTTATTTTATCTTTCCTTGAGAGAGAGAGAGAGAGAGAGAGAGAGAGAGAGAGAGAGAGAGAGAGAGAGAGAGAGAGAGAGAGAGAGAGAGAGAGAGAGAGAGAGAGAGAGAGAGAGAGAGAGAGAGAGAGAGAAATTTCCAGCTCAAGGAGTTACACACATGATTAGTGAGTTATCAGCCCCACACGTAACTGCCCCTGCTTTTAACTTTTAAAGCAGGTGAACAATATGTATTATGTTTCTGTTCATTTAGCTTACTATACTTAAAGGAGAATTCCGGCCAATTTTTTACATTAATCTTGATCGCTATAGCTACGCGAGTACTTTCGATAGAAAAAACCCCAACCCGAATCAGTGCAGGTAACGCTGAAGCTGCAGCTACATGTACAAGCGTCCCCTGAGCTAAAATGGCAGTTGTCGGGGCAAGTTTTAGAGTGCCTTTGTGCCTCTTAACAGATACAAAATGTAATTAATGTCTGCGCCACATGAACAGGACCCTTACGTGTCAACAAGATGCATTTACAACTCAGACATTGTTTAAATTGACCTACCCTGGTCCCTGTCTCGATCCTGCCGGTAGCTAGCTTGCCCTGATAGCCGTTAGCCTTTAGCTGCTAGCTGCCGTCCGGTGAGTGTATTCAGACAGGCTTCTGTGATTAAGGCTTCTTACAGTAAAAGCCCCCACACCTATCACAGCCTTCACTTTGCTACAAAGTTATTAAAAAGCACATGAATTATAATCAATTGTAGATTTAAGCATGAATTTTAGCTAAACTCAGCAAATGAGTTAAGTAGAACAGAAAACACAGGGCTTCCCGCTGTGACAATGCTGTTTGACAACGGCTGACTCATATTGATAAATAAGTGGATTGTATGCAAAGAAAGTTTGTAATGTGGCTCAAATGTAGCTGTGGTGCAGTGTCGCAGAAACACTTTTCCAATTGTCTTCAAGTGCTGAAAGCAACATCACCCTTGCTACGTATGTTAACTCATGGCATTAAGTGCACTGATACACTGCTGTCTGACTATTGTCTCAGTTTATTGTAATATGCTAGCAGCATGATTGTCTCAGCTTGATTTAGTTTCTCTGACCTGGTATCTGATTAAAGAGACTCTGATGTGTGTAGGAGCTGGATTAGCATATAAAAAGACAGTGACAGGACATCAGATAATTCTGATGCCATCTGTTTTCAATGGAATTTGTTAGTGTGTGTGTGGGTGGGTGGGTGGGGGTGTGTGTGTGTGTGTGTGGGTGGGTGTTCTTCTGCAACCCCCACACCCCTGCTCTCTGTCGTTTTCCTCGCCACTTTTTGTTATTTTTTTTTTTCATAAAAAACAATTTCTAAGGGAAAAGCGGACTCATTATTAACACTGACTATGAACAAAGACATCAATTATTTACGATGGAAAACACCATAAATTGTTCCATTTTGTAATGATTTATTAATTAAGAGGCAAAATCTCTGGGATTTGGCTTCACGTCTGCCCCATCTAGCTAATATATTCATGCACAAATACATGGAGGCAGACCTGCAAGTATGCACGTACACAAGCACAAACGGACGCACACACACAAATGCCATAGGCAGCTTCGTTCTATTAAAACACCTCCAACTGTTCCATAGAATTATCAATTACGATTCCTGTTGTAATTAATCCTAAATCAGATTTTAATAAGTTGTTAAAAAGCTTAGAGTCCTGCACACTGACCATTACGCAAGCAATTATTTATTTAGAAAATACGTTTCGGTTTTAGACCTTCATGAAGGTCTAATGTAACGGTGGGACAGACAATGTGACGGTGAGACAACGCCGATTTAAAATTAAGAATACATTTTTATTTAAGATTTGAGTTGGATTTTACAAGGTGTTTATGATACAATTATAACTCCGTAAAAGCGAAAATAACACTGCTGGATTTAATCTTCATGATAACGTGGATGATATGGAGTGAAGAAATATGCGTGAGGCATCAATACTTGAACATATTATGAGTAATCGTTAGTCCCACATTTACTTTCTGCAGTCTGACTTCAGTTCATCACCTCACCATCTGCGTCGCCAATTCCCATTGTCTCCAAGAGTTTGCGTGGAGGACCGCACATTCTCCCGTGAAGTTTGTTTTTTTATAAATCACAAACTGCGTGGGAGGTGGCGTGCGCACATTTTCAGTCCCGTTTTGTGCGTACGCCACGTTTCTAAATGAGACCCCTGGTGATGTGTTCAGGGCAACGCTGGGTTTCAATTTAGAGCATAATGATTATTTCTAATATGGAGAAACGGCATGTGGAGACGGTGTGTGTGTGTGTGTGTGTGTGTGTGTGTGTGTGTGTGTGTGTGTGTGTGTGTGCGCCAGTGATGCATATCATTTGAGGAGAAGTTGCCAATTGAACATGGTGGTCCACTAACAGTGGGTGCACAATGTGTTTCCTCCAGATTTATTTGCTATATCTAGCCTTTCCCCCCTCTTTAGGAACAAGCTAGATCAGCAAAGTGTGTGTGTCTAGCTTTCCTCCTCATCCCAATATCTATTTTTTTCTACATTTGCTCTTAACACTTTCAAATACTGTCAAATACTCTTTGTCTTCCATGGTGAATCTTTCTGATTTCTTTTCAACGTTCCTGGTTTTTACTTTGTCAGCTCCTTTCTTTTTTCTCGTTTGTATCTTTGTCCTTTTGAACTCATGTTCAACCTTTTCTCTCTTTTTATTTGACTTGCCTCCTTCCTACAATCAAATTGTATCTCTTACGTCTTTGTCTTTCTCCCTCTGCCTTCGTCTTCACACTGATCCTCTAATCAGCAGTCAACAGTGTCTGGGGTTTACTTTTGAAATTACATGCCATGCCTCCCATTCTCCTTGTCTCCTTGTCTTACCCTCTCGTCTTGCTCCTTTCATCTAATGTCTTGAACACATTTTTTCCTGTTTTCCGTTCCTCTCTTCTATCCTCTCTACCCCCTCTTCTATGTGATAGTTGTCTGGGGATGGCAACATGAACTGGCTTCAAACCCACAACATCATAATGACATGTTATGTGCCGGTGCCTGCTAAGCCACCAGGAAACCCCCCCCCCCCCCCCCCCCCCCCCCATGTTCTCGGTATCAGAAAAGCTCTCTGCGTCCGGGCTATTTGCATACCATTTGCATATGAACCCCAACTGGCTGTTTTTGGAATGCCAAGAGGCTAAATTCACTATTTATTACTCGGGCCCATAACTAGTTTTCACTTCTCTGTTGCATTTGCATCTGATTTGCATGTCCCACAGCTTAGATCTGGGAATAAGGGGCCAGATGACCTAAATTGTTTTAATTCCACCCAGAAACAAAAAAGCAGAGGAAGGTCTAATTATTACTATTAATCAAATTAGGACGCTTAACATGTGGAGCGTAAATATGCGAAAGGGTTATTAGCTGCAATACCAAGCTGAGGCAACTTCCTCTTAATGCAAACTGCTTTTGCGTGGAGACAATACAACAATCTGTGTGTTTGTGTCTGTGGTAGTATTGATCAAAAGGCTTCTTTTGTTTTGTAGGTTCTCTATTTTAGGGCAAACAACTTCTATATTGAGCTCCTCAAAGATATCCATTTCAACTATACAGACCTAATTAATCATAGAAGCTAATTAGCATTGCATTGGCCATCAACAGTTCATAAGGAATTGGACAGACTAAGTGTGGCTATGCAGATTTATTGCACACTGCACTGATCTAATCAAGTGTTTCCCATACATAGGTTCTACTTGGGCGCCCCGCCCAGGTAGATTGAGAGCCACCCAGGTAAATAAAATCCGAATTACATTTTGTTCATCTAATCAACAATGTATTTTTATAGTGCACACAGACCAGCGGCCTCCAGCCCCTCCCCTGAAGCGCCTACAATTCATGTCAGGCTCGTAGTAGCAAGCTGCTTGTAGTGTTGTGGCTTCCAGTGGGATTAGCTGTACTGTTAAAACATAAAACCACCGCGCCCACATCGCTGTGAAAGCGCCCCAAGCATCATCTACCAGAGTCTGGTTCTTCACTCTCCCCGCGGCAGTATCCTCCGCTCGAGCTGATCTTTATAATGAAGTTAACTGGAGCTAACCGGAGCTAACCGCTAACCAAGCCTGTTTCCTTCCTTCGTCTCTGTGCCGTACCCATTAACTGTATTTATAGACTCGAGCCCAAATAAAACCTGACATTTTATTAAGTTGGCTGTAAAAGTTTTAAACTACAATGCAGAGTTTTTTGAATGACAGATTAACAAGAATTAACTTTGGATAGCCTTAGTGTAATGTTAATATGATTTAACAGGAGTTAGAAAGACATGCTGTGCACACAGTGTTAAGATTTATAATAACATTCAGGCTAACTTTCTGTATGGATCATAGTATGGTTTTAAGGTTGTTAATACCCCATATAACATCTGGCTCCAGGTAATCGGGTATTTTATCTGCTGAACCATAACATTGATGACAAACCAGATTTAATTGACAAAGAACATAATAAGCTACAGTTTGACTTGTTAATTACTGAACCCAGCCATAACACGCTGCGCCGTAACATCCTGCACCACCCACCACCACAAGTACATTCTCAACCTGTGGGAAACAGTGATCAGCACATGCAGTACATCTGGGAGTTACATACTTATCATCCTGTCAAACATGTAGGTTGGTGCTCTCCACTGGTCTTTCTTTTCTTTTGTTCATAAACAAACTGCTCAAGCTGTTAATGAACAGGGTGCCAACAGTGAAGGGGATTTAATAGAAGCGTAAGTCCCTTTTTAGACATGCTCCCCTTTACATTAATCTGATGGCAATTTAACATGTCGTTCTCATGCCTGAATAAGTACCCTGGTCACATTTACGTGAAAGTCACGATTGCAATCTTACTAGGTCAGAACTAGAAATGTTTCTGCATTACTTTCAACATGCCATAAGTCTGAATTGAATGCAGTCGGATTAATGTAAAGCACAAGGTAATGCATTAAATACACGTTTTCTACTGCTTTCTAAGATCAGTGTATTATCTCAATCAGCGTCTCTTATGCAAAACATCTGCTTGATAAACTAGGTACCTGTGGAAGCCAATTTAAAGGCATTGAGGAAATCAATCATCTAATATCAGGAGCAGAAGAGGTTAAAAAAAAACATTTACAATAATAATCTGACCAATAGTATCTCCATGTAATGCCAGTGTTCATTCAGGCTAACTACGTGGATAAATTAGTTAATATCCAGAAAAACTCTCAATCCCGACTTAACGTCCTTTCAGTCAGTGCTTGTGGCTAGTGAATATTAAACAGTAAAACTAGGGCTGCACGATTCGGAGAAAACCTCATATTGCGATTGCCATTTACGTAATACTGTGAATGCGATATAATGGTACCATGAGTCTACTTGCGTGGAACATACAAAGTTAAACGAGCATAAGAAGAAATGCATAAACAAAAAATGTGCATTATTTTTTTTTAAATAACTTTATATTTTAATTAACTTAAAAAATCTTTTCAAGTACAAATGATGCTCTGAAACCCTCTACACTTCTAACACTCACATGACCATCTAAACTCAGCAAAAAAAGAAACGTTCTCTTACTTTGAACTGTTTTTAGTTTCAGCGAACCTAACGTGTAAATATTTGTATGAACCTAAAAAGATTCAACAACTAAGACATAAACTCAACAAGTTTCACAGACATGTAACTAACAGAAAATGAATAATGTGTCCCTGAACAAAAAGCTATCCCTCAGCCTATTGCGGACAGTCTGAGCACTGATGGAAGGATTGTGCGTTCCTAGTGTAATGTGTGCAGTTGTTGTTGCCATCCTGTACCTGTCCCACACAGTGTGTAATTCAGAGGGCAGATTCAATGAAGATTCATCCCAGAACCATAAATCGTGCATTGGTGAGAGCGAGAATTGCATGTGCATTGAGTGAGTGATGTCAGTGTGTGAGTTGTTAAACAAGCATGGAGAGTGACCGGTGAGCAGTGTTGGAGCGGCTGTGTGAGGGGAAAAGCGAGAGGAAAAAGAGATAACAAAGACGATGTAAAGTGAGTTACCAGTGAACAATAAAAACACCAAGCTTCTTAAGACACGGTGGCTTCATCTGTTGAAGTGAAGGGTGTTACAATGTGGAGACTGCAGTGCACACAGACTAGTGTCACACACACACAGCACACCTTTTTGTTTTCTTAAATCGCAGTTTTTGGTATTATGTAATCACACAGAATGACAAAGCGATTAGATTAATTGTGCAGCCCTAAGTGAAACACATAATTCAATATCCATAACATTAAATTAAACTGTCAAAATGTATCTGTAAAAGCAGTGAGCATAAATTAAGGCTTCAGCGGTAAAATAAGTTTTAAAATCAACTTGTGATGCAGCTTGTGAGGGAACAGACAACACTCTTCTTGCTCCCTATCATCACTTTTTAACTCCCTGCTCTTCTGCCTCTCTTCTTACGTCTCTCTACTTACACGTGAGCATGCAGCTCATTCCGTAAATGTGCTGTCATGTTGATGTAAAAGTCACCTACTCTATGTCTGAAAAGGGCTTTATGTGGAGCCTTTTCACATTGACAAACCAAGGAAAGTCATGCACAGCAACTGAGATAGTGGTAAGTAATAAGTATAGTCCATAGGTTTTAAATACTTTTAAAAAATGTGTCTGTTTTATCAGAGACCTCCAGTTTCAATTGCAGACCAAGGACTGAACTCTACATTATGCCTGGCAAAACGAAGATGGCAAGAATTACATATAACCAGTTATTAATTCATTAATCAGGATTATTTGATTGTATAAGTGAATATGTGAACCTAACTGCACTGAAGTTTAAGCAGAAACCTTTAAACGCCTCCAGCTTACAACACTCAGACTTTTCATCATCCCAAGTGCTTTTATTTTAGCAATATTACATGAGATGGTTTGATTTAATCGGTCATTATTGGCCGAAGTTCGTAAGCATCACTGAAGTAAACGCATAATCAAAGTTATAATCAAACTGTATTCATATTGTGGGGCATTTCAGTGCTAGTCCCTCCCTGTTTAGTCAGCCAGCTAACTTAAGCCAGCTTTGTAGAGATCTTGGGATTTCCCAAACTGAATAAATACCGCAAATATAAACACCAAACCGCTTTGCTATAGTTATAACTAGGATATCTGCTGAAAAAAAAATAACTTTTCAATGGATAGATTTAGATACTATACATCCACGAACTTTAAGCAACAGAGACTATTTTCCTGTCCCTGTTTAACGTTAGTCAGCCAGTCTATTTGAGCTAATGTTAGCTTTGTAAAGATTGTGGGATTTTCCTAATAAATACCGCACAAATAAACACAAAACTGCTTTGCCAGCTCAATCTTGTTGTAACTAAGATATCTGCTGAAATCTTTTTTTTTTTTTCCATCAACAGATTTAGGTCCTGTATGTCTGCGAAATTCACATGTAGCAGCTATTTTTAACATAGCGCAGAGTCAAAGGCACAGCTGACGTGATCCAAACATTACTAGTAACGGTTAATTCTAGAGCGTGAATCACTTTATCTAAATTAGTTGGAGAGCTTATGTGGGTTCCACTGTGGTTCCTGATTTATTTTGATCAATACAAATGTTTCAAAAACCGTTAATGATTCAACTCTTTAAAGTTGACATGGAAATGGCGGAGTGATATTTTAAGTGATGCACCTGGTGTGCTCAAATGGCTCTGGGTGTGCTGTCATGTTGATTTGAGCACACTCTAAATGTCTAGTTGACCAATCAGAATGCCTGGTCCTTTCTACTTGTTGTATAATCTGTGTATATCTGAACTTGGACCTAAACTGGTGGCCTATGTGTATATGACAATTAAGCAGACAGAACAGCATTGTTGAAGATTATTGTGTGTATCCTATTATATCTAAAACGTGAGAACCTTTGTACAGGTTACCTTAGTGGGTAATAAGGCATTGCCAAAAAACGACCATTAGTGTTGCTTGGGTATTGTATTTTTTTAATGATCACAGACCACAGGACCTCTCAGCTACCGCCTCCACTTTTATTAAGGTAAAGCTCCATCTGCCATCAGTTCACTCATTCATTGGTGTTATTTGTTCCCAGGACAGGTGAGCTTTTACATACAGGTGGTTCTTACTTTTTTTTCTTTACCTTTCTGTTTCTATCTTTCTTTGTCTCTCTTCCAGGTCACATGAGGGAGAAATGGAACACACACACACACACACACACACACACACACACACACACACACACACACACACACACACACACGATCCCTCACAGTCTGCCAACACATTCTTTTGTGGACACAGCAAATTGATGCATATTCTTCCCATAGCCTATTTTTTAACTTAAAATTGAACATGTAAACACACACCCACTCACACACAGAGGGGTGCATACCTCATTGAAATAAACTGCCATCTCCTAAGGCAAACAGCAAATATAATTACATTTGTAATGTCAGAGAAATAGTTGGTCAATATTTGCCTAGTCTGTTACTGTTGTGAAATGGGGAACTAACTGTGGTTACCCTGGTGCGCATGATTTTGACAGTTAGCGTTGAGGCACAGAAAGATTCTCTCTCTCTCTCTCTCTCTCTCTCTCTCTCTCTCTCTCTCTCTCTCACACTTTCTCTCTCTCTCTCACACTCACTCACACACACACCCTTACCCAGTGTGAAAGGGGTTTGCAGAATAGCACTTTCACTTTGATATTTGGATTGTTAGGTCAGTAAAGAAGAATTAGAACCTGGGAGAGGGAATCCATTGGGCCAAACATATTGATAATTTTACAGTAGATTCGTCAAGGTTTCCTTTTTTAACATGCAAACGCATGTTTTCACGTAATTAAGTATCTAATAATGTCAGAGGGAGGAGGCATTGACGACAGCACTACCAGCACATTTTTGTTTGAACAAAAATAGATTGAAGCTTGTTAACAGCTTGAGAAAGTTTTGTTTTTGCCATAGGAATTTCGTGTATAACACAGAAACAGACCGGTTTCAAACCAGTTACTGGTGTGTTTGTGAAAGAGCAGAACATTTACAAAAAAATGCCGTTTAGAAAAAAATATTTTATTAATAGCACAGCATTAGTCATATTTATCAGTAAGTTTGCTTGCTTAATACTTGGTAATTTATGCGTAAACAGTTCATGGTATGTTGTAGCAAAGTAAAAATGCCAAGAGTGTTGGTGCCAGAGACAAATATGACATGATTGTCATTATCAAAACATGCACTGTTTAACGTTTCTGAAAAGAAGTGTAGTGTACATTGGATAGTTTTCTCGGTATTTATTCTCTTCTGATGCCATGTTTTCATGGATGATAATTTTCAAGGCGCCTGCACTCTGCCTATTGTTATAGACAAGTACACGGTTATCTTCTGCCTACCCCTGCCACAAAAGTCTGCATCCGAATAAATATTCTTCGTTTAGAGCAAAAGAGCTGAATGATAAACTTAAAGTGGGTCTGTTACTGTGACTGTATAATTTTTTAGTTTGGCTTGCTTCCTCTATCCCTAACCAGACTAAATGCTAACTTCACATGTGGACAGTCAAATTGTACTAGTAATGAGAAGGCAATTACACTGGCCTCCATCTACAAGGTGAACGAGTCTGCCATGTTTCACTCCAAGGTATGTGGTAAAAGTAAAATCAGTGGCATATTACTCTGTCAGTCAGTAACCTTCCAGGCCCTTCTTTCTCCCAGACACACTGACTTTTGTGCCCTTGACTCTAATAATCCCTCTCTCGCTGTGTGAAATATCTTTTCATGCCTGCACTGATGATCATAATGGTTTTCTGTCTGAGCTGCAGACTAGTGATTGGCCCCAATTACTGCATGAACCTGAGACTCCAAATCATCCTATCTATGCAAGGTGAGACGTGTAATAGCAAAAATGTATTTAGGCCTGGTTTCCATCCCCTGCCTGTATGCACCTCGATAAATCACACTTAATGCACATTTAAAATCACAGGGAATCCACTGCCAGATGTTTATCATTACTTTCCTCTGTTGTACATTTATTTCCATATACAAGCCATATGTGACCTACAAAGCCCACTTTTCTTCTTTAGCAGTGATTGCTTTGAAGCTTAATAGCTCAAAATGTATTTATTTCTCCAGTTCCCTACCCCCTTTACTTACAGAACTGCCACTGTTCTCTGGTTTTAACAATATATTGATGACCATTTCTAGTATAGATTATAAACACTGGTCCAGAGAAAGTGCCTTAATGTTGCTCAGCGTAGGCAGATATGTAATTGGCCGTTTGTATTGCCAGTTAAGTAGGGTTTTCCACTATTTTTAGTTTAAAAGAGGGTCCCTTGTCTGGACCCAGGTGCACTGTGTCTCTGATCAGACGTAAGAGAGACCGATTGACTCCAGCCTCTTGCCCTGTAGAAGCAAACCTCTGCCATCCAAATTAGCGGTTGGCTTGTCTCACAGCATTCATCATTCCTGCTCCACTTTCAGCTGAGCTCGCCTGCTATTTTTCACTGAGATACCCCCACTTACTCTTCTAATGCTCGGCCTCTTCTTTGCGCACCGTTGTTGTTTTGTTCTCTTTCTGTCTGTTTCTGTCTCTGCATTTTCATCATTTTCTCCCATACTCCTCCTTTCATTTTCTTTCCTCAAACTCAGCCCCTGCCTCCAACTCCCTACCTCCTTTTCTCATTCTCTTCTGTCTTTTGAGTCCTTTGAATCTCCAATACTGATCCACCTCTATCTTTCTTAACTTCTTTCTCTGGATTCCTTCCCTCCCTCTCAGCCATCCATCTATTTTTTGTGTCTCTCCTTGCCTCTTTCTGTCAGTCTGACTCTTCCTCAGTAACAGTAATGGACTCTTGAGTTGTTAAGGACAAGAGAGAAATTCCAAGTGAATGGAGATTTCTAAGATCTTGTCAAACTGTTGGCGTGAGTGCTATGGTGGGCCCCTGCTGTGCCTAACTTGTGTGAGCTGAGCATCTTTGCTTAAACCAGAAATGTAATCTTTCTCAGAAAACATTGAACTAGATTTTATTTCTGTTGCTAGCTGCTCTGCAATCTTTATCTTTCCTAATTATGTAGGTTGTAGTTTGTAATGAACCCCTGCTTTTTTACCTAAGACAAAGTTAACATTGTAAACAAGTTTGTAGTAATGCAGTGAAAACAATAAAAGGGTAATCTTCAAAAAGAAAAAAGTATGAAAACTTCCTGTTCCCTGCCTACCTAGGTGCATAACATGAGGTGTGATGACTCGCCCAACTCCACCTGTATGTCCCCAGGAAGAATACAAAAAGAACAGCAGGAGGAGCATCAATAGGGCCAGGAACTGTTGTATCAATCCTGTAGTAATACTGAGTGTCTGAGGCAACCAGTTCCATTTCTGTATTGGTATTGCTCTGTAGTTGCATCAGGAGAATATCTGCAGATGAGGATGGAAGATGTGGTTGTGCTTGTGTTTTTCTATTTGTGTAGTATTTTGGCTTTACATTAGAGCCCGACCGATGAAGGATTTTTAAGGCCGATATCGATACAAATATTTGGTGATTTAAAAATCCGATATTCCGATATATCGGCCGATATGTATTAAAAAAAAAAAAATAAAAATAACAAACGCGTAAAAAAAAGATTTCCCTAACATTAGTTATTTGTAGTAGGGATTGACCGATATGGATTTTTTTTAGTGCCAATACAGATTTTATTTCATCAGCCTTAGCCGATGACCAATACGGGCTGCCAATTTTCTTGAGCCGATATTTGGAGCCGATACTGCTTTTGCTCCCTCAATTTACATCATAAAAGTGTAAACCCTGCCACAGTGGATTTGTTTTCAGAATCTGCTCTGCCATTTCTTTAAAATAATAAACAAAAACACAGATCTGTGTCACTTCTGCAATCATCTTACATTCATATCACCCAAATTATGTGTGAAATGTGCATCATATGGATGGGTGCACTGCATATGGTTAACTGTGCAAGGGTAAAAGGCTTTCATCAACATCTACAACACAGCCTTGATGATGCATTCTTTGCTGACATATTATAAGACAGATATAATCAGGTCATCACAAAATGTCCTTTGTCAATACATTTAAATAATTTAAGAAAACAATAAACCTGAAAAGTAGCCATTGAAATAAAGTGCTTGATTTGTAATTACATTTTTCTACATAAAATAAAATGAGCATGTCTAAGGCTAATATGCCGTCTAATATGCAAAGACAACACACTAGTAGGTCTAAACGAAAATCTAAAAGAAGCTGCCAGATTTGTCAACCACAGAACATAAATCAGCAGAGGAAAATAACGTGATGTCAGATGCACATTAAGCAACAAATTGTTCAAGTTTCTGTTCTAAACTGCATCAACGTTAAAAGGTACAAATATTCAACCATGTATAAAACATATCTCTTAAAGTTTTAAAAGCTCTCCTTCAGGTGGCACAGCACTCTCATATATCGCTGTGATGCGTGACATGTGTCCCACTGAGTGAGTGAGACAGACGCACACACACAAACTTCTGTTTGGTAGCTGACGCTGACTGAAAAACTCAACCGCCATTGAACTGGATTGATAATGATAACGTCCGCAAACGGCTCTAAACACAAATAAGGCATACACGGTGCACTTATGTCTGGTACATGATAAATGTTAACACAAATTAATATTCAACTACGTATAAAACATATCTCTCATCATTAAATCTCTTCTTGAGCGGGGGGGGGGGCTGTGATGGCAACTCCGCCCAGGTCTGAGTAGGGAAAGAAGGAGAGAGACGCACATACCACACGTGTGATGGCAACTCCGCCCAGCTCCAAGTAGGTAGAGAGGGAGAGAGTCTCAGCCATCCAAAACTAAGCCAGGTGGTCGCTGAATAAAACTCCCACAAATACCATGGAACAACGTCTGCATTACTTAAGCCTATGACCAGTGTCCGTAACAGCTACCGTATGCATGCGGATAGCCTACAACTTAGCTATTTTCAGGTCCCTAAATACAATGGCAAGCAGTTTTATAGACGAGGCATGCACATTTTCCATTTGGACCCACAAACTTGCTTAGCTATAGTTGCAAGCACATATATAGCAATTTGTTTCCACTTTCAAAGTGTATGGCAATATTTCAGCTAAGTCAAACAGTTAAAAGATGCTTTGAAAGTTTAAAACTTACCGCAGGCTTCTAGCACTCTGCTAGTGGGGGAGGGGCAGTGCATGGTCTGCACGTGAACTGCAGCCTCTCTAGCAACACAGAGCTACCTGTGTGGACGCCTGTCTGTAAATAATGCCGGGAAAATCGGTGAATGCAGCAGCCGTGTATCGGCCGATGCGATACATGTAAAAACGCAAATATCGGCCCGATAAATCGGTCGATCACTAATTTGTAGTTATTTATGAGTCCTCACTAAAATAATATGTTCATGCAGTTTAAAAATAAACTTGTTTTATTGTCACAACCGAACAGAGGAACATCAAAAATATATTAAAGTTCTGATAAATAAAATTTATAAAAACACAAACTTAACAAAAAAAAAATTCTGTGTTGCCAACAGGGACGTTGTAGAGTGCCCTCTGGTGGACAAACTCTGCAACGCCAACACGTATAACATGGTTGAAGGGTGTTTCGTCCGTTTTTATTTTATTTTTTAAATATTCGTTTATCGGCCATTATAAATGCCCATACCGATAGTTTGGAAAATGCCTAATATCGGTCGAGAATATTGGCCCGCCGATATATCTGTCTGGCTCTATTTTATATATACACGTTTGTTCTATATGTTTTTTTGTAACTGGATATTCACATTAATTATGTTCAGGGCTGCTTGATCTATTAATCTGCGAATATTTTTTTAAAATAACAGTTAAATCTATGAAATTTGAAATAGGAAATAAATATCCATCTCAACTTCCCAAGGTCCTGTCTTCAAATGTCTCGTTTTATTCGACCGACAGTGCAAAACCTTAAGATACTTGATACTTGAGAAAATCAGGAAATTCTCACGTTGAAGAAGCTACTACTGATGAATCAACTAATCATTTCAGCTCTAATTATGTTCATGTGCTTCTCACCTTGTAAGGTTGAGATATGAGGAGTTTGTCATGTAGCCAGTTGAATTGTACCATAACTTACTATAGCAATGTGTGCAGTTTTTTATTTTTTTATTTTTTTTTTTTACTTGTGACTGATAGGTGTTAGGGTATTGTGGGTAGCTATGTATGTATGTGTGTGTGTATCTATGTATGTATGCCTGTAGCCAGCCAGCGTCCCTCTAATGACAGTTGATTGCATTATCATCCACGGCTGAGTGGTTTCTCACCCTGCTAGACAGATAGACCAACCGCCAAAACCCCAAGGCCCCTGTGTGTATGCATGTCATATTGTTTGTGTGTATGTGACTGTGTGCCTGTGTGAGTGCTCACTTGTAAAATGTGATTGGAGGTGAAACTCGTAAGTCCTCTAAGGCCCATTCACAATTTGCCACATCAGTGAGGCAAACGTACAGAAGCACACATACATGCATGCACGAGACACAGATTTACACAAACGCACAGATGTACACACACACACACACACACACACACACACACACACACACACACACACACACACACACACACACACACACACACACACACACACACACACACACACACACACACACACACAAAATGCAATCAAACTATAGAGCAGGGTTCATACGTTTTGAAAAAACCTAGAAAAGTTATGGAATTTGAAAAATGCAAATTCCTGGCCTGGAAAGGTTTTGGAAACATAAAAAGACCCAGAAAGTTTTGGAAAAGTCATGGAATTTTTTTTTAACGCAGTATAGTAATATGTGATTAATAAATGTATTTCACATCGTCCTAATCTCACCGTTTTGTTCGGGGCGCAATATTACGACTCCCACTATGAACCACATAGTCATTCATTTTATTGTTAAACCTCTGAGGGTAAACTTTAACACAGATTTTTATTCTTATTGTATAATGTCGACTGGCATTTTCAGGAATACATAGCCATAGAAATTTGCCGAAAAGTATTGGTTAGTATACGTTAATATGCGTATGTGATATATATATATATATATATATATATATATATATATATATATATATATATATATATAGATATATAGATATATAGATAGATAGATAGATAGATAGATAAAATGAACTAAAATCTTTAACTGCATTCACCACTTTGCACTATCCAGGGGAGAGACAACAATATTATAAACCTACTTGGAGTTTCTTTTCTTGGTGATTTTTGGTGGCCATTTTCAAATGCACCCATGTGATTTTAAAGACAAGTAAAGTGACCAGCTGAGAGGATAATGATTAATCACATCCTCCAAATTATGTTCCAGCTTACCTAGTCCTTTATATTGCTTTTGCACCTATATAACAGGAAAACATTGCCCGTAGTTTTTTTTATTTGAAAAAGTTAACTGTAATCATTTGAGACATATTGGCAGCCTACTGTAAAGATGGACAGCCATAACACAAATGCTAACATTTTGTTATTGTGACTCCCAATAATTGATATTAAATTCTAAAGTTACAAAAAAATTCCATCCCTAATGTGGATCGCCACAGAGATCAAATTACTTGTTTGTGAAGCTGCTGCTGTTAGTATTAACTTGTCACTTCTGTCTCTGAGTTTAAGACTGAGAGTAATCCGTCAGTTTGAGATCTTAGTATAGGACTTGATTGTGATGCACAACACTGGTGAGTGGATCACCGCCCCACCCTGCCTTCCAGTCCACCTGTCCAAGCCAGTCAGCCTGGCATCCAGCTGTTCAGTCAGCCAATCAGCCAATAAGGCCAGACAGGCCTTGTTAGCTCAGTCAAGTGTATCCATTCACCCCAAAGCCACCCCTTTGCTCCAGCATGCTTGTCCCTACAAACCACTACTGCACTGTATCCCAAGGTCAGCATGTCCTGTGTGTTTTGTGTGTGTATGTGAGTAGGGTGGAAAATGGGGGCGCAGTGGAGAAGGAAAGATAATGTGTTTGAGATGGAGGGTGGAATGGATGGAGGCAAGGAGACAGAAATAATGAGGGAGATAAGTGTGTGTGTGTGTGTGTGCGTGTGCGCGTGCATATGCATTTGTGTGTGGGAGTGTGTGGAATGGGGTGGAAAGTGGGTCATGGTATGGTCTGTGTGAAGCACCAGGAGCATCATATTGACCCCTAGGGCTTGCTGTCTTCCTCGACACACACACACACACACACACACACACACACACACACACACACACACACACACACACACACACACACACACACACACACACACACCCCCAAACCTCTCTGCGTTTGCCCTCATGTCATCTACCAGGGCTGAAGAATGCTGAAGACCAGAGGGAAATCAGAGACTGCATAGGTCTGTGTCTTTGGTCTGGAAAATCTGCACATCTCAATCACTCAGATACTTAGTTTTAGTTTAAGTAGTCTGGGGAAATGACTGAATGGAGTGGAGCACAACAGTTTGAGAAATGTAATCCAAATTTGATTGAGAATCAGTGTACTGCAAAGACGGCAAGTACAAACAACCATTTCCATTCAGTCTTGTTGCTTTTCTGTACAGTTAAATATGCCTGTATAGCTTAACTCTACCTGCTCGTCTCCACTAGGGACAGATATACTGCCGTGCAAAGCAAAAAGACCGTAACTCAGTTTTGGTCGATGACAATGAGTTATTGTCATTTTTGGAACATTAAAGATCTGCTTTATCGTGTGGACAAATATCTTGAGTCAATTTTATTGTTTTGGGGAGAAAATTGTGTGTTGTCTTTGCCGTAACTTCAAAAGCCGTAGAGAAGCCAAGGCAGAATACGTAACATCAGTTACGGTTCTTTGTCTTTGTTTCATGGCGCTTCAGAATGCTCAAATTGAGTTAAGGTACTCTGTAAATGCAATGTCCGCGCTGCACACACACACACAGCAGAGGATGAGATATGGAAAAGATACCGCTACGCTCGTTACTGTAAGTAGGCTACAATAAAACCTAAAAGTAAATAGGTATTAATACCCACTCACCTGTCTACAGGCATACACATGTAGGAAGCAATATATTTCAATCTCTGTCTGGGCGCAGTCCACTCTCGTCCACCGCGCTGTTTACACAAACACAGCTCTACTCTAAATAGCGAATTTTGACAAACAAGCTAAAGCAAAAGCTGTCGGTTTGTAGTCTAACTGTTTATCTTAGTTTGCCACAAATCTTGAAATTTGGACAAATTCTTGAACTTAACTGCTGGCTAAACTAACCATCCTCTCTGCAGAGCATCTATGGATGTATTATAAGACCAAAACAAACCAATGTGGCTACTTAATATGCACGTGAATGACGGCATCTTTATGTTCACGTCTTCATTCTTGCAATGAGTCTAAATTAGTGCCTCATATCCAAACAGAAGAACATGCTTTATAGGCATTAAAACATCAAAACACTCTCATGCTTAATTCTGACATCTGTCAGAGAGAGTGTGTGAATCAATCATGAGACTGCCTGTGTGGTACTAGTATGAGTATGAAATACAGAAAAAATGTATTGATATATCATTTTCATATGATGTTGATAAATGTGAAGCCATTTTTATCATAGTGAGTCCAATAGGATTAATATTGCTTACATTTTAAGTAAAAGTTATCACTGTTATCATAACATTGTGCTAAAAATAGAAGTTAAGGTCTTTTGCCTTAGTATGACCGATTTTTTATTTTTATTTTTTTTTTTTTGTGGGCAATGCTAAGGCAGAATACAGTAAGGTCCTAAAAAAGGGTCAAAGGTCAAATTTGAGTTCAAAATTGTTTTGTCGATAGATTAATACAGGTATACACTACAAAATATGAAAATTGCAATATTATACCTATAACTCATTTGTCAGGACATTAGGATAAAGTCATTTAAAGTCATTTTTCTCAGTTTCACACTCAGGCGAGTTAAGGTCTTTTGCCTTTGTAGGACAGTATACCTTACACAGTGTATGCATAGCGGTCGAAGGAATGTCAGGGAAAGTTTGGCAAGTTGTTAAAGTAGGTTCGTCTGAAATGGAAAATATGATACTGTAGCCTCTATGAAAGCGGGGTTATATATGATATATCTACGAGAGAGAATTAAAGGAGCCTGTATGAAATGTTGGTGGTGCTTGGAAAGCAGAGTCTCCAGAGCTCTTTTACTTACATGTATTTACAAGATCTGACTGCAGTTAACTTCCCTGAATTGCCTGAAAAACCCAAGCAGGATGCTGGATCAGTGAAACCTAGAAATGCTAAGTACTCTCCTGGCAGGGAGCAAACAAATCTGTCTGCAGAATAATCACCATGGGAGCTCCATAGTACTAGAAAGCAAGATTGTGGTTTCATTTTAGATTGCAATCACATCAAAACAAGTCTTTAATTATTTAGATCACAGTGCAAACTAATGAGTGGAATGTGTTACTGTAAGCCTGTTCTTTTCTGCAAATCAAATGGATGCATTATGGGAGGAGTTGATTGCTTTAGGAAAGACTTTATCACTTTCACCTTAAAATGTATCCAGCACACAGGGATCCTTTTTAAGTGTATAGAAGTTTGTATAGGAAAGCACGGCTTCCACTGCAAAACCCTACAGAGAAATCATCATTAAGCATTATCTTTCTATAAGATGGTGATCATCTAAGGACACTGTAATTTTACTATGGAGTGATTAAAATGAAAAGCAGAAAAGTCTGAGGTTAATATTAGGGTTGGATGGTGCAGTATAAATTGTAAAAGGCTGGGGCGGCCTCTAGCTCACCTGGTAGAGCGCGCGCACCATGTAGGCTCAGTACTTGCCAGCGGCCCGGGTTTGAGTCCTGCCTGGGACCCTTTGCTGCATGTCATCCTCACTCTCTCTCTTCCCCATTTCCTGTCTCTCTTCAGCTGTTCTAAATGAAGGAAAAAATATCTTTTAAAAAAAGGAATTATAAAAGGCAGGAAAGGAGAAAAAAATAGACTAAACCATTGGATCTGTGGAAAACATTGGGAAGACAAGGCGAGAGTGATGTTATATGGTGGTTAAATGAGATGGGAGAGGAGGGGAAATAAAGAATTTGTTTAATATGGGGAAAAGGAGAATAGAATAGCTAGAAGAAAAAAGTTACGTAGGGGGAAAAGATGATGTGATAAAATAGCAGGTATGTGCATTCTGATTGGAGCTTAACAACACTATGATAATCACCCCTTTCTTACCTCCCACCTCTTACCTCCCACCATGTCTGTGGCTTACATGTTTACACTCTGGTATCTCCAGTAAAATACAGTCTTTCAACTCTGAAAACTGTCTTTACTTGCTTCAGGTAGTATATTTCCAAACTTGTTACTCTCATTTTCAGCAAACAATGCCATTCTGTCTTTGGTTGACAATGTAAATCTACCTCAGGCAACTCTGTGCCTTACAGATAATTTCAGCCTAAATATTACTACATTTTAACACTCACACAGAAAGCTAATATTCAAATTTAGGAAAACTGGCTTTTATTGGCATAAAAAGGACACTAGTAGGGTTTCTTTATATTATTACTCATTCGTTATTTATTAATAGGCTGTAGCTTGCTTTACTACTCTATGGAATGTAGTGCATTTTATTATAGCACTGCTTCTGGTCATTGATTTAATATTGATACAGTCATGGCTAGATCTAACTTTTGTGTTGCATGCAGCCTAAAGTAGCAGTATACGGTGGAATGTTCACTTTCTCTAATAAGATTTGCTTCCCACTTCTCTTTGTTCCACTACTCAAAATAATAGGGTAATAGGATATGTGTCTCACCTTTACTTTGAAGGTCTAGTACGTCAAAGAATGAAACTTAACAGGTCAGATATTTAGTTGTGTGTGCTGCACTGCCCATAGTGTTTGACACTGGCAGTAAGGTGATTTAAACTAGTTACTTTTTTCCTCTTCATTTCTACATACCCGTTTTGTATGACACACTTCAAGGTCTGTCCATTCCCATTTATCCTGGTCAGAGTCATGGGGAGGGGGGGGGGGGTCCATCATTCTAACACACATTGGATTAACACATAGACAAACACCCATACTCACATTTACACCTGCAAGTCTCCAAGTCACGTAATCTGCATGCCTTTGCATGGAAACTCTTGCAGACACAGGGTCAAATTTTACACAGAAAGGACCAAGCTGGCTACTGGAGTCCAACCTCTTGTGAGGTGACAGTGCTAACCACAGCATGACTGTGCCGCCTATACGTTTAGATATTGTACCTACCAGTGTTGTTTTCTGTTGAAACACACATATTCCAGTGGAGGCAAGGAAACTTAATACACCATTGTCCTGTTTTCCAGCATTAATGCCCTTGAAAAACAGCATTTTGTTTTTACTCTCGTTGGCTTGGAACATGCAAACTACTGCACTTTGACTTCCTCTTATTAAGCGATAGTACTTGTTCTTCTGTAATCTTGTAAATGTCACAAAGGACAAACTCACTTGTTTAGGTATTAAAGCAGTCCCATGCTACATTTACCTCGGCCGTACACACTTGATATACAGGGGGGTAAAAAAGTATTTTGTCAGCCACCAATTGTGCAAGTTCTCCCACTTAAAAAGATGAAAGAGGCCTGTAATTTTCATCATAGGTACACTTCAACTATGAGAGACAAAATTAGAATATCACATTGTAGGATTTTTAATGAATTTATTGGTAAATTATGGTGGAAAATAAGTATTTGGTCAATAACAAAAGTTCATCTCAATACTTTGTTATATACCCTTTGTTGGCAATGACAGAGGTCAAACATTTTCTGTAAGTCTTCACAAGGTTTTCACACACTGTTGCTGGTATTTTGGCCCATTCCTCCATGCAGATCTCCTCTAGAGAAGTGATGTTTTGGGGCTGTCGCTGGGCAACACGGACTTTCAACTCCCTCCAAAGATTTTCTATGGGGTTGAGATCTGGAGACTGGCTAGGCCACTCCAGGACCTTGAAATGCTTCTTACAAAGCCACTCCTTTGTTGCCCGGGCGGTGTGTTTGGGATCATTGTCATGCTGAAAGACCCAGCCACGTTTCATCTTCAATGCCCTTGCTGATGGAAGGAGGTTTTCACTCACTCTCACGATACATGGCCCCATTCATTCTTTCCTTTACACTGATCAGTCGTCCTGGTCTCTTTGCAGAAAAACAGCCCCAAAGCATGATGTTTCCACCCCCATGCTTCACAGTAGGTATGGTGTTCTTTGGATGCAACTCAGCATTCTTTCTCCTCCAAACACGACGAGTTGAGTTTTTACCAAAAAGTTCAATTTTGGTTTCATCTGACCATATGACAATCCAGTCCTCTTCTGGATCATCCAAATGCTCTCTAGCAAACCTCAGACGGGCCTGGACATGTACTGGCTTAAGCAGGGGGACACGTCTGGCACTGCAGGATTTGAGTCCCTGGTGGCGTAGTGTATTACTGATGGTAGCCTTTGCTACTTTGGTCCCAGCTCTCTGCAGGTCATTCACTAGGTCCCCCCGTGTGGTTCTGGGATTTTTGCTCACCGTTCTTGTGATCATTTTGACCCCACTGGGTGAGATCTTGCGTGGAGTCCCGGATCGAGGGAGATTATCAGTGGTCTTGAATGTCTTCCATTTTCTTATAATTGTTTCCACAGTTGCTTTCTTCACACCAAGCTGCTTACCTATTGCAGATTCAGTCTTCCCAGCCTGGTGCAGGTCTACAATTTTGTTTCTGGTGTCCTTTGACAGCTCTTTGGTCTTGGCCATAGTGGAGTTTGGAGTGTGACTGTTTGAGGTTGTGGACAGGTGTCTTTTATACTGATAACAAGTTCAAACAGGTGCCATTAATACAGGTATGAGTGGAGGAAAGAGGAGCCTCTTAAAGAAGAAGTTACAGGTCTGTGAGAGCCAGAAATCTTGCTTGTTTGTAGGTGACCAAATGCTTATTTTACCGAGGAATTTACCAATAAATTCATTACAAATCCTACAATGTGATTTTCTGGATTTTATTTTCTCATTTTGTCTCTCATAGTTGAACGGTACCTATGATGAAAATTACAGGCCTCTCTCATCTTTTTAAGTGGTAGAACTTGCACAATTGGTGGCTGACTAAATACTTTTTTGCCCCACTGTAAGTTCTTGAGCGTGGACTCAAGAGTGCAACCCTTTCTACATTGTTGAATTTGAGACCCCTGAAATTAAAAACATACTGTTGAGCCGTAGCTGGAGGATGGGCTTTTGAAGTGATGAATCAATTAAAATTACACATCAAGGCTTCTGCATTCAGGGTAGTACTCCAAATTGACTTTGTATGCTTTGTATTGTGACTGTTACATGCTGTATGCTATTCTTTTGACATGTTGCGCTATGTTCCATGTGTGCAATGTATATACATCATGTGACGTGCTGTTGTGCAAACATGCATTTTTACATGCAGTTGCACTGTGCTATATCTTTAATGTTGTGCAAAGGTAAAATGCAGCTAGTAAGTAAATAGTTTTATTCAGCTACTTTTAGAAAAGTAACAAACCTTATCTATGTGAACAGTTTGTCTATTTACAGTACATTTGAATTTACAGTTGACATTTTTCATTTGTGAATTGGCACATCTGCATACAGTGGATGCATGGGAGTTCAGGGAAATTAACTTATTCCCATTCTGTCTGTTATTGTTTGTGTGTTTCCCGGTTTTCTGACCCGGCAGCTGAGCCTCCTCTCTGTTTCTCTGCGGGGTGCTAGACCTGTGGGTCGATCAACAACCGATATAATGTGCAAATACAGCAGAATACAGCTTTTGTTTCTGACAGAAAATATTTATAGAAATTCAAAGGTGAACACACACAAACCAGGCAAGTGTACTAAAACATGTTGGCCATAAAATGTATGTTTTGTATGATAATGTTTTGTTTCGGATCAGAGCAGGGTACTCAGTAATGACACTCACCCACTTACTGTTCTGTTATTTTATTACCATGTAAAGTGCCTTTGAGTACCCTTTAAAGTGCTATACAACTAAAATGTATTATTATTACTCCTCTTTTTAGTTGCTTTCCCCCACTGTGTCCTCTATCTTTCTCTCCCTGTACCCTCTCTGGGCTTTCCACTTTCATCTCCACCACTTAGTTTTTCTCCTCCTTCCTCATTTCACATTTAGTTTTGTCGCGCTGTCTCTGTTTCTCCTTATACTCATTTTAGCTCACATTGTTGGTCATCCTTAAATCCCATTTGGTATTGACTATCACCTGCCTCCACTTCACACTCACTTTTCTCCTTTTATTCCTCTGTTTTAGGATGACCCTCTTTAATGACTCTATTCCTTTAATCCTTTTTGTCTTTCTTTTGATATACACAAGCAGCCATCTGATCCTCGCTCTCACTCGTTCTTTCTTTTGTCCATCTTTCCATCCATACTTATTTGATGCGTGCACCTGCTCCCATAACCCTTTTTCCTCATCTCCATCGGGAGTAGTGTGATTGAAATGTGTTATATATGACCTTGTGTATATGGTGATACACACACTGACCCCAGGTGGTGGTGTTGTTCTACTATCCCAGTCTCTCTTGTATGATTTGGTTGCAGGGTAAATTTAGGTTGAATACCACAGAAACACACACTCACACAGAAGCACGCATACTCAAACACAGAAGCACACACAGGAGTAAACATCATGGATTCGATTTAGTCATTTGTGTCAGTAGTAATTTTTCTTCTGTGTATAGTGGGGTCAACTGTTTGAGAGTTCTGGAATTCCTTATATTTATATTGGAGAAACACACACACACACACACACACACACACACACACACACACACACACACACACACATATATATATATATATATATATATATATATATATATATATATATATATATATAGGGGTCAGCTATTGTGGTCAAATAGAATATAATTCTTATATTGGATAAAATATAAAACAGGCTTTTCATCTGTGGACTGCAGACTGAGTGAAAGTTATTATTACAATGGTGTGTGTATTTGTAGTTATAAAGCTACATTCAAATTTTCTAACTAAAATGAAAATTAGCCTTATTAAATTGTTTCTCTTTGAGAAGTCCCACAATTGTGCGAAGGCAGTAATTGTGTCATTAGAAACAGTTATTCATCACACATTAGGGGGGCTGGTAAAATCATCATACAATTTTCTGATTGACCTGTAGTAAGTGAATTAAACACAGGCAGTTAAAGACAACAATTAGAAACATACATTGTTGTACCACATTTAGCTTTGTTTCATTCTTAATGTTATATTCTTACATTTCATTTATTTTGTTTTTGTGGGTATTTCATGTTACATATTGTTTCTTTAAAACTGCAGCCTCCTCTTCTCACTCCCTTCACAGCTATAAACGCACGCACACACACACCTCAGCTTGTCTCACCTCTGGGCCCTTTCTTGATCAGATAAAAGATTAGTCAACAGTTTTTGTGCACATTCTGTACCAACGCCTTGCCTGATGGCCATGATTTGCAAAAATATCCAAATCCCTACCCTGTCATTGGCTGCATCTCCATACCTATGCAAATCTTATGGAAATTTAACTTTATACAGATTTCCTAATAGCAGCATTTTTTTCAGTGGTAGAATATACACCACATCATATATTATGTGCACTTAAGCCGCAGGCTACATTACCACACCTCTGCTGTAGACTGTCAGCATACAGTCTGTGTGGCTTAATGCCTTCCTTTTTAAGAGTTACATTGCCAGCTGCCTTATGCTAGCCTGACGTCGCTATACTTGGAGTCTAGTCAGAATATGAGTCTGATACCGCTCCATTATGCTGTGATTATGGGGCGTGTTTCAACCGAACCAGGAAAGAAAATGCCTCTGCACTCAATTGGATAGACCTACAACCAATCGGAGCAACAGAGTATGTGACGTATGTTGTAGGAAGGGTGGCAAAAACATCTTTCCGATTGACAAATGCCTCGATCGCGGTTCTCTGTTCCTCTTTTAAAATTAATGCGCTGTCGATATCTTCTATAACTACGACGGAGCATTAGGGCCACATCAAAAGAAAAAAAATTAGGAAGATTTTTTTAATTTATTTTGCATTTCGAGAATAAAGTCGAAATGTCGAGAATAAAGTCGAAATGTCGAGAATAAAGTCGAAATGTCGAGAATAAAGTCAACATGACGAGAATAAAGTTCAAATACTTTTTCGAGAATAAAGTCGAAATGTCGAATAAAGTCGACATGTCAAGAAAAAACTTGATATTTAAAGAATCAAGTCGGACTTTTACTACTACTAACTTTACTTATAGTATTCTACAAAATGCATGAACTCTTTCTCTTTTAGCACATATGGTGATAAGTATTAGGACTTTGAAGAGACTGTGCTGAAAATTGCGTCTCTTCAGAAGGAGAAACCACACAAACTTGGAAGAGGTGGCCGTATTCCTGCAAACTGAAATAGCTCGTAATGGACAGATGCAAAGGTATCGATGGTTACACTTACGTGCAATACAGAGAGGATATGTCGTATCACAATACACAATAAAACAATTGATCAACTTGCTTGATTCTGACGGAGTGGTGCTCCGGCGAGCGCGGCTCTCAAAGGATGTAACCCATATCTATGATGTTGCCTACATGGCAGCTGGCATGGCGGTGAGTCGCTCTAATGTGATTAAGTGATAAAGGAGTTGAATTTATTCTCGTCATTTCAACTTTAATCTCGACATTTTGACATTATTCTCGAAATGGTATAGTTCAACTTTAATCTCGTCATGTTGACTTTATTCTCGACATTTCGACTTTATTCTGGAAATGCAAAATAAATAAAAAAAATATCTTCCTCATTTTTTTTCCTTTGATGTGGCCCTAATGCTCCGTCGTATATAACAGATGTGATGGCAGAATCTACACATCTCAATTCTCCAGCGGCAGCCATCTTTGTTGTAAACAAATTCAACCCAAGCGCTCTTTGGTGACGTGGTTGATTACGTTACTGTTGATCATCTGTCCATCATTGTATAAAGCCTGCCCTGACAATTTGATTGGTCCAAACAGCTCTGGTTTGAGCATAGTTGCTCCACAACGGATCAAGTCCAGACCGAAATTCTCGACCTCAAATGTTGTGGGCAGGGCTAAGTTCGGCTCACATCCAGGCAAGCCTTATGTAACAGTTTGTTCAAATTGCACATTCTTTTTTCAACATTATGAATATCTGGCTTTTAGTAATGCACAATTCTGCATCTTCTAGATTACAAGTCATCATTAAGATTATTATTACCACTGCTTGGCCAAGTCTGAGTTACTGCTAATGACAGCCAGTATAATACATTTTTGTGACATGGATGATAGCAGTTATGGCTTGATAAGTTTCTAATGAGATGAAGTTCGCTTAGCAGAAGCAGCCGTCACTGAGGGTGTGACAGCAATTGTCAGTGCGGTTCATACACTGTGGTGTGGTATATTCCTCTAACTGATTTTAATGGAAGAATAAGAGTGTTTCCAGGCAGTAATTCTGTGGTGGCAACTGTGGAGATGTATAATTTCTTTTTTCGTGACATTCCTGTAATGCATCATTAGACATTGCTTGCACTGTCTGAAAATTAGGCAGCAGAGCTAAATGTATTTGACCTGAGTATCTCAAATATCCAGTGATGTCAGAGCAGAGTCTGCCACTCATTAAAGGTTTTACTTTGATCTGCAAGGTCCTGGTTCTAAGATCAGGCCTGTGTAGAGTTTCTTGGATTTTAATTTGTTCTAGAAAACCCTCACAATTGAGTTTTTGTTTGCATTTTGAAAGAGATTTACAACAATGTCTACATTCATTGAGGCAAATTGATGCAACTAGATTGTTTTACACCAGACAAGTGATCACAATACTCAAAGGAAGAATGCTTGTTTTGCTCTTTATCTTAAAGGTCATATGACATGCTGCTTTTTGGATGCTTTTGCCTTAGTGGTCCCCTAATACTGTATCTGAAGTCTCTTTCCTGAAATTCAGCCTTGATGCAGAATGACAGCCACTAGAGCCAGTCCCACAATGAGCTTTCCTTAGGATGTGCCATTCTGTGTCTGTAGCTTTAAATGCTATTGAGGAGGAGGGGGGGGGGCAAGGTGGAGGGTGGGGGTGTGGCCTTGACCAGCTTGCGGCCACGGTTGTAGCTCTATTTCCTCTAGGGCGGGCCAAATTCTCTGGGCAGCTGTGGGCGGCGGGCGAAACAGAGAAAGGGGAGGTAACCTTTCCCCTTATGACGACATAAAGAGAAGATTCCACATCGGCATCTAAGCTTTCATTTTCTCAAAGGCAGAGCAGGATACCCAGGGCTCGGTTTACACATATCGCCATTTCTAGCCACTGGGGGACCATAGGCAGGCTGGGGGATCGCATATTAATGTTAAAAAAGAACTCAAAGTCAATTTTTTATGCCATGGGACCTTTTAAATGAAGCATTAGGTTGGGCCAGAAACAGCACTGCTTTGCCATTAGATTAAGGTTGATTTTGGTACTGTTGCGATTAAATGGCTAGACATTCGGAAATAAGTCTTAACTGTCTCTGATAATAGCATTTATATCCGGGATTAGGGAAAGCAATAGACTGGAAATAGAGATCAATAATGCCTGTAACAATGATTATTATTTAAGGGTTATTTAAAGCAAAAAGAAGCTTTGAAAGTAAGGCATGTTACCAGCATATTTTTGTTTTACTGTTTGCTGTAGTTCTTTTATAGTTTGTATATGTACTGGTAAATTGTACTGACTAGATAGGATTGTTTTGCAGATGTTTGTATCTGTCTTGAGTATGTTAAATTGATGTAGAGCTTGTTATTGTTGGTCTGGATAGCTTCCCACGGGACAGAGGAGACAGCAACCACACAGCTGAGACCACTCCCACTTATCCTGTGTGTGTGTGTGTGTTGCCTAGACAAACTAGCTGAACTTATTTCTTTCTCTCTCTCTCTCTCTCTCTCTCTCTCTCTCTCTCTCTCTCTCTCTCTCTCTCTCTCTCTCTCTCTCTCTCTCTCTCTCTCTCTCTCTCTCTCTATATATATATATATATATATATATATATATATATATATATATATATATATATATATATATATATATATATATATATATATATATATATATATCCCAAACTACATTTCAGTTTTTCATTTGTAGCTTTAGGATTACTCCGTATTTGATGGCCTTTTTGTTTTTTGTCCTGTCCAAAAAAAGTGATTCCCTGCAACACACACAGGCCCAAATCAACAAACCCAAAGCTAACACGATTCCTGTTCTAACATTGTGACTTACATTATTTTAGGGCTTTAACAAGATGTGCTGTTACTACAAACAGCTGTACTACTGTTTTTATGCGACTTTATTAAGTCTCGCTTGTGTGATAGATATAATCAGCAAACACACCTCAAGGCACTACTGTGTTGGCACATTTTAAAAGATTAAGTGGTTCCTATACAAGTGGTTTCATATACATGCAATATAAACGTAATGCCTTATAACATTGTGAATTAGTTGTGAAATTACTTTTTGGTCTTTTTTGACATTAATAAGTGGTGCAAGGGTGTATAAGATTAATTGAAAATGGTTAGAAGCGCGCTTCATTTACAATCCTCTTGGCATAATGTTTTTCTGCCACAAAAGCAAATGTCTCTGCTTCACCCGTCATATAACGTCTCGGCTTGCTGTTCTGGTGTGCGTGATTGGTTATCATTGGGGCGGATGCAGTTAAGCATTCTCAGCGTTGAGCTGTTATGTGAGAGACTCATTTACAGCTTTACCTTGGCATATTTTTTAGGGGTGCGTACTACGCAGGAGGTGGCGGTATGCAGTAAAAAGTGAGGGTACTCATGTGGACAAAACAATTTGCATCTTGCGTGTTTGGGATCATCTTTTACTATTTCAGAATGCACCAACACTTTAGATTTTATTTTCCCACACATTTTCAGTTAAAGATTGAAATCCCTGCCGCCAAGATGCTCCTCCATCGGTCATGGAAAGTGAAACTTAAATCTGTCATGGGGCGGTTTGATTTATTCGCGCACTATTCACGCTTTTTTTTTTCTTTTCAATATTTTATTTACAGCATATGTTGATATTTATATCATAATAGGCTGTATTTTAACTTATTGGGAGAAAACAGGTAGTTCTATGTAAAATCAGACATTGAGCACTTCCATATAGCCAAAATTACATGATCCTCGTTTCCTAAGAGAGGAGACACACCAGCCCAATAATCGACCGTCTGGCGAGGTCGGTGACTCGAGTCTGTTCAGCGTGTTCCGTGCCGTCGGCCATCCGAGGAGCCGTCGGCCTTCATTTGGGCCGACCCAACATGTTCAGTCGGAGACACGGCAGTCGGGACTCACCCGGAAATGACGAGCGGATGAGTCTCTCAAAATCTGACAAATCTTTTAAACTGACCTTTGTCAATCTGAAATGAAGACAGATTCAGAAACTGCATGGCCTATTTCTCGCTTAAAATGTTTTCAGAAACACGTTTGGGTGAACTATTTTAGTACAATATGAGATTGTCTTCTGAACAAGCCGCCATGACAGTCTGTCTGTGAATTTCCGGAGAAAAAAGAACCATGTGACGCGTTCGTCCAATCAGCTGCCGGTTTTCATTTTCTGGGAAATAATCAGACTGTCAACGATACAGAGCAGCGCCGCCTGCTGCTATGGAGACGTATTACGCGGAGAGCGTACGCTCAAGTTGGCGTCGCCTCAGTGTGTTCTGAGGCATTTTTTGGACCTCGGGGACCCAACTGATCAGTCCGACTGCCTTTTCTGCCGACGGTCGGCCGTCTGGTTGGTGTCTCAGGGCCTGAACACCTCTGCAAAGATTCAACTGTGAGATTGGAACTTGAATCAGGCTCCTTCGATCGAAGCATTGAATATTCGACTATTCCAGGGAACCCCTACTGCAATAGATCTTTTATTTTCTAACTCTGAAGTGCATGTGCAACTAAGCTATTGATTGTTCAGTCAGAATAGGAACAATAGTAAAGACTTATAACTTTATTTGTGTTTCATTGTAAATAATTTAATGAATGTGGTTGTCCTTGGTCCGGAAAGTGGGTGTGGGTGGGTGTCAATTAAACATATGTTTAAATTTTCTTAGTTTAAGTAATTTGTAATGTCAAAATAAGCCATTTTTTTAATAATTCAAACATAGGTGGTTGTTGATTATCCATTTTTTTTGGTCAAATTCTGTAAGCAATGTGAGACACTCAAGAACACTATTTATCAATTAACAACAGAGGACCTAGAATAGGCAATCGTAAAT
Source organism: Zingel zingel (assembly GCA_023566125.1). Lineage (NCBI taxonomy): Eukaryota > Metazoa > Chordata > Actinopteri > Perciformes > Percidae > Zingel > Zingel zingel. The sequence goes on from CM042321.1 coordinate 21,403,354, forward strand.
GCAAGACAGATGCGGTTGAAAGCTCAGGAAAAGTTAGTAAGTGGTCCTGTGAGTTGACGTTGTTTTGTCACAGATGCTGGTCCTAAGGTAAACAATGAACCTCCTTGATCAATATTATAAATCAGTTTGACCACGTCAGTGATGCTCACAGCAAAATGAATAGGGTTACTAGGGAGTGAAAGTGTAGATGCATTTATTTTTTTTATTATAGCTGTGACCAACTGCCAGTGTACGTTCAAAGATGCCATGCAAAGCGACCAAGGTCACAGCCAATAAACACAAGTTTTATAATCCAGCATCTTAATGTTTTAGAGACGTGTTTTGTGATTGTGTTAATTGTTTTTTCTTTATAAAGTCATGCTTGTGATTATGTTCTATAAAAATTTTTTTTTCTTCTATAGATGACCCAACAGATGCAGACCTGTGGGTGCTCAACAGCTGTACTGTGAAAAACCCTGCTGAGGACCACTTCAGAAACTCAATCAAGTACTGACAAACACAAAATGTCCACACAAACATGTTGTCTTCTATTTTCTTTTGTTGCCAGTAGAAAAGAGACTAAAACATTTTCAGAATATACAGTGGCATTCATAAGTTTATGAACCCATGCTTAAGTTGACTAAAAGATGGATAAAAACATCATCTTTTGGAAATTTTTGAAAATGAGGAAAAATCCAACCTTTAAGGACACCATTTTTCTTTGTGAATTAATAATGTATTGTGAATAAATAAATGTTCTTCCTTAAAATACAGGGGGCATAAGTAATTTCACCCCTATGTTAAATTCCCATAGAGGCAGGCAGATTTTTATTTTTAAAGGCCAGTTATTTCATGGATCCAGGATACTATGCATCCTGATGAAGTTCCCTTGGCCTTTGGAATTAAAATACCCCCACATCATCACATACCCTTCACCATACCTAGAGACTGGCATGGGGTACTTTCCATAAAAGCATCTCTCAATGCAAATCAAACCAGCTATTAGGCTAACCGACATAAAACCATGCCAATCTCTAGGTATGGTGAATGGTATGTCATGAACAAAGAAAATTGGTGTCCTTAAAGGTTGGATTTTTCCTAAAAAATTTTTATTAAGGCATTAAGATCAATTTCCAAAAGATTCTTTTTTTATTCCTCTTTTTAGTCAACTTTAGCATGGGTTCATAAACGTATGAGTGCCACTGTATTGTTGTGGAATAAATCTGTCAGGACTAGTTTGATTGTATGTAAGTATAGCAGATCAACAACACAAAAAATCCATCTTTCATACCCATCAACACGTAACGAATATGAGACAAATAGAATGAAAAGTAATTTAGGTCCTGAAATATCTCCAGTTAATTCAAAATACTGTCTTCACCAACACAGCCACTGTAGCCAAAAAAAAGAAAGTAATTAGGATGCCCTTTTAACATTTATGCTGTTTTTATTTAGGTTTTGCTATACAACACACACTTTGTGTGTGTGTGTGTGTGTGTGTGTGTGTGTGTGTGTGTGTGTGTGTGTGTGTGTGTGTGTGTGTGTGTGTGTGTGTGTGTGTGTGTGTGTGTGTGTGTGTGTGTGTGTGTGTGTGTGTGTGTGTGTGTGTGTGTGTGTGTGTGTGTGTGTGTGTTACATGTTTTCAACTTACACACCTACACCTACTCACTGTTCCGCTGGTCTCTCACTTCACTATTGAAACACACACAAACACACACAGGGAGAGAGAGAAATAGAGATATTTGCATAAATACAGAGATATTTGCATAACTAAAGAGAAATTATGCTAGAAACTGTTTTGCATTTAGATTAATTTCCATTCTTCGGGGGCACACACAACTGGCGGGTATGTGCTTTTGTGGTAGTGAGAGAGGACCGTATGTAAAGATCATGATTTTGCTATTGAAAACAGTTTTAAGATTCATTTCAGCTCAGAACTCTGGATAATAATGGCGGAAATCAGATGCCATCAAGTAAGAGTAATATTTTTAAGTAATAATAATGAGTGTTAATGTATCCACTATTATCAACACTCCACCCCTGTATGAAGTTTAAAAAAGTATGTATGTATTTGTTTTGGTAGTTGGTGGCATTTGGTGTAGCTTCATAGGCTGCTTTACATTTACCTGGACTTCCTTTCATAAATGTGTCAATGCTTTGCTAGCACTGCAGCAGAGTGATGTAAAATCCAGAAAATCCACTGTCTCTAGGGGCTATTGGAGGAACTGCATGTTAGCACCAGAGATGTTCACAAGTCATTTTTTGGAAGTCCAAGTCTCAAGTCTTTGAGCTCGAGTCCAAGTCAAGTCTCAAGTCTTTGAGGGGAAGTTCAAGTCAAGTCTTTTGCCATGAGTCCAAGTCAAGTCCAAGTCAAGTCTCAAGTCTGATCTGTCCCTAACACTGTATTGTTAAATCTTATGAATTCAAAGCATGTCCTGTAGCTACCATCCATACAGCACAGTATCAAAATCAGTTGTAGGATAACTTTATGGGGTCTACTGCAATGCAATCTGAAGAAACACAAATTAAGGACTCTGTTTCAATTTCATAACTGTATTTTTCAACATTTTGGTATCTGCACCAAAGAATACATGTTTGTCTGTGTTACCAACTGGCTGTAAAGCCCAACCTCATCATGCATTACATTTTTCAGTGTTCTTCAACTTAGGACATCGTATAGTCTAATCTTCTGCTACTGGTGAAATATTAACCTAAGTCTGTCACATCATATGGATACAACTATAACAATACAATTTGCCTGTCCCCAGCATTAGCACAACACTTTGCGATGGTTAGCTTGTTACCTCTGGCGATATATGCTAAATGTAACGTCTCTTTCACATTAGCGTGAGTGACTGACCTATCTGGGTGCTTTTTGAGATGTCTGATGAAGTTCGATGTTGTTGATCCAGCGTCATGTATCTTGATGCCACACTCCTGGCATGTAGCTGTTCGCTTACTGCCACTGTTTATTAAGTTATTGTAAGCAAAACTAATGACAAAAGGCACAACTGCAGGAGGACTTGGTGTCGCCATCGTCGCTGCATTTTTTGATGTGTGCGCGCGCCGCATAGCGCATGCATACATTGCACATTACGGCAAAGGCCAAGGGACACGCAGCTCGTCATGCGTTTCCCCAACGTATATGCGCCAATAAAAGAAAATAGAAATACATAAATCAATTTAGATTTAAAAAGCAATAATTGCATGAAAATAGGTTGTTGACGAGTCTCGAAGCTTGAGTCCGAGTCAAGTCTGAAGTCTTTTGGGTCGAGTCGCAAGTCAAGTCTGAAGTCTTTTGGGTCGAGTCCGAGTCAAGTCTGAAGTCAGCTGTTTGTGTGACTTAAGTGAGACTCGAGTCCGAGTCTCAGACTCAAGTCCCCATCTCTGATATACATACATACATACATATATACACATAAAAAACAACCACCAGATGGGAAAAGGACATTTACAATAACTTAAAATGCACCACAAGGCTGTAGTTTACCAGTTTCATTGAACACAGCACCGTCTGTGTTGTTTTTCCGACGGCAGCTGCAGATTGTTACGTACCGGTGTTGAATCCTCTACAGTAAAACACAGTCAAACTTTACACCGTTTAGCGTTAGCTGTCAGCATTTCAACCGTTTTTAATCCAGCTACTTGCTAGCGGTAGGCTAACGTTAGTTGCTGTCGAGTATAGTGTTAACTAGCGTCACGTGCAGCGGTGTTTGTGTTGCCTGTATCGTCTTCAGCGCATCAGAGAGAAGCGCAGACATATCAGTGGCACCAGATTTCGGTAGCCAGGGTTGGCAGGAAGAAGAGAGGCGGACTACACAGAGGAAACATTAAGTTCCATGGTCAGAGCTCTTAAGAGCTTTGTGTACATTTAAACACCTTAAAACCCTCCAGCACTGTTGTCTGACATGTTTCAATGGACAAATTGAAATTTGTAGTCGGTTGGCTCTTTTTGGAGAAATTGAATTTGAACGTTTATCAAAATATAACAGTTTCAAGGGTGAACTATTTCTCAGTGCAGTCTTCCTGTCCTTTCTGCTAAAGCCCTCTCTTTATGCTAGCTTTTTCTTTGACTCTTTTTGTCATGCCAGTTTTTATGCAAAGATTTTTTTCAATTGAAAGTCACAAAATAATAACACACTTCAGGACTTTGTGTTGATGCCAGTTTTTCTTTGACTGGAAATCACCCAGCTGTAATGCTAATGCAATTAATGCTCTATTCATTGGAAGGGACACACACACACACACACACACACACACACACACACACACACACACACACACACACACACACACACACACACACACACACACACACACACACACAGGAGGAAGAGGAATGTGAGAAAAAGTTTTTTGCCTTTCATCACTTGCTGCTTGTATGATGGAGACACAAAATGAGGGGGGTACAGGATCAAAGCGAATCCAAAAGCCCACTTCAGTTTAAAAAAAAAAAAAATTAATTCCCCCTATTTTTCTTTGGCTCACTTCATATGATCGAGAGAGAATAAAATGAGAGAAGGAGGCTGGCACATGGGCTGCCTCGCGCTCAGTCACACACTGGCCGTTAGGCCTGCACCTCCTGGTACCACAAACACTTTTAAATTAACACGTGCACAGGCTGGGGCCTCATATCTAGTGTTCCTAAATGTCTTTCAATTTGTTCACTATTTCTTTTTTAATTCAATGTTTTTAAAATTTTAAATTTAAATCGTAACTTTAGATAAGTCTTAGGCCGTTTGTTTTAGTAGGGTAAAAGTTCATGTTTACCAGCAGCAGGTTAATGAACAAGTTGATATGCAATGGAAGATGTGGTATAGCTGGTTACAGACTAGAAAAGGTCCAAATAAGAAGATAAACAGTAATTGTATGCAGTGTAATGTCTCTTTACTTATTATAAGTTATAAGCTGCTGATAGTACTTTTCACAGGTAAACATAACTATATTTCAGATCAGTAAAAGTCGCCCACTCTACCAACTGAGCTGTCTGGGTGTCCGTATGATTTTATAAATCATGTTTTAATGTTAAACATACATGTGACAGTGAATCCTTAGAATTAACTGAATTTGTAATATGTTGGATTCATGTTAAGGCATTTACGTTTTTGAAAAAAACTTTCAAAAGTTGCAAAGGAACTCCCTTCATTTATTTGATAATTCAGATGATGGTCTCTTACTGAAAACGTTGCCTACTATTACATTTATTTTTTGCAAGTTAGACAGTGTGCAGCAGTTTCTTTGCAACCTTTGACCTAATTATCCCCCTCCGATGCACCTGTCTCACGTTTTAGATGTGCAAAGTATTTTTCTGTACTGAATAAACTTAAAAACAATTAACAATAATTTGCTGTCCCCCCTGCAGTACATCTAAGGACCCCCTACGGGCCCCGGACACCCTGTTGAAGATCTCTGCTTTAGATGATTAATACAGAACAATAACTTGTTGAAAATAGCATGATTACATTCAAAAGCACTCCTCAATTATTTGTCTCTAACTTATCTTTACCATGTCATGTGATATGCTACTTCAGTACACAACCGACAAATATTACTGGGACCTAGGGGCAGTGTTTCCGCTATAAACATTTATTAGCTGTGCTCTGCTGGCAATAAATTATTGCTGCTTAAGCATTTAAAAAAAGAAAATAAAGTCGTAATTACACGACTCAGCAGAGCTTTCTGCTCTACGAACTCATGCGAACAGTCATCTGCTCTCTCTCTCCCCTTTTAAGGGTGAGCAACTGGAACAATGACAGGACGTCATCACTTGCGAAGTCATGACAACCAAATAAACAGCGCGAGTACAGCGGTTTCTCTTCAAGCAGAGTGACAAACAGCGACGAAAGCCTCAACGGCTGATTTACCATGAAACGCGTGAGCGCGCAATAATGCCAGCTGGAAAATAGTGTTATGGGTACTGCATTTGATGGATTTGCTGTTTATCAGAGTCCATGTGGGACAATAAGCTATCGTTAGCGCATCCTGCGATCCCTCTGCCTTCGAGTCCCCGCTGCAGGAGAAGTTGTATTCACGGCAACACGCTGTATTCACTTAGCTAGCTAGCTACTATTTAAAACTTTTTCCAGGTTAGTGGCAGGGCTCGACATTAAGGCTTGTCCGGGACAAGTGGATTTTTTTGTAGGGCAAGTGGAAGAGAAATTTACTTGCCCCACTGGACAAGTTAAAACTCAAATAAAACAAAATAAAATGCCATGTTACTTCACGTTATGTGCCACTCATTACGTCTATGTTACCGTTTTGAAACAAATACATTTCCCCCCCACAATCCGGGGCAGTGGACCGCTAACGTTAGACCCAGCGGCAGTGGGTCAGCGGATTGCTAACGTTAGACCCAGCGGCAGTGGGTCAGCGGACCGCTAACGTCGGACGGACCGCTAGCTGTTCAGCTCATTCTCTGTAAGCGATGCAGCATAAAAGCACGGCGGAACCAGCAAGTCAGCCAGCCGGTGTTAGTTAGCTAACATTAGCTTGCTAACTCCGCCTCAACGTTACCCCGTCGCCACATCGTTCACAGAAAACGAGCCGAATACAGATGTCACTCGTGGCGATAGTAATGTTCTTTGTGTGGATGAAGCATGAAGTTAATTTGACTCATTTAGCGGCTGGCTCTCTGCCTCGTAACGTTACTACTCCACTGCTCGTTTTTCAGTCAGTTATTGTAAAACCTCAGCTCCGGACTAGCTAAATATCAGGTAATAATCAACTGTAAAGTAGCTACACCTTTTAAAGGATCCCTTGGTAAATCGGCCTCTGTCGGGTAGAAAGTGAAATTGTAGAAAGGAAAAAAAAAAGAAAGTAGTTTAGCAACGGCAACATTTAGTAGCAAAATCCATTATGTCTACAAAATTATTTTAGATATAAGTTCAAGTCACCACTTGCACCATGCAATGTATTACTTTGTATTATGAGTCTGGAGATCCTCTTTCTTGTTGAAGGGGAAATCTATTGTTGGGACACGTTTGTTTCTACTGAATTTTATTAATTTTAATAGTGTTTGGATGCTTTCAACGGTTTGTTTGAATTCTGCATTAGCAAAACACACACAAAAATTATAAAATGATAAATCTTTACCCGGGCAAGTGACTTTTGTGCACGGACAAGTGAAACGTTAATGTACTTGTCCAAAGGACAAGTGCCTCAAAAAGTTAATGTCGAGCCCTGTAGTGGGGATGCATATCGCTCAAAACCAATATGAAAGAGTGAGGGGGGAGAGAAAAAAATACTGGGGGAATCACCAATCCTGCTTTTGATTTCGATAGTCGAAATCAAGAAGCTCATTTTGATCAATTTTTTATTTAAATTTGAAATCGTGACACCCCTACTGGGGCCATTACAGTTGAACGTTCAATATCTATATTCACATTATACTGTAGACACCACTGCTGACTATCCCTCTAACAATTTGGCCACAATTAAGCACATTGACCATACACTGTCCAGCCATTTACTAGGTTTTGATCTACAGTAGTCTTGTTCTATTGAAGTTTTTTCATATCTTATTTATTGAAAATGTATACTCTCGGTTGTAGGCCACTCAAATGGGATGAAGTTTCCCATATATGTATCAGTATAATGTTACTGATGAAGAGTTTTATGTTGTGGCCCTTATCTTCCTGGCTTTTATTACAATGTTGCCTCCTATTAAGAAGTTCTCCATATAAAATGGTTGAGGTGTGTTAGTCTATGGAATATGGCTTTCATGGGTAATGTATTGACGTTGAGTGCAGTCTGCTAATTTGTACGTGTGTATGTCTCACCTCTCTGACTCCTCTACTTAGAGACAGAGTTGGAGGCCAGCACACTGCATGTTAAGTAACAAGCTGTGCTTGCTACTTCTGCTTTATCACAGCGCCAAGTTAATGTTAAAGGAGACTGGCCAGACCACCCTGAAGGAAGGACAGAAAAGATTGGTCTGAAATGACAATTTCTGTTTCTATAATTTCTGTTGTTTATATATATATATATATATATATATATATATATATATATATAAATTTTTTTTTTTTTTTTGAGGCTGATTAGTGAATGCACAAATGGGTGGTTTTCTTAGCATACGGAATTAACCTCGGCCCCGTGTATTTTAACAACACTTTGTAGTCCAAATTCTCATGCTGCCCCATTTTGTGTGTGTGTGTGTGTGTGTGTGTGTGTGTGTGTGTGTGTGTGTGTGTGTGTGTGTGTGTGTGTGTGTGTGTGTGTGTGTGTGTGTGTGTGTGTGTGTGTGTGTGTGTGTGTGTGTGTGTGTGTGTGTGTGTGTGTGTGCGTGTTAGCATGTAAAACAAATAATCCCCATGGCAGTGGCATGTGGGACATTATGTACAACCAATACACACATGGTCACAGAAGTAACAATCAGTGTCCCCGTAAATGAGTTGAGGGGTTTAAAATAGAAGCACTGGGGCTTTAAGCAGTCTTCTATCATGGTTTGGAGAGACACAGTGAAAAGACTAGTTTATTACTT